>WOXC01006950.1:372500-878334 GCA_011680675.1 Gymnobelideus leadbeateri
AGATAGTACCTGCTCTCCAGTAGCTCACCTAATTGAGAGACACAACACATAGAAGAATGTTCTATTACATAGCAGGAGCTAAGGACAGCAGGGAAGGCTGATGGTAAGACCAAGGGACTTTCAATTGGCACAGTAGGCTAGATGACATTGTCCAGGAGCCTAGAGGTCAGGACAGATAGACAATGATAAAGGTGGTAATGAATGTCAAGGCAAATGAGAAAGCCTGTTGGTCTTCAATATTGCCAGAAGGGAAAGAGTTATTAACTCCCATCTCAAACTAGCATAAGCAGTCAAGTATCACAGATGCATTCTGGGCACATCAGAGCAGTGTGGAAGGGAAGGTGAAGGGAAAACAATGTCAAAGGCAGCAACTGGTGGTAGCAATTTCCCCACTGTTCAGTCAGGTCTCAGGAGATCTAGCATCATTATTCATTTTTTTCCACATGTAATTTTTTTATTTTTTAATGTTTTTTTGGTCTTTATTAATTTGTTTGTTTACTTTTAGTTTTCAAGATTCAGTTCCACAATTCCTTGAGTTTCAAATTTTCTCTCCTCCTCCCTTGACAGCATACAATCAAGTATAGGATCTGCAAATACTTTCACATTAGACATTAGTCAGGTTATAAAGAAGGATTGTATCAGATGCAATGAAAAATGGGAAAGAGGAAACAAAACCAAACAAGAAAAAGAAAAAGACCAGGTAGTTTCCTTCAATCTGGATTCAAACTCAGTTCTTTCTAGTTCTTTCTCTGGATGTAGATATCTGTCTCCATCATGAGTCTTTTGGGGTTGACTTATAACCCTGCATTGCTGAGAAGAGTCCAGTCTCTCATAGTTGGCTATCACACATATGTTGTGTCTGTAATTGTGTACAAATTTCTCCTGGTTCTACTCTTCTCACTCAGCATTGGTTTGCATAAGCCTCTCCAGGTAAATATGAAATCCATCTGTTCCTCATTTCTTGTAGCACAATAGTATTACATTACATTCATATATCACAACTTGTTCAGACATTCCCCAATTGATGGGCATCCCCTTAATTTCCAATTCTTTGCCATCACAAAAAGAGCTGCTAGAAATATTTTTGTACATATGGGTCTTCCCACTTCTATGATCTCTTTGGGATATAACCCTAGAAGTGGTATTGCTGGGTCAAAGGGTATGAGATTATTTATAGCCCTTTGGGTATAATTCCAGATTGCTCTCCAGAATGGTTGGATCAGTTCTTATCATTATTCTTAAAGCTTGAATGTGGTACTGTCCACTTGCCTTAACCTATCATGATTTTCTTCTACTCCAATAGATCATGCAAGTGGGTATTTGCTTCATCAGTATAGATTGTAGCTCATACATAACTTTTCATCCTTAGTGACTCCTGTTTTGTGCCCTATAGATAATCCAAGAAAGATTCCCCCCAATGTGCTGGAACGCTTCCTTTAGGTTTCTAAATTGAGATAGACTACACTTAGTTTTTTTCTCAATTCTAGTGCATATAAAATAATGATTGCAACTTTTAATCACATTTTCATTAGAAAGATAACGAAGACCACAATGACAAAATTGATGGAGATAGGAGGGGCAATGGAAGAGGTATAATTTTGAATTGAAGGAAATATAATTCATAGTAAATATAGACATACAGTATGGCTATTTTATGTGTAGTATGTATATAAGCACTTATATAATACAAATACATATATATATATATTTCCTCATCTATTTAATATATATTATCTTATTGATAGATAGATACATATTTATCTTTCTATATTTCTTTTCAAAGCAATCTCATATGGGTCAATACAGTCTATGCCCTATTGGATAGGTTGGTGTACTCATCATCTTTCAACCAATGTGTCAAATGTTTTCCTTATGTTACTAAAAAGAAATTATGGAAGAAATGTGCTGCATAAACAAAGGAAAATCTCTTGTCATGTTGTCAAAGCTCTAGTTTACAGATTATTGTAATTAATAAATAGTCAATTCTTAGATTCTTAACTTTGTTTTTGCTTTGCTGGTTTCATTACAAAAGCATAAAGCAAAGCACTTAAAAAAAGGGACTCCTAGGTTCCAATGTCCCATACTTAATGAATTCTGTGATTTGTGGTGTAGGTTTTGAACTTCAGAGAAAGACCATTTTCCATTGCTGATTCCAGTCAATCAGAACCCCAGCTTTATTTCCCAAGTAATCACATTTATGTGAAAATGTTTTTGTTTAACAGCCATTGAATGATTGTCTGACTATACTTTTGTCCTCCTCCTTTTTTTTTTAAATGAGATTGTTGATTTTTCTGCCCATTTTGGAAATGATCCAGAAAGAAATGCCTTTAGCATGTTCTGGGAACTCATTTGCAAATGCACTTATGCGTTAAGAAGTCCACTTATAATGAAAGCAGAATTGTGTTGCATTTACTAGGAAGACAGAAAAGGAAAGTGAACTATCCTTACCCTGGAAGAAATGATCAGTATCTATTAACTTCTTACAAGGGTCAGTGTGCTTAAAGGCAACAAACAAATCTGCAGCTTTAATTTTTTTTTTTAGCCATCTTAATATATGAGACTAAGCATCATGCAACATAATGCATGTTGATGAAGTTTTTAAGGTTTTTTACTTAATAGCATTACTAGAATATCCTGTCTATACCTTTTAGTGATTTTAGGGGTCCAAATTCTTCTCAAATCTGTTGGCATTTCACAGATATTTTATGCTTGGTTCCTAAATAAACATATAAAGGAGGATATTCTCAGTGGAAAATGATTAGCTGTTGTAATGAAATAATACAGGTAGTGAAAAAGCCATGGCCACATCACTAAAATGGACTCTCAGAAGTTCAGTATTCTATATAGAGAGAGAAAGAAAGAGAGAGAGAGAGAGAGAGAGAGAGAGAGAGAGAGAGAGAGGAAAGAAAGAGAAAGAGAAAGAGAGAAAGAAAGAAAGAAAGAAAAAAGAAAGAAAGAAAGAAAGAGAGAAAGAAAGAAAGAAGGGAAAAGAAAGACTGATTGGGAATAAAGTAGATACCAATTGATTGGAGAATGGCTAAATAAATTGTGGTACATGAATGCAATGGATTGTTATTATGCAGTAAGAAACAATACAGTGACTACAGAGAAGTATGGGGAAACATATGAACTGATACAAAGTAAAATAGGTGATTCCCAATGACTATAACCATATAAATGGAAAGAAGATGAACAACGCATTTGAAATTGTATGTTGTGGAAATGTAATGATCACATATGGTGCTAAGGAGAAGATTTGAAAAGATATCCCCCATTTTTCACATAGATTGAGGATTATCGCTGTGGAAGACTATATTTAATGATTGATTTTTAATATTGGTTCTTCTGAACATTTCTCTTGCCTTTTTTTTGTTCACTGTTAGAAGGAATAGCTCTTTGAAGAAAGAGGAAAGGATATAGTGGAAAATATAGGTGATATGAATATAAACTATTAAATTATTATTTGTTATCATTTAGCTTTACACTAAGAAATAAAAGGTTTATGTAAGTTGATGCTGGGAGAGCCTTTTCACATTTCATCAAAATTGTGCAGAGTAGAATACATCTGTGCCCTTAAACGTATTTAGAACAAGGTAGCATGGGCATAGTTGGGTACTATATTTCATAGTCTTGTAGCAGATGGGAATAGCAAAGGCAGGGGTTATACAATTGTTGCCACAACACCTACTTTACTACTCTCACTAAATGGCTGCTGGATGATTTTGTAGTTTTACATTAGCCAGTGGTTAACGAGTCAACGATTTTGGGTGAATATCCCTCTACTTGAGCTCAGAATAATCCTCATTCTATTAGAGAATCAAAAAAGCAATTGGCAGGACCCTTCCCCCACTCTCTTTCCCTCCATATTTTCAGGCATATATAGGTTAGATCTTTCAAGGGCAGAGAGGAGAATAGAATGAAATAATGCCTTGGATTTACATAACAGGGGAAGCAGTTGCTTTATTTCTGATATCGATGTATCAGCTTAACTAGAACTTTGGGGTGAAAGGTGCTGCATAATTACAGCAGGTGGCATTTCCTGATAATGACTTCTCCCTTTGGAATTTTCCATATGAGGGCTTTTCATTACAGTAAAATAGAGCTGTCACTTTAGAAGAGGATGGAAGTTTACTATAATTTTGTCCATTCCAGATGCTGTTTTTCAGAAAATTATTACAACAAAATTGAAGAAAAAAATACATGTTTAGGATAAAATCATATTGATGTGAATAAAAAAAAATCTTCCCCAACAACAGGGTCAGTTTAAATATAATCAGGTTTATCTATTCTAGATATCAACATTTCCTCTTCTTCTTTAGAGGATACTATTATCCTTACAAGCCATTGTGTTCCTGGCTAAGAATGTTGTCTGATAGTAGTCTGAACACTCTCATGGGTCTATGAAAAGGTTATTTTGTCTCATGAGATCAGCATGTACCAATTCTGACCAAATGTTTCAGACTTTACCAGATTAGCTTTTGTCAGTCTCTCTTCTCTATAGATCTTTTCTGTAAATAAATAATGTCAGGGATAAAACATAAGCAAAGCCATAAACCCATGCATAATTTCCCATAACTAGGACAAGAGATCAGAGATAAAAAGGAAATATATATGAAGGGAAAAGGGGAAATTATAAATGTCCTGAGCTCCATTATCAATTTAAAGCTAAGGCCAGAGTTGCAAATACAAAGTAATCCCCCACCCCCCAGGAAAAAAAAACAAAACAAAACCAAAACCTTAGTAATTCAGTAACATGTAATTCATTGGCTTGATTTTTAAACAATGACAACTGATAAGGGAAGCAATACTCCACCTGAATTGTATGGATAGCCACATCCTGGATAATTCTATATTGTTATTTTATTTTAGTAAATTGTCATTATCATAGTGTCATAAGATTACAGTATGGGAAGGGGCCACAGAAATTATGTAGTATATCACAACCTAAATAAGATTCCTCTCAACAGCATTCTCAAGTGGGCATCCAGGGTCACTGTAAAGTAGTGAAGGAATAGGAACTCATTCTTCCCCAAATCTACTTTTAATTTTCCCCTTTTGTTAGTAATGTCTTCCTAATATCAAGAAATTGCCTCTCCTTGGGGTGGCTAGGTGGCACAGCAAATAGAGCACTGGCCTTGGAGTCAGGAGGACCTGAGTTCAAATCCAGATTCAGATACTTAACACAATAACTAGCCGTGTGATTTTGGGCAAGTCACAACCCCAATTGCCTTCCAAAAAGCAAAAACAAAAGAAGAAGTTGCCTCTCCAACTAATACCCTTTGCTATTAATAATAATTAATAATAACTAGCATTTATATAATTCATTAGGTTTGAAAAATGATATACATATGCACATATATGAGTATATACACACATGTATGATTTTTGATATGCAAAAAAAACCCCTGTATGTTATCTGAAGATTAAGTAAATGAGGCTAACAAATTAATTGACTTTGTCCAGGATCATTAAGCTAGCAAGTGACTGAACCAAGATTGGAATCTAGCTCTTCCTGACTCCCAAGCCCAGCATTTGATCAGCCATGACACTTAGTTAATAGTTCTGACCTTCAGACATGACAAGTAGAATTCTTCACACAGGAGAGTTCTTCAAATACTTGAAGAAAGCCATTATGAACATCACAACCCAGAGCCGTCTGCTCTCTATGATAAAACACCCTGAGTTCTCCGACCAGTTCTCAGACATGACTTTAGTGTCCTCATTATCCTGGATTTGATCTAGCTTCCAAAAATGGGGACTCCTAGGTTTTGAAATAGCCTTGGGGCTACTCATTGTCAAAAGTTTATATTTCATGATATTATCTACTTCTTGAAGGGGAGAATTTTTTGGTTTCTCTTTGTTTACCATAGGGACTGGCATATAGTAAGTATTTAATAAATGCTTAGTCATTGTTTGATTTGTCTCATAGTAAGTGATTAGTAAATAATTCCTTTCAGGTACTAGATATAAGAAAGAAGTTCAACATTACATAGGGATATACGTTTGCAAGAGAAACATGCCATAATGAATAAGAGGGCTGGTCTTGATGTGAGGAAAGCCTGGGTTCAAGCTATGCTTCAGATCCATTTGTACTACCTGTATGACCATGAACAAGTCACTTACTATTTCACAACCTAGGCAACTCTTTGTGACTACAGGTTAAAATATGAGTTGTTGATCTGCTTTGGTGAGGGGAAGGGCAACGAGGTAGTTCAGTGGATAAAGCTTTGGTCCTGGAGGCAAGAGAACCTGAGTTCAAATCCAGCCTCAGACCAGCTGTGTGACCCTGGGCAAGTCACTTAACCTCTCTTTACCTTAATCTGCTGGAGAAGGAAATGGCAAACCACTCTGGTATTTTTGCCTAGAAACCCCCATGGGTAGAATAGTCCACCAGATCACAAAAAAAAGTTGGACATAACTGAATGACTGAACAACAAATTGCTAAGTGTGTTATGGCATCTAGACATCCCCCACATGATTTAAGTTAAAAATATGAAACCCACCCCCTGCCAATATTCTTTCTCTCTCTCTCCCTCACACACACACACACACACACACACACACACACACACACACACACTTAAAATGTAAAAGTAAACACACAAAATATACTGGCTAATTATGTCATTTCAAATTAGTCATAACTTAAAAGAATGTCAACTAAATTCTAAACTGTATCTAACCATCCGTGCCCAAGATAAACTTAATTCAATAAACATTTTTCATAATTTTGCTAAATTTCTGGAATAGTTTAGGACTAGTTAGTATTTTCATGTAGTTACATTACAAGTTTCAGTACGTTTTGAGTTAATCAAAAATATTTGTTGATTATCTCTAAATTGTTATTTTATGAGTTGAACTTTTCACCTAGAATTAAGGCATATTCCAAAGTAAGCTAGCCTGCATTTATAAGGCTTCCATGAATTGTTTGGAGACTATTCTTCTGACAAAATATTCCTTCCAGTGGCTTAGCTTTGTCAGAAGCAAAAATAATATTCTATGATTCTACACAGTACATTACCTTAGATAGGATATCAGAGTGACAGCATCATCTGGTGTTTAGAGCAGTGGACCATGAATTAGCAGAACTCGTGTAGGCATAGGCTGTGAAACCATGAATAAACACCTGATGCATTTCCAGAGCTGTTTTGCATTGTCCAGCCAAGAATTTCAAGCATTAAATTGTATTGAACAACACATATTATTCAATTCAGCAAACACAGGACTTTGAGCTAAACAAGTTATTAGAATTATCTGGACTGAGGCCTTCATTTCAATTAGAGAAGCTGAGACCCAAATACATGAAATGATTTGCTTAAAGTCAGGCAAGTAGAAAGTATCAATCACAATGTGGATTCAGATCTGCTGACTTTATAAAATTAAGAACTTTTCTTGTTAGGATAGGCCAGATTGGGTCTGGCCAAGACCCAAAGACTCACTAAATCAACCATGGTGAAGGAGACTCAGAAGCAGGTCAGTTGTGTGATTTGAGATTGACACTCAGTATGGTATTTGTAGAGCTAGAGAACCTCTAAACATCTTTCAGGGCAAAATGTTGTCCCTCTTGTTGGTAACGCTAGATGTTGTTCTGTCTCTACTAGGCTAGTCATTGGTAGGGGTGTGGGTTTGCTTTCTCCCAAGGTCCAGGTGTCAGTGGTGGTAGTTTGAACAGGAAGATCTACCCTTCCCCTTCACTGATGAGCAAACATGGTGTTAGGCTGTGAAAATTACTCAGAAGTACCAACAGTTGACACAACCACAGATTAAGCACAACACAAGATTATAAGCAACAGTAGATGTTATACTCAGTCTAGAAAGTGAAGGGGAGGGTGTCATTACTTAAGATACTGGAGCAGAGAAAGTAGAAATACACAGGCCACACTATGGAAGAAGAGGAATGGTAGTCACCACAAAAGGGGAATAATGGGATATGCCCTTCCTAGCAGATCCCTTCTAATCCCCTTCTCTCAAAGGCAGTCAATCTGCTTTTGGAAAACAAAAACAAAATAATATCACCAGTAAGATAGTGAATTGCTCTTAAACTCAGACCAGTCCCTTGTCTTAGCACCAATGCAAAACAAGTACTTGAAGCAGGAAAACTAAATGGATTTATTGACAACATTTCCTAGGTGACAGCTTGATGGCTTGAGGGGACTATGCTGGGTTTATTGTCAGCCAGATTTGAATTAAAATCTTGCCTCAGGTTACTCACTAAATTTGTGACCCAGGGTAAGTCACTTAATATCTATCTACCTCATTTAACTATACTGTAAAATGAAGGTGGGGCCATCTCCAGTCATCCTGATCTATATCTTGCCACTAGACCCTGATAGTTCTGTTCAAGAGTGAGGCTGGAGGCTTTGCACAGCCCTCCCTCACTTAAATACAATCCATTTGCAAGTCATGGCATCATCTTCCTGATATCATAGGCCTCTTTGAGAGCTAGGAACAAACAGCAGCAACAAAATGAGATTATTTCAATGCCCTCTAAACCTATTAACCTATGGTCCTTAGAAGCTGAGTACCCTGGGCAATTATCATGCCGAAGTCTGAGAATCTATTCCTTCTTACTTACTATATGAGTTTATTTCCTAGTCCTTCTGAGAAAACTGCCCAACAAATTAGTCATAGAATGGGCTAGACTACCTTTTAACTCTTTGGGAATCTGAGAATACTTAGTTTGGTGATTATTTATGTTGTAATTTCTTCCTAGACAAAAGATAAATGCTGAATTACATCAGATTACTTTCTTTTCCTTGACCCAAAATAGAGGAAACCATGAAATTGAATAGGAAATATAGGATAATGGACTTTACAAATATTGTCTGACTATTCAGCTAAGTGGAAAGATAGGTTCTAATCATAGAGTTAGTCTATGCACTTGTTCAGGCTTCATTACTAACTGGCTGTGTGTACTTGGGAATGTAATTCTACCTTTCTTGGGCTAAGGTCCTCATTTAGAAAATGAAAGGTGTTTTAGACTAGGTGATTTATATAATTTAGGCTGCCTGTAGTGTTTTTCATGGTGCTGCCTTAGGCGTGACTTCAGACTGGTGGAGAGAAGGATTACTCACTGTGTCTATTTGAGAGGCAGATTTGAAGAGAAGAAACAATTTCCTTGACTCCTTGGAGAGAAAAGACAAATGTCTTCCAGATGTTCTTTGTGGAAAGACTGGTAGAAAAGGGACTGACTTTAGAAAGCAGACATATTGAATCCCCTTTCTTAATTCAGGAGGAAGAAAGTTTCTCCTGTCCAGAGTCAACTTCACCTTTCACATATATATTCATTCTCTAATCATTCTCTGAACTAATCTATAAACAATAACATGAGAAACACTCCTGGGAAACCCATGTTATACTTGTAAGTGTTAAGATCTATGAGTATAAGGATATGCATAAAATATGAAACTGAGAATATATATTTATTATAGTTAGGACTGAACCATTTTAAAAATCTTTCTTTTAAAATATTTGTGTTTCATTCCAGTCTGATTGATTATAAGTTCTATGAGGACAAGAAGGTAGGAAATGTAGCATATATATTTTTAAATATTCCCTGAAAGGAAATTGTGTAGTATTTTGAATGTAATAAATAATAAATATTTATTGATTTGAATTCATTCAGCAAGGATACAATCTACTGTCAAATGATGTTCCTGATAATTCTCTTTTCCGTCCAACATGATGCTTCTTTACATTTTCTTTGCTTTTTGCAACTTCTTTTAATCAGTCTTTGTGTTCTCTGTCTCTCTTTCTGTCTTCCTTTTTGTCTCTTTCTCTTTCCTCTCCCCTACCCCTGTCTGTTACATTAGGTCGAAGGGTAGAAGTTGGAGAATTAGAATGAGTTCCACCTATGAAATCATCTCTCTCCACTTTCTTAGATCATCACAGGGCCTGACTTAAACATATAGATAAAGACTCAGTACAGTCATCGGCTTTTCCACCAATGGCTTATCAACTCGATAGTAAAGGTGCTTTGTTTTTCCTTAAACAGTTAGGCAATGGACAACTAAGGATATGAGTTTGACCCTAATAATATTGTAAAACTACATTCTTTCCCTTTGTGAGCCTTCAAGACATTTCTGAGAAGTTTCCATAGATGTGAGAAGAAACCATATCTACATTTGTATGAAATCTTATATTAGAATTCACTTAATTCATGGAGATTATAGTCATTTTGCTAGCTGTTCAGGGACAACTTTGTTTAAAAAAATGGTGTACTTCCAAGTCATGTTATTCACATAAATCATATCTGTGTCCTACTTTGGTTAGTTGTAAGGGCCTGACCTGGGACTGAAATTGAATAGCTAAAGGAAATTAAATTTGAATGAATTTTTGAAAGTACATAATGCTTTTAACAATCTTGAATTGTTTACCATTGCACACATACATACACACACACACACACACACACACACACACACACACACACACCCAAAACTCATTATTTTTAGTAGCAATATTCTCCCAAAGATTAAGTAAGACAGTAAAGCATGTACCACCATGATTTTTTAAGAGTGAAAAGTATAAATAGCACAAAAGGCATTTCAAAAGAACATGGTAAAGATATGTATGCTACAATAGGTTATTAATGATAATTTCAAATTAATGACATAAAAAGCATTATCAAAGGTGCTTATGACAAAATAAAAAGAAATCGTCCAGTATTCAGAATGAAAGACAGTGATGGTCAAAACAAGTCATTCGTTGGGAATGTGTGAGACAATAAATAAAGAAGGGAACCATCATTAGCATGTTGACCAGGTAACCTATGGAAGATTTATAGGAGCATATGAATCTCCTTGGGCAAGAGAGCATAGGGTTAGCTTCAGAGTCAGTGGAAGGAGCATCTTCAATGATGAAATTACAGGAATGTCAAAGTATCAAAGGCCTCAATATTGATACACTGTGTACTTACTGAATCTGTGGATAAACATATGCATGGAAGAACACATCTGGAATTTATAGACAGTTCTTGCTTTATGTAAATTCACATTACACAAATTTGACTTTACGTAAAGAAATCTGAATGAAAATTCTGAATGAGGATCTGATTGAGCTGCTATCTGCAAAGATTACAGAAGAAGAAAGGGATGCTTAGGAACCCAAGATTGAACCAAAAGGATTTACAACAAAACGATTGGCAGAAACATTTCATAATTTGAGTGAATTATTTTCTTGTATTGAAAAGATGGATCCAAAATATTTCTAAATTTTTAAAAATTCAAAGATGAGTAGAGGATAATATTGCTTGGTATCATCAGATTCATGAGGGGAAAAAAAGAGAGCTTCTGTCCAAACATCGCCATTAAAAATGTTGCACAATCACCAGTGATGAAGGCTAGGTGTGGTATATGAGAAAGGGTCAATATACTGCAGACCTGTATTAACTTTACTGTGCATTTATATGTATACTTTATCATTAACCATACTGTTCTCATAATTCTATTTGTTACCATGGTAAATCATTTAATATTTCTGTACTTTAGTACACTTTAAAGGTATTGTTTCATGTATACCTTTGTTATATAGGCTAAATGAAGTACATGGGCAAGGGCAAATTCATATTATGTAAAAATGGCTTCACATAGAACTCCGTGGATTGATCTCCCTGCATAAAGCAAGAACTGTATTTACTCTAGTAATAGTAATAATGACTATATATGTATATGTGTGTATATCACTTTACAAATTTGCAAAACACTTTGCAAATATTATCTAATTTTATCCTTACAGCAACCCTGGTAGGTAGGTGTTATTATTCCCAATTGACCAGTGAGGAAATTGAGGGAGACAGAGGTTGAGTCATTTACACAGCATTACTCAGTTAGTAAATATATGAGGTGGGTTTTGAACTCAGGTCTTCTTGACTCCAGGTCTAGAGCTCAGTAAACCATGCTACCTTTTCCTTAATTCACAGCTATAATCTGGGAATTCTCCACACCCTCTTTCCCAATTTCTAGCATATAAATTCTTGTGATTTGGGCCACAAACTCTATGATTCAATATGAAAGTAAATTTATGTATCATATCAGCCAATAACTTTTTAGTACATGATAAAGAAACCACACTTTTTTTTTAAAGCAATTGGGTTTAAGTAATTTGCTCAAGGTTACATGGCTAGTTATTTATGTGTGGGTGCTCATTTTCTGAGGCTGGGACCGATCCCAGGTCATCACAACTCCAGGGCCAGCACTCTTACTCACTGAGCCACCTAGCCACCCCAAAACCACACTTTTCTTAAAAGAAGTATTCATTTTTTTCCCATCATGACCATGTCAAAATCTTGAGCTGCCATGCCACAATACCATTAAGATATCAGAAAGGACTCCACCGAAGTCCATAAGTCATAGAATCATTACATTTTCAAAATCACAGAATTTCAGTCTTGACACTGGATACCTTATCTCTCCATTCTCATTTCATGCCTGAAGTCAATACCAGTTATTTAGAGATATCATTTTCTCAGGTGTCATTCCAGCTTGGCCTCAATGTTTTCCCTCAGTCTCATGCTATGCCACATTCAACTAAGATTCTTACATTTGGCAAAGTTCATGTCCTCTAGGTGATTCTTTGCTTTTGTGTGCATGTTTTCTCCCTGCGTGCAGCTAGATTTCCTAGCGACATCAGCTATTAAATTTAACTGCTTTGAAGCATCTCTACTAACCCAAGCTGACCAGCTGTGGGTTAATGCCTATTAATGGCTGGCAGTTGGCCCCACTCCATTTGGACCTATATTCCCCTGGTGAGTTTCCGTAGTGATCACCAGTTAGCCTCTTGTTGCCCAACAGTTTGGATCCAAGAAAGAAACATGGAGAGCATTCAGAATCTTGCCCTAAGTATATTTCCTTATAGAAAAAAATCAAATTGATCCATTATCCATTAATTCATAGGACATTTATTAACAGTGTAGTATTTCATTCAATGGGTAATGCCAAATTAGCAAAAGATGCAGTTCCTGGCCCTAAGTAGCTTAACTTCTATTGAGGGCAAATAAGACATAGGGCTATGAAAACATCAGAAAATAATAGCCAGGCGGCATGTGAAATATCTCAGTATTGCTGGGAAATAGAGCCTTGAGGACAACTTTGGATAAGTCATTTATGAAACTTAACTCCCCTGGTTGTCCTAGGGAAAACATGTAAGAAATGTTAGAGATAATGAATTATGGGCAATAGCAAGTTAATAGTTGTATGTTTTAATGTTTGCAAAGTGCTTTATACAGATTTTCATTTAATATTCACAATAACCCTGTGAGAGACATGCTATTATTATCCCCATTTAATAGAGAGAACTGAAATTCAGTGGGATCAAGTGACTTGTCTATGGCCATGCAACTGTTAACTGTATGAGGCAGTCAGTCATTCAGTAAAAATTTATTAAGTGCCTACTATGTACCAAACTCTGTGTTAATTGCTGGGGATAAAAAAAGATGTAAAAGACAGTCACTACCCTCAAGGAGCTTATGGGGGAGACAACAAAAAAATAAATATGTACAAACAAGCTAGATCTAGGATAAATGAGAAATGACCAGGAAAAGGAAAGCACTACAATTAAGAGGGCTTGGGAAAGCATTCCTATAAAAGCTGGAATTTTAGTAGAGGCTTAAAGGAAGTCAGGGAAGCCAAGAGGCAGGCATGAGGAGGGAGAGTGTTCTAGGCATGGGGCCTGGAATATGTGAAAATGCCTGGAGGCAAGAGGTAGAGTGTTTAGGGAACAGCAGAGAAACTTGTTTGTAGGCAGTAGGGAAGGCACAGTGGACAGGAGGAGATTGCAAATAAATTATAGAGTAGGAATGACTTGGGGAGAAGTGGGGGGGCAATATGTTGGAGTAGATTAGATAGAATGTAAACATTTGTGCTAGTAGAGGGCTTTGCCTTGACAAGGAGTAAGGCTACATTTCGTGAGAGACAGGAGGGAGGAGGATATTTTGGCTGAAGGAATCTGAATGGCATGAAATGTGGAAGCAGGAAGCAAAAGTAACTAATGCTGAATGTTCTCATTTTGGGGGGGAATTGTAAAATATGAGGCAAAGTTCTGTGTTGAAAAGGTGGAGGGAGGGGGAAAGCATGGGAGATTTGAGGAGGGATAAAAAGATTTAGAAAAAGATTTGCCACAATGGACAGTGGGACAGTGAGTTGATAAGGGAGTTATAGCAGGATTACCTAGCAGCAGTTGAGGCACAGTTGAGGTTGTATATCATAAATTTATGATGGACCCAGTCAAAATGGTTGTGTGATTTTCTCCACCCTCATATTAACAACACATGTAAAGGAGCAAAGGCAGAAAAGGTGGGAGTGATCCAAGGCTGTGGCTTGGTACAGCACATTTGGCAATATGATAAAGGAGAATTTGAAGTCAGATCTTCCTAATTCCATGTCTAGCCTTCTAATCTCAGTCATGTCTGACTCTTTGTGACCCCATGCAGGGTTTCCTTAGTAAATATACTGGAGAGGTTTGCCAATTCTTTTTCCAGTTCATTTTACAGATGAGGAAAACTGAGGCAAACCGGGTTAAGTGACTTGCCGCTGGTCATATGACTAGTAAAGCCCTGAGACTGGATTTGTACTCAGGTCTTCCTGATTCCACGTACAGTTATTTATCCATGAATAGAAGGTCATAGGAGGGCTTCAGATCATTACATAATACTTATAGTGTAGTATGGATTGCCTACAGAAGTATTGGGGAAAACCAAAGGGAGCAAGATGCAAAGTGAGCCAGCAATGAATGATGCCAATGAGAGCAGGCTTCTTAGAGATGATGATACTTGTGCCTCTCCTTGAAGAAAAATACAGAATTGGGATTGGTTAGAGAAAGAAAAAGGACTTCCCCAAAGGCCACCTTCCACGGTCATGCAGAAGACTCCAAACACCAATCTTTACATGAATTCCAACTTTATAAATTCACTCCATCTTTTGCCATTGATAGCCCTTTACAAGTTGGTTCCCACCAATTTTTGCTTTCATATGACACATCACTTCCCTTTGTGAACATTACTGAGCAGTTAAACTGGTCTTGTTATTGTACCTCATACATGTCACTCCCATCTCCTGCCCTGGGGCTTTTGATGCCTGGGCTGTATACCCTCCTTACATCCATCTTTCAGCTTTCTGGTTTCCCTCAAGGCTCAGCTCAGCTGTGGCTTTTACAAAAAGTTTTCCCTGATCCCATCAGCTGTTTGTTCATCTCCTGTTCCTTCTCCTTATATCCATTTTGTTTATGCCCACATACAGTATTTATGGTTTTTCTCCCCTATTTTGCCTGTAAATTCCTCAAAGGCATTAATCCATAGTATTATATTATTTATGTTTTGTGCATTCTCTGCTCCTAGCATATTACCTAGAATATAGGAGGTATGCAACAAAATTTTGTTTTTTTTTTAATAAAATATCCTTTGTGTGCTAGAAAAGAAAGTGTGGTTAAAAACATGGTTCTTCATTTCTACTTGGAAGATCATTTTATATAATCCTTTAAGTCATTCTTGTCAATACTATCCAGATATCAATGGGACTGTCCTTTTCTTTTTGTATCTCCATTGCTCAGCACTGTGTTCAGTACAGAGTAAGTGACTAATAAATGCCCTTCCCTTCCATTTCCTCTCAGGTAGGGAATGAAAGGTACTCTCTAGAAGGAAAGGCTTCAGTAATGGGGCCAATGATAGAAAGGGCAAGCCAACAGTGCACAAGCCTTGTTAAGACAGTGTCATCACCAAAAAGTTGGTCAACATGTCATGAAATCTTTGGGCCACAATAATGCACCAAGATATTCTTTTATGGTACAGAAGAATTGTGATCCCTTTCAACAAAGGGAATATCCATGGGATGTGCTCTCAGATCTCTAAGGCAATAAAATATCATTGGGCAGGTCAAAGGACAAAAAAAGATAATTCTGAATATTTGCTTTTTGATGCTTGTATAAGCAGGGTGGATTAAGGAACAATGGAGATCTGGGACTTTTTTACTCTCACCAATAACAGAATTGAATAATACAAAAGGCAAAGATTTCCTGTCTTCTCTTTCCTGTGTAACATTATATCCATATACCATCTACCTTGTCCATATAGAAATTAAAAAAAAAAAAAGATTTGTAGGCATTGGTAATAGGCTAAATTTCCTGTGTAGAAGTGGCTTTCTTAAAACATGTTTGGGTTACTCATGAAATCTGGGGATGTTTCAGCTACGCTCTGAATGCCAGAAAATTCTGGACCTGTTTGCAACACATCATTTTGCCAAAATCCCACCTCCAGCAGACTGTTGTAGCTCATCAGAATTCTGCTCTTTTCATGCTTGAAGAAATAACCAAAAAAATGGGAAAAATACAAATTGTATTGAGAATATACAATTAATAAAAAATAATTATATTTTATCTCTACCCACTGGAAAGTCAATACCAATTGATCAAACATTAAAATGGTTTCTGTGTATTAATATTTAAGCTCTTAGTTTAAACAAATCTGAAATCACATAAAATCCAATAAACAGGAGTCTTAGTAATCGACTGATATAGCTGTCATGAGACAATTATGGTACGGTCAAATTCATGTTATCTGGATACCTCAGTTCAGGTAGGGGATAATTATTTTTCCTCTAAGGCAATTTGTTGCCATTATGTTTTTATTGTTTCATTTTCCAGGGTATGTGTAGATTGATTTTAAGATTTTGATATAGATGACTAAATTATTATGCCTACCTCTTGAAATGTATTCTTAATGGTGCTTTTAAAAATACTCCCCTCCCCCAATTCATCAAACATTTATTAATCACTTATAAATGCTGAGTGGTGTTCCAATTCCTAGGTGAGATAAAAGTTTAAATAAGATAAACCCTCATCCTCAGAGAATTAGTGGCCCATATGGCCTGAAAATCCCTGAGGCCCTCAGAGGGGGTCCATAATGTTAAAACTATTTTAATAATAATACCAAGATATTTTAATTTCTAATGCAATAAATATTGATAGATTCCTTCCACATAAACTAAAACTCTTTGGGATATCTCAAATAATTTTTAAAAGAATAAAGGGATCTCAACACCAAACAATTTGAAAATCACTTGTCTGGGTCATTATGGAACACAAACTTTGTATATATCCCATATCACCCTTCTAGATCAGAGACTCTGGTCTAGAAGAAAAAAAACCCAATAGTTTTCAATGTTTGAGTAAAGTCCCTTTATTAATGAAAGGTGTGGGAAAGTGAAATCACAGAATCAATTGTTTTAGCTACTTTTTAATGATTTCTGATAGAGCTTCATGTATTTTTCTTACCAGCAATTGGCCCATTCTATAACCTATGTCATCTAGTAGAATGGGGCAAACTTTCTACCTGTTGGGAGTTCATTTACAGAAATAGTCTGGGTACAGTGGTACTCAGGAGGCAGGAGAGTTCATTGGGAAGAGATCCAGATGGAAAAATGAGAAAAATGACTTCTGAGTCCTGGCTTTATTTCTTACCACCTTTGTTACTTTGAGCAAGTCAATTCTCCTCTGTGAATCTCATTTTTCATACTTAGAAATTGAGAGAGTTTAGACTAGATTTATAGAAATTTCTATTGATGAATGGATCTTAGAGGTTGTATAGACCAACAGGATCATTTGAAAAATGAGAAAATTGATGCTCATAGGGCTAAAGTATTTTCCTTAGGGCCATAGGCCATTCAACATGGGAGCAGAGTTCATGGTTTCTGAAGCTTTCTCATAGCTTTAAATCTACGATCTTGGGAAGTGGATTCATGGCCCTTCTACTCAGTACTTTGCAGACCAAAAGCAATAGTTTTCTTCCAAGATATCAGCAATTTACTGTAAAGGTCCATCATACTGATATTGTTTTATGCAAAATAGCAGACAATCCAAAGCCCCTGTAATTTCTTTATATATTAGCTTCCCCGTTCTTCCTCAGTAACAATAAGAGATAATTCACAGTCCCCCTTGGATTTATTTTAACAAGATTTTTTTTTGGTGCTTCCTATCAATATCAGAAATCATTTACCAGTTAAATCTTTCCTTGAAGTGTTAGGTGCTAACCTCCCAAAATCATATTTAGGAAGTGTGTCTCATAGAGAAGCAGAGAACATTTTCATGAAGACAATGTAAATATGCTGTGATAAAAAAAATTTCAAGTATCTTCTTTTAGAATATTATAGAAGTTTCCTTCATTCCTTCATTTCTCTCTATTTTTTCTTCCTTCCTTCCTTCCTTCCCTCTTTCCTTTCTGTCTTGCTTCCTTCCTTCCTTTCTCCTCCCTCCCTCCCTTCCTCCTTCCTCCCTTCCTTGCTTCCTATCCTCCTTTCCTTTCCTTTTTTTCCCTTTTTCTAGAGCTATGATACATTGTTGAATGAATATTAGAAGTGTTGAACATGTGCCCAAAGATTGGGAAACATTTGACAAAATATAATAAAACATAGATGCTGTTAATATGTGGATTTTCTGAGTCAATGTGCAGGCCCCAGGGATTCTTATGTATGGTTTAGTGGCCCTTGTTTCTATTTGAGTTTTACAGCACTTTTATTTTTGCAACCCCTAGGAAGGAAATTCCTTCTACCAATGCAGATTAGCAAACTTTCTCTAACATGTAGTTTTAGAAATTCCTTTGAGGTTAAAGAGTCATGACTATCTTAGAATCACACAGCCAGCATGCTTCAGAGACAAGACTAAATCCTCTTCCTAGTCCCAAGTCTTGCTCTCTATCCATCATACCCAATGCCTCTCACAGAGAACATACACTTAGAAATAATACTAAGCAGAGTCTAATATTGAGGGCTGAAATGACATCTATATTAACATAAATTTGATCAAATGTACCTGCTGATCCCATCTCTACCTTAAATTAGGATGATACAAATGTGCCAGAGTTTTAAGGAAGTAAGGGATAGTTAAAAGGGAGCAGGAAGGGCTTTCAGAGATCAAGAATGGTAAATGGTAAATTGATCATTTCAAAAGCCATAAAACTAGAAAGAGGAAAGTGGAAATTGTCATGGTTCATTAAAATCAGTGCCTAATATACATTGCTCCACTTAATCAAAGTGTTAACAATCTGTACTCTAGAGCATTCTAAGAGAGAAGTTGTAAGGGGAGGCACTTTCAGTGGGGACTTGAAAAACTGGTCCCAGGAAGTCAGCCAAATAAATACTAATGTAGATGTTCATGAGATTCTTCAATCTGAAGTGTCAGGGTAAAGAGCCAGCTGGGAATGAGGGAGATTTAATTGAATCTACATTTGGGCCAAAATTTCTAAGGACAAAGTGTCCTGCAAGTTAAAGAAAAAGAGAAGAAATCTTCCCAGGCAGGTTTTCCAGGCATGTTGATACATAAGAGTGGCTTTTACTGTGGTTATTAACAACATAATTGTGAAAGTCAATGCCTTGATGGTAATGGGTAGAACTGTATATGGTTAATATTTATGAAGTATTTTTCTTGAAAATAAGGACCCCAGGTACCAACTAAAGAGATTTGGATTCTTACAGCTAAAAGCTTTGTTTCTGGAAAAAAAATAATCAACAACAAAATATCTGAGGTTCAGCAATAATTGAAACAGGCAGCTAGGTGGCCCAGTGGATGGAGCACTGGGCTTTAATCAGGGAGATTGAGTTTCCTGACTTTTAATTTGACCTCTGACACTTACTATCTGGATGACTCTGGATAAGTCACTGTTTTGACTCAGTTTCCTCATATGTAAAGTGAACTTGTGAAGGAAATGGGAAACCACTCCTGTATCTTTGCCAAGGAGTCATGAAGAGTTAGACATGAATGAAATGACTGAACAACAGCAACAATAACTAAGATGATGCAGTAAAAAGAAGGCAGGTTTAAAAATCAGAATATCTTGGGGCAGGTAGGTGGCTCAGTGGATAGAGAACTGGCCCTGGAGTCAGGAGGACCTGAGTTCAAATCCAGTCTCAGACACTTACACACACACACACACACACACACACACACACACACACACACACACTAGCAGTGTTATCTTGGGCAAGTCACTTAACCCCAATTGCCCTCCAAAAAGCAAATAAAGAAAGTACTAGGGTTTTACCAGATAACCATTGAGGTTTCTTCCAAATTTTGATCAATGATCCTTGCTGGCTGTGGGTTCTGTTTCTGGTGTTTTAAACTTAAAAGACAGTAGAAAAACAGTTGCATGAAATGAGGAAGTCGTATTTTAAGTAGATATTTGAGGGGCAGCTAGGTAGCATAGTGAATAGAGCACCAGCCCTGGAGTCAGGAGGACCTGAATTCAAATCGAGCCTCAGACACTTGACACTTACTTGCTGTGTGACCTTGGATGTGTCACTTAACCCTTATTGACTCACCTCCCCCCTCCAAAATAAAAAAAAAAGTAGACATTTGAAATGCAAACAGATGAGCAGCTAACTCCCTGAGGTAGAAGTCCCTGAATTAATCCCATCCTTCTTTTCATTACTGAATTAAGTTCAGTTAACTTGAATATATTGGCCATAAAAAAGAAACCTTTTAAAATAAAGTTATGGTAAAAGTATGTAATTGAATTATTGATTTCTAGATCTCATTTAATAAGCATTTTAAAATCCCTTTGTGGGATAGCATAAAAGCATGCATTTAGCTCTTGGTATCTCTGGTCCTCCTCGGTTCCAAAGAAGCTCTTTTTGTCTAATGTCCCAGAGCCTCTGAATCTTTGAGATGTTGAACTCCAAGCTTTCCCATCAGCTAGATTATTTGGAGCTAATCAGCAGTGTCTAAGCAACAATCTTACGTTTCAGACTAAGACTGGGTCATTATTGAAATCTGGATCAAGTCAACATTAGATAGTTAAGTCAAAAGGTGTCTCAAATACTCTCCGAGAGTTAAGAGTATCCATTAGGGATTTAATGACTGAAGTGGACAGACATATTCCAGTTTTATGTGATCAAAAGAATGCCCTTCAGTTTCCTTAGGGGGTTACAAGATCCATAGTCCTGACATTCTGTATCTTTCCCCCATGTATTGTGTTGCCCTCTCGATCCATTATCTAGTAAGGACCAATGAGAAAGTGTGATATGAAAAATTCACTGGAAAAGCTGGTCTCACTTTGGGTAAGCAAGATAATTGTGGGCATTTATAAAGTATTTCAAAGATTCATAAGGGTATATATGTAATTTCCTTTGATCCTCACAGCAACCCTATGAGGTGGGTGCTTTTATCATTATCCCTATTTGTAGAGATGAGGAAAGTGAGACTGAAAGAGGTAAAGGGATTAGCCAAGGGTCACACAGGTAGAGAGTGAGGATATAAATCCAGGTCTTCCTGGCTCCAAATCCAACACATCTTACTGAGTTTAAATCTGGCCTCAGATACTTGCAACTCATGTGATTCTGGACAAATTAGCCATGTTTGCCTCAGTTTCTGTATTTGTAAAATGAGTTGATGAGGGAAATAGAAAAGCACTTTAGTATCTTTGTTAAGAAAACCACAAATGGGTTCATGAAGTTGGACAAAACTGAAATGAGATTGAACAACTATGCAAGGTACATCGAGGGATAGAAAAAAATCTAAAAATCATTGGCTTCACACATTTAGTATATAGAGTATAGTCTAATGGGGGAGGAGAATAAACCATGAACAGAAATATAATATAAAGTGAAATTTGGCCATGTTCATAGTAGGTAAGAAGAAATTATCTTTTGTGTAACTTCACCATGGACACAAACTGTTATCAGAATTCATAGCAGTCACAGAAATGAGTCAGTGCTGAAGGATGAATTTATGGAGAAGGCAGAACTTGGGCTAGACCTTGAGAAAAGAAGTAGAGATAGCTTTTGGAGGGGGAAGGGGAAGGGGCATGTCAGGCTCAGCAGAGATGTTTAAATAGATGGATGGGAGGCTTCAAGATGTGTAAAGAGGTGAACAATCTATCTAGTGAAACGGTTCAAGGAAGGATTTAGCAGAAAGTTGATCATTTTGGAAGGGCAGGCTGGGAACTAATTATAGAGGCCTATCAACTTACATAATGAAAAGAGATAAACAGCAGAGTGGGGAGTATATCTTTTCAGATAAATTTACATGCTGCACCTGTTGCCTGGCACACAGAAACAGTTTTTTTTTTCTTTTGTTTATTTTTCCTTTAAAAATATGAGATTTGAGGGGTAGGATGGATGGAATAAAAGAAAAAGGAAAAAAAAATATACCTTTAATCCCCATCCAGAATCTCAGAGCTGGACCTCACAGGCCATCTAAAACATCTTACTGAATTTCATAGAGAAGTTATGAAGAGCCAGCCTAGAGTATCCTTCAGCCACAGCAGAACTGTGTTTAAACCGTGTGGTGGAGGTTGTAGCATTTTGTAATAGTAAGAGTAATGTGGTCGATTAGGAACCAGGCTTGAAGTCAGCAAAAATTGGCTTCAGATTATGATTCTGATACTTAATGTGACCAATAGGCAAATCACTTGACTTCCTGATGCTCTCTGGGTACCTAAATCAGCGAGTTAATAGATGGGCTAAAATAATTTATTTATTCTAAAGAAAGATCCTTTGAAAAAAATCTCTCCTCCTCAATCCCCCCCCCCTTCTGATTTAGATTTGGCAAAGGTCCATCACTACCTGTAAGGGTAATTTACAGGCTGAAAATTACTGCCCAGCCTTTCTTTTTATAATGCAGAATAAATGCATTTGCCAGATATAGCAGATAATACCTTCTTTACTGAGACCATTATTGAAATTGAAATTTCAAAGTAACAGGTGGACCACTTTCAAGATGATCAGTGTTGCTAGTTAATTCTATTTCAGAATGATCAAGAAATATCACACTGGAAAGAAAGCCCATCCCATTTCATTGTCCCTAGGTGACAAAATTGTGTAGTAGCTAAAGCAATACAAAGCAAAATCAAATTAGATTTTGATATAGTGTTCCCTTTCAGTTTCCAAACTATACTTACGTTGTTCTAATGGAAAATTCGGGGAAATAGAGGTGGTATCAGTTACTTTATAGTGCTAAGATTAGGAGATAGGCAGCAACTTAAAGAATAAGAGAGTACTGAAAATCAACTACAGAATGGGAAATTTCGATCATTTGCTTGGATCTCCTCCCTATACCCACAAAATTAAGCAGTTATTCTGTTAGAAAGGTGCATAAAACTGACATTCCAACTTATAGATTACAGTGATGCATGTCTATATTTTAAAATTAATTTTGAATTTCAGAGGTTTCGTTGAATCTTTTGTATTTTCTCCCTCCAACAACTTTTTACTTAGCTCTGGAATTGAAAGCCCCTCCTTGCTGAAATGATGTATACTGGATATATTGAGGTAAAGTTAGTTTATCTGAGGCTTGAAAGGGCTTAGGTCTGGCCACTTTCTCAGGTACAGCTTTCTCTAGAGCTACATGGGTCTTTCTTTTCTTTTTTTTCTTTTTGGAGGGCAATTGGGGTTAAGTAACTTGCCCAGGGTCACACGGCTAGGATTTTGTGTGTGTTAAGTGTCTGAGGCCGGATCCAAACTCTGGTCCTTCTGACTCCAGGGCCAGCGCTCTACTCACTGAGCCACCTAGCCACCCCCAACATGGGTCTTTGCTATAGTCTCTTTAATGGCTTCTTCATCAGGTCCTTGCAGGTCTGGGTTATTGGCATTCATATATAGATACCTATACTATATCCAATTTGAAGCTGGTTTATAAGAAACTTATTGCTGTAAGAGAGAGTGGTAGATCTGAATTGAGAAAAGCACTTAACATTTCTGTGCCTCAATTTCCTTATATGTAGAATGGGGGGAAATAATGGGACCTAAATCTTAGGTATATCAACTATCAAATGTGATAAATTTAATGAGGATGAGATGTAATGAAATGCATCTTAATGTATGTAAAATGCTTTGTTAATAATAAAGCATGATGTGAATGTGAGCTATTATTTATTTGCCTTGAAGAAGGAAGGTGTCAGACCAAGAAAATCATAGGTCCATGGCATATTGACATGAGCTTCCTGTTGTTTATCAATCTGGGTATGCCAGGTGGTAAAAAAAAACCCATCAGCAGAAAAAAGTCTTTGAGAAGGGAGAGTGCTGTAAGAATGAAAAAGGTGTGGAGAAGACACATCCCATGTGGCTTTTGGAGGCACCCTCTAAGAAATTTTCTGTTCATCGTCATGCGCGACAAGCCTGGATAAGTCAAGCAAGAAGGGAACCCAAAGAGTTGATAAAGATTTTAGTCTCAGTGAATGAAAGTGTAAGGAAATGAGAGAAGTTGGGAAGGATAAGATCATAAATATCTATTATTTTGGTAGAGCTATAGAGATGGCAAATGACCTCCCCCTTATTGTTGTCATTTTGGCCCTTTCCTACTTGAATTAGTAAAGCTGACATGAAGTCCTTTCAAATCAAAACAAGGAAGCAACAACATGAAAGCTCCTAAGCCCAATCTTCGCCTCCAATATTTATGGACTCTTGTCTTCTTTACCACAGCTGACTATGGCTCTCCTACTAATAATTATGATTGAACAGATGACCCCATTATGCTATATGCACCTCTATTGATCCCCAGAGGGAGTTTGCAAATACACAGAGATAAAAGTAATTCATTGTTATGATAATAGAGACACAAAGGTCATGAAACAGGCAGGTAGGCACAAGATATTTATTAATGAAATGTCTTTTTCAAATGAAATGAAATGAGCAGCTGCTTTGGTGTCCAAATGAATGATTCAGGAATACAAATGAAAAACAAAGGAAGCAAAGCAAGACATGCTAGTAGATTTGGGAAACACTTAGAAGATTCTCTGGACTCAAACCTATAGTGTTTAATTTATTCCTCTTCCCCTTTTTCTCCCTTTCCTTTTGCCAAATAGGATGGATAACTGAACTGGTTTTCAAAGACTCTAGAGAGCAGCAATCTGCAAAACACCAACATGGAAATTCAAGGGTTCCTTTAAAGAAGTACCTAAAGGGGGCAGCTAGGTGGCTCAGTGAATAGAGCACTGGCCCTGGAGTAAGGAAGACGCTGAGTTCAAATCCAGCCTCAGACACTTAACACAAAAACTAGCTGTGTGACCTTGGGCAAGTCACTTAACCCCAATTGCCCTCAAAAAAGTAAAAAAAAATATAAGTACCTAAAAATAGAGCTCTCTCTTCATTTTCCTAGTAGGTGGTATTGATGGTTCCCTTGTATAGGGAAGATTTTAGAAGTTGTCTTCAGTTTCTGATTTGATTATAATTCAGATGTGAAGTCAATTATTAATGATGCTAGCAAATCATTTAAAAAAAGAGTTGATACTGCATTGTGCTGAAAAGATAAATTATTAGAGAATGGACATTCCTTTGTGCATGAATCATCAGTACTATTCCTCTCTTGAGAAATATTCAGTGTCTTCCTATTGTCTTGAATTCAAGCCCTTTGGTAATTTGTTGCTCTCTTACCTCTTCAGGTTTATCTTATACTTCTTCCCTTTATTCAATCTAAGCCAGCTAAACTGAACTAATCTCTATCCCTCAGACATGCCCAGAACTTTCTTGATGTTGTCTTTACTCCTGTTGTAGCTTTTCTTGGAAAGCTTCCTTTGCCTCTTCTTCTGAAGGACTAGTCATCCTTGAAACTTCAATCCCTCTCCTACAAGCCATTGTTGATTCTTTTTGTTAATGATCACCTTGTCTGCTATACTCATGAAATTTTGTTTCACAAATCTCTAATGAACTTATCCTACAATACTGTTTATTTAGTTATCTATATTGATGTCTTATCCCATTTTGCTGTTGTTTTTGTTGTCATTTCAGTCATGTCCAAATCTTCATGATCCCAATTGGGGTCTTTTTAGCTGATACTGGAGTGGTTTGCTATTTCCTTCTCCAGTTTATTTTATAGATGAGGAACCTAAGGCAAACCAAATTCAGTGATTTGCCTGGGACTAAACAGCTAGTAAGTATCTGAGGCCAGATTTGAGCTCATGAAAATGGATCTCCCTGTTTCCCAGCCTACCACTCTATCCATTGTTTCACATAGCTTTCCATCTTATCTTGTACTAGACTTGAGAAGTTCAAGAGCTCAGGGAATCTGACTTATCCAAAATTTATGTCTTCTGTAGTGACTAGCACAGTTGCTTTGCTCAGAGTCAATATTGAGCACATATGTATGAGTGTGTATATATATATATATATGTATGTATATATCTTTATATATGTATACATATATTATATGTGTGAGTGTGTATCTTTCAGTATAAATTCACTCTCTGTTTCAATGACTACATTTTGTCTCATTTCCTTCCTTGCCCTTATACACTCTTAATTTTTTTTATTTAAAATTTTGACTTCCAAGTTCTCTCCCCTCTTCCTGAGATAGTAAGCAATCAGATACAGATTATACTTGTGCAATTATGTCAAACATTTCTATATTAGTCATTTTGTACAAGAAGATTTTAATAAAAGAAAGAAATAAAAGAAAGTGAAAAATAGCATGCTTCAGTCTGTTCTCATATACCCTTTTGAGAAAATAAAATGAAATAAGGTCAATTGACTTTAAGAGTGGATGGAACATATCTTCAGGCTAACACCAACTGTCATTTACTTGTCAGGTCAAGTAAATAAGCATTTAATAAGTTCTCACTATGTTCCAGACACTGTGCTAATGACTAAGATTACAGTCTTTGCTCTCCATATATGGAAGCATTAAGGAGTTCTCACCATTGGTCACCTCTCAAAATGAAACAAGAATGGTTTTACTAATAGCCTACATCTTATGGGGAAATTCCCTCTTCATTCTGGGTTTTGTCGAAGTATAAATGAAGATACCTATTCTGCCCTCCCATAGATCCCATTAAGTCATGAGTTTCTATTTCATTAATTTAACATATTTGCAATGGTACTGGATATCCTCTAATGTGGAAATAGTTGTTATAAAGAATTTTGTTTCCATCTTTGTTTTGTTTTACATTTTTTTGTTTTGTTTTGTGTGTTTGTAGAACCAGAGCACTTAAAAAGAACCATAGCTTCACTAGAGCCTCAATGAACCATGAGAAAATCCTGTTCATTATGATCAAATAGTTTGTAATAAATACTTTCATTTTGATAGAGAAGGACTTACAGTTGTACAAATCAATGTCTAAAGTTTGGAACTCATAACCTTTAGTCATGATGTAACTGGTAGGCTCAGCAGATCAAGTGCTGGGCTTGGATTTGGGAAGATTTCAGTTCAAATTTTACCTTGGATGCTTTCTGGGCAAGTTTCTTAAGCTTGGCCTGCTTCAGTTTTGTTATTTGGAAAATGAGGATAAAAGTAACACCTATAGCCCATGGTTGTAGTAAGGATAAAGTGAGATAATAATTGAAAAGTGTTTTGCAAATCCTAAAGCCTTGTATAAATACTGGACATGATGATGATGATGATGATGATGATGATACTGATGATGATGTCCGCAATTCTCCCTCCTGATATTGTCAGTTTGGCTGTGAGAATGTCTTCACAAAGAAATGTGCATATTTCTCTATGGAGGTGGACATATAGGCTACAAGCTTATTAAATAAGTTGTGTGGGTGTTTGATGAATGATTTCTTGCACAAATCAAACCTTGTAAATGGGACAGAAGACAAATGTGATGCAAGATTTTATCTTATTTAATTTAAATTAAATGTAAGGATCACCTTGATTTCTATTCTTTTCCAGGGTATTCCAATTATATTTCAAGTGAAGAAAATTGGCATCACTTGAAAAAAAGATAATTTTATTTTTAGACTTTTCTCCATGTAATTGTAGGTTTGTTATTGTTAGGTAAGAAAGTGATTTTTAAAATTAACAAGCACCTATATGTTTAATCTATGGATTCTATAAGTATTCTTTCATGTGGGTTAATCTATGGACTCTATAAGTATTCTTTCATGTGGGTATGAGGTTCAGTCTAGTTTCCACTTTCCATATTCTGTGGTTAAATGAAGATATCTGAAGTTAGAGAAAATAGTTTATGGAAACAAATACTGTACAGTGCATTGAATGGTCACTAAATTCAAATGTCGTGAAATCGGGGAAGTGCAACCCTTACTGGTATCCCTCTTTCTTTGGCACTCCTGCCAATCCAAATCCATGAATATTTGTCCTGGAGGGCATTTCACATGCTGGCTTCTTGAGATATTTAAATACTTTGAAATATAAAATATTTAACTTTGAAGTTTTCAGTACCGGGAAACTTTCAAGTCTCGGGTATCTAAGCCAGGAAGGGCTGGTCTGTGTTCCTCTAGTCAGACTCCTTTTTCCCAAAAAAAAGTTAATCTTCACCTTTGGCTTCCATTTCTTCACTTATCATATTCATCCCCCTCAGTGTTATCCCTCTCAAACCTCTCCAGGTATCTTGCAATCTGTTTCATCTGTGTCTGTGACCACTTTGGGCTCCATTTGAACACTGAAGACACCCCTCTTCTCCTCAGTCTTTTCTTTGGTGACAGCCATAGCCAGTTTGAAGACAGACAGGTCTTCTTTTTCTCTCTAGGTTGTAGTAGTCATCACATATTGAGGAGGTGCTATCGGGTTAATCTTGATGAGCATATTTTCTGTGGAACAATTCAAACTTGCTCTCAGGGCTTCTTTTACAACATCAATACCTCATAACCACAAGAAGCCACTTCAATATCAGCTTGGATTTTGACAGCTTATGGTGTCAAGCACCTATTTATATTATCCATCATCACTCTCCTTTCATCTTCATTCAATCCAGTTCATGCTGGATTGAAGGGTCTCAGACTGCATGTTTAAATGCATCAAGGCACCACATCCTGGGCTCTTGTACCTGCCATCAAAGACCCAGGCAATTCTCTGGAACAGGCTCTCAAGATGTTCGTTCTTACTGCGCTCTAACAGCTCAGCAAGATGGCAAAGGATACTATAAACAGTTTTGGATTTGGTAAATTTGTACTCACATGTGATTGCTTCTTTTGGAGAAACTCTCATTTTTGACAAATAAATCCTTTTTCTTTGTCCACTGTACTGCCTGCCACATGTTCATTTCTGCCAATTCAGATGAGTTTGGTAATGGAGTGGATATACTTTCTAGCCAGCTCACTAAAAAGAATCATGCCCTCAATATTATTGTATTCCAATAGACTGACATAAAATCCCATTTCAGCAATGGGCATAAATTCGCCATAATCACATTTTCCATTTCAGGAAATTTATACTGGTAGAATCTAGACCTTGGTCCTGTCATTATCAATGACTTGTTTGTAGGTCTCAGATCAGGTCCCCACACTGCCAGAACTCTGGCTGCATAAGACCCTGTCATAGGGGCCAATTTCTCCTCAGATTGTGGTAGGAGTCATTGTATCTTGATAATATTTAAGAAATGAGTTAGGGCAGCTAGGTGGTGAAATGGATAAAGCCCAGGCTTGGAATCAGGAAGATTCATCTTCATGAGCTCAAATCTAGACTCAGATTCTTGCTAGCTATGTGATGCTGGTCAAGTCACTTAACTCTTCTTCACTTTCATCCTCTATAAAATGAGATGCAGGAAATGATAAATCATCCCAGTATCTTTGCCAAAAAAAACCCCAAATGGAGTCATGGAGAGTCAGACGTAAGTGAAAATTTCCTCAAAATACCAATGAGTTGATAAGGGTAGATGCTGTGATGACAGAAAAGAAGGTGTAGAAATAACAGTGGATAATATTAGAAATGAGGATTCTATTTATAGCTATGTCATTAGATAGTTATATGATAATTAAAAGTTTGCCTGAACTCTTTGAGCCATAGGTCCTTAATTATTAAATAAGAGGGTTAGAGCAGATGACCTCTCAGGAACCAACTTGGGCTAGCATTCTATGTCATACCTATTTTACATTCTGAACTTGTCTTTCTAGATAGTTGTTACTTCACTTCCCAAGAAACTATCTCCCTACTGTCTTTTATATAAAATACAAATTCTTCAACTCAGTATTTAAATTATTTCACAGTCTGCCTATAGTCTATTATTCCAGATATATTTCACATGGTTCATTTTTATGCATTCTATTTTAGACTCATGAGCAGACTATTCCCTGAACCTGGAATTCCATTCCTTGTCCCCTCCCCACCAAGTTACCTCCAGTCCCTGTAAGGCCTTTCTCCTTCACCTCTGCTTCTTAGAATACTTAATTTCCTTCAAGGTTCAGCTACCATGTGATCTCTTATAGAAAGTCTTTGTTGTTTACCTGGGATATCAGTATTTTCTTTCTCCTTAAATTCCATTATAGTCATGTATCTGTTTAAATGTTATATGCCACCAACCACTCAGCCCCAGGAGAATGTAAACTCTTTAAGTCTGGGGACTGTTGTTGATTTTATCTTTGTATTCCCAGGATATAGCACTGTGCCTTGTATTTACTAGCTGCTTAATAAATGATTGATGAATAGAATTCTCAATGCAAATGGAAATCAGTTAGTGGAAAGCCTTTTCTTTTTTTCCCTACACCTGGGCTTGCTCTTTTCACTTTGATCCAGTTGAAGGTCTAAGAAAAATCCGGTAGTTCATGTGAAAAATCTGGATTTAAATAAAAGGAAATCTCTCTCAAGGGAACTCTTCTTTAAGGCATACCATTTACCTGATGTCTTTACTGGGCAATTTGTTTTGGGAACAAAGTTTAAGCTGTATGATATGGTAGAAAGCCTACTACTTTAAGGCCAGGGAATAGGAACATAATAAGAATTTTTTTTCACCTTGTGCAAAAACAGTTGAGCAAAGGGTGGGAGTGGTTAGGTGAATGACTCAGATGATAGTGTCCAGTTGCAGTTTTGACCATGTCAGTAGAGAGTAGTTAATCCGTGATAGACTCTGAGCCTTTCCATTGTGGGGGCTTTGAGAGTTAGGAGGGACTCAAAGGAAGGTATTTGATAGAGTTGTGAATTGGTACAGTTATTCTGGAAAGCAATTTTGACCCCAAAGTTATTTAACTATGCATACCCTTTGACTCAGCAATACCATTACTAGGCCTATAGTCCCAAAGATATCAAGAAATAGGTAAAGACCCATATTTGTAAAAAAAAACAAAACAACAACAAAAAACAAAACACCAGATCTTTTTTGTATATGGTAGCTAAGAATTGGAAACTAAGAGGATGCCCATCAATTAAAGAATGGAGGAATAAATCATGGTATATGAATGAAGTGGAATACTATTATTCTGTAAAACATGATGAAGGGGATGGCTTCAAAGAAGCCTGAGAAGACTCATGTGAACTGATGCAAAATGAAATGAGCAGACCAGGACAATAACCTATATAATAACAACGTTGTTTCCATCATGTTTCATTGTGCTATCTATGAAAGAATATGCACATTTCTAGGACAAGTACTTGAAACTTGGATACTCAAGTTGACTTTGGAGATAGAGGTCTTGAATATAGACCCCGGTTCTGCTATAGGATACCACTACTATCAATAGGTAATACTTTTATATATGGCTTTAAGTTTTGAGAACATTTTATATAGGTTATCTCATTTGATCCTCTCAGCAAGGCAGGTGCCATAATTACCCCATTTTGCAGATGAGAAAACTGAGGCTTAGAGATGTTAAGTGTCTTATCTTGTGTCATATAGCTTATTAGTGTAGGAGCGAGGATTAGAATTGAATTCTTCCTGACTCTAATTTCAGCACTCTAGCCAAATGCCACATTGCTTCTTTTTGCTATGCAACTTCAGTTTTACCTACCCACCTACTAATTTTTACCTACTTAAGGAAACTTTAGTTTCCTTGTCTATAAATGGAGAGGCCACAAGATATGGTTCATATAGAGTTGGACTTGGAGTCCAGATGAACCAAGATGGCATCCTGCCTCAGAGACTTAATGGCTATGTCATATCAGTCAAGTTCCTTAATCTGTGTGGTCCTTAGTTACCCCATTTCTAAAATGAGGGGTTTAGATTTAGTTGTTCAAGTTTAGTATCCCATGAACCTTAAGATTCTTTTTAGCTCTGGCAGTATGATTCTATAATCCAACATTGCTTTAAAGACTAAGCTATCTGGGTTCTTGACATCGGTCTGAATCATCCTGCCTTTGCCACTAAGTAACTGTGACCTTGGGATTCACCTCTCTTTTCTATAAAATAAAGAGTATTGGAATGAATTGTCTCTAAGTTCCTTTATACCTATAAAATTCATTTACTTTTGAAAACCTTTAGTTGGTGTTCCCAGAATAAATTAGCCTTGTTATCACTGAACCCATTGTTGAGGACATAATTTTAGTTGTAAAGATTTCTCCTTCTACATGGTGTAAATTCTTCCAATGAGCAAGAGTTTATTTTGGCATTGATGCTATCTCTTTAACAAGGTGTGAAATTCTCTTGGTAATGTAAGGTTTTTGATAAAGTATACATTTTGTACTTCTCAAATCTATGTCTTATTTTTACCACATTACTTAATTCATATTCCATACTCCACCTTTGGACTGGGCCTTGAAAAGGGATAGTGGAGATGTTGTTACTTGCCCTTCATTCTTGATGAAGACCAAGTGGAGACATAGGGTCACAGAGGCAGATGAGTGCTAGGAGGATGAACAAGGAGAAGCCAGCCAGACACACAGGTTTCATACTCTAGAGGGAATTCTGGGTAGTCACACTGTATAATCCAGTGGACTTCTTGTATCTGGGGCCCCAGGTTCTCCAGGGAGCTATTGACAGATAAAGAAGTCTAAGTGTAGGGAATCTTGGAACAAGTATAATCAGCATCTAAGCACAAAAAGGCACAGAATGATGAGATGGAAGAACCAATTTTAGCAATACCTTTTATCATATCACTAAATGATATAGACTGTGCAGATCCAGGAAAGTGAAGGTAGATTCTTTATGGATTGGATAAAATCCCAAGTGATGTGTGTGTGTGTGTGTGTGTGTGTGTGTGTGTGTGTGTGTGTGTGTGTGCTGGTGGGGGGAGTGTGTGTCCAGGATGGCACTACAACTCTATAGGGGTCATATAACCTTAGGAATTGGGGGTCATGACATTTTTGACTCCCTAGCAATTCAAAGTTCTCTTCTTTTTGTGAGACACCTCTTTATCTAGGTTACTCTTGTAAGTCTGGAGGACATTATAAGCCTCTGAGGAAATAAGTACAGCAAAGAGAGAAGTAGAATATAGGAGTTGAATTCTTTAAGTGTTTCTACCCTACACTCAGTTGTAAATCCTTTTTGGTCTACTCTATATTCAATGGCTAATTTTATTTTGAATGACTGCATAGGCTCTGAGAGAACATTTTTATTCTTGTGGTGAAGATCTTGGGTAGAAAGATGAATAAGAAAGAATATTATTTGAGCCTTCCCTGGTATTGAAGCTCATTCATATAATCCCAAGTCTCAGTGCTGGACCAAGGATTATACGTATTTTTTCATGTGTTACTTTTAGCTTGGTTATTATTAGTCCTATTACTTGTGCCATAATAATTTTTTCTTTTATTGTCTTTTGAATATATCATTACAGGATCAGAGACAAAAAGAAATATTAAAATATTGAATTCACAGAAAAAAGAGCAACTGAAACTATTATTGAAATAGCAATATTTGTATGTTGTTCATAGATAAAAATATAATTTTGACTTGGATTTGTCTCCATAAACATTTTAGGAATTATGAGAGCTATGCTCAGAAAAATAAAAATCAAAGTGACTGTAAGATAATTCTGCATTGGAAGAAGTGACCAAACCCTGTGTGGTGGAGGCAGGTCAAATCGACTCCATTAATCAACAAACATTTATTAAGCATCTACCTTAAGTCACTGAGCTTTGTGCAAAGTGCTGGGTCTATAAAAAGAGGCAAAAGACAATCCTGAGTTCATAACACAAAGGGCCAAATGAGTTTTGTCCTCTTGCCATGTAATAATCATTGAATACAAAATGGTCTCCTTCATGATGTCTGATGTGTCTCTAATTATTAGGATGATAAATTCTAACAGTCTTACCAGTTTCCAAAATAATTAAAACTAGCTGGGAGATAAGTCAATTAAAGGAGGCTGCCTCTCCTTGCTCCGTGGCACTAGAGGCCAAACAAAGTCTTTACCAGCGATCTGCCAGAGGAGTACGCAATTGCTTTTTGGATCAACTGAGAATCCTACCCAGCGTCCCTTACACACCATCTAATTTGTCTCTTATTATTTGGTGTTCTTTGATTGTTCAGTGCTTCTTGCAGGAACAGCTCTTTAGGAACAGTATGGTCAGGTAGAGTCAAATTGTCAAGGGAATGGTTGCTGTCAACATTGTAAGACCAGACCAGGATAGATGAGCCAGTTGCTATGGTGGGCCTCAAAAGAAAAAAAAAACCAGCAACACAGAGTGAATATAAAAGATAACAATCTCTTTGTGAGTACACAATATGGAAAGTCTTTACAACATCCTTCCTTTGATACCATATGGTGAATATTTGTTCTCTTTGAATCATAGTTTTATCAATTGGGGAAAGGCAGGTGGGAGTGGGGAGAAGGGAGGCCAAGACCATAATAACTACCCAATACTTTCATCATCTTAGGGCTATAGGAGATGACTGAAAATCCAGTGATCAAAGTGAAAAATCCAGTGAAAGAAGCAAAATGAAACAAAATACATGTAGAAACATTTTTGCATGAGTATATTTCTTGGAACTCCTAGACTTCAAGGCAGGCCTGTTAGGCACAAGCCCTAAAGGTTTAACAAGTGAGGATTCCTGATAAGGATGATTATAGACCTTTAATATGTTTTCAAGTTTAGTGCTATTATAAACTAAGAAAAAACATTTATGTTCCTTTGTTGTATTATTTATTTGAGTCAAAATATGCCTTTTCCTTTGCCATAGATTACAGTGTAATCAAAATGAGGTGCTCTAACATCAACATCAATTAATTAGAAACATAGATTTCAAAAACACTCGATCCTAATTAGAGAAAGGGATTTTAAAAAAATATTGTTTTACTGAATGTAAAGCACCAGAAACATAGCATCTAATTAAACATAGCATATATATGTATATATGTCAGGACTTGGTGATGAATACTTCCAATCTCTGAAGTTTTGAATTAGATAAACCACAGATGTTTGGAAACTAACTAAAGTGGAGAAAGATTCATTTTCCCACCTTCTTTCTTTGTATATCTTCCTTCTCTCACAAAAGCACTCCTCTCCTGGAAGAGCAGGAAGGGGTAAAGGAGAAAGTTACAAGTAGGCATAAATTCATGCATGATTCCCCTCACTAACAGGAAGAAGGGAATACCTTCTTCTATATTCCCAACGTCCTCAAGGACAGAGCTGAAACTAGGAATTCTTGTGCCTGAAGTAAAAACTAAAAACAAACAAACAGACAAACAAAAAAATAAGCATTCAAGGAAATGGACATGAAGCCTTCAGTTAAAGGAGGAGGTGGGGGATATTGCCAGGGCTGGGGTAGGGATAGAGACCATTGAATGGTAGTTGGAAAGCATTGATAAGGAAACTTTTTTTTTAATACAGGGCAGGGTTTATTTAACTTGACAAGTTAAAGAGCTCATTCATGAGCTTATGTCCCCAAAACAACAACAGGAACATCAAACTCTCTGTCCCTTTCTATGAGGCCCCCACCTTCTCCAGAACCATAAGCAGTTCTCTTTACTTATCTAAAATTTAGAGCACCCAGTGAACAGAGGAAAAAACTTGTGGTCACTAGAGATTGAACTCTTTCCTCCCGTGTGAGCCCTGTTTTGCTTAAGGGACCTGAAAAGTCCTCCAGAATTATGGGACTACCCTAAGATAGAGACTCCGCTTCAAGGGGGAAGCCATTGGATTTGCTAGGGGGATGACTTTTCACCCCAGGCCTGCACAGTCTAGTGCTGACAGTACTAGTGGATAAGGAAACTCTTGGGAGTCCTAGGAACAAAGATGGTAAGGTGAGAAACTCATTCCATTTCTACCATTTGGTAACTTCTGATTTTGAACATAATAAGTAGGTGCTAAGGTCTGTTTTTTCTGTATTTTTGAATGACTACTGGTTCTTTCAGGATCCTCTAAATTTGGTACCTAGGGAAATGGCACCAGTGACACATATGCACTTGAGTGTTTAGTAGGGAGGCTATTTCCTAAATTTATATCCTATTAAAAAATTACTTGTCCCCTTAAAAGCAATGATTAATATTGATAAACAAAAACAATGATAATAGCAACAAAACAACAATAATTTAATCTTTTAAAGTATTAAGATGAACAACAGCTTTCTTAGTGACTGTCTTTTCTACTTTGATGGTCTCCAATGCCACCCTGTCCCGAAACCCCTCTCATATTCAAAGCTACTTCATTCTGTTCCAGGTCCATTTGAACTTTTCTGTTCATTTAAGTTGTCAGACCATTGGGAAATTTCCCTGTCCCAGTCAAACTCACTCTTAACCAACAGACTTACTAAGGTTAAACTCCAATTGAAGGCACCTTATTGCTACCTAATTTACATAGCAAAATATGATTAGTGATCCTTAGCCAGTTGCTTTAATGATATGTAAACTTTGTGGAAGGGGCTTCAGAAGACTATCTTTCTTAAGGAGGATTCTTATATATTAGTATATGTTTATCTTGGTAGGGGAATGACACAAGAGGGGGTTAATGGGGTCACAATGGGGGAAAACACAAACACACTAATTGGTCACAAATACTATTCAAAAAATGTATTTTCTTACTCAGAAATACCAGATACAGAAAGTCCTTTTGAGAAAGACCATTCCTGTTTTCCTGTTTCTGACTGAAATTTGCAGGAATCTACATAGTTTTCTTTCCATTTCATTTTGACTGATTTCCATGGCTAGTATGGAATCCCATTAATTTTTTCCAGGCTCTTTTATCTTCAGGGTGTCTAGAATGAGCATTTGGGGGACACTTTGGGGATAAAGGGACTAGTTGGTTAAATAAAATTAATGGGAGAAAAGGAAAAGAAAAATTATTTTCCCCCTTCAATCTTCACTGTGAAACACCATATTCAGGGCTCCAGGCATTAGCCCTGCTCTGCTCCCCATTGTGAAACTGATTGGGAGTTATGCAAAGTTGACAGTTGAGGCTGCAGGAGATGTTCTTATAATTTTCCAATTTAAAAGGCTATGTATCAGCAAGTTCCCAGGATGTGCATGTGTGTATACATGATCCATATCTGTTTTTCTATACAGCACTGCATATAAAAACAGAGTCAGAAAGTCACATAAGCACTGAAAATCAATATGCAAGCCCTGAAGACAAGACTTACACTATGTCTGCACAATGCTAATTAGCCTGATATCTGGAATCCTTTAGTTTTAGGGCTGAAATGAAGAATTTTCACCCCATTCTCTAACATTGTGCACTAAGCAACAGATATGTTTGTCTTGCTGGGGATATTTGATGTGGACATCAGTAGCTGGTTTGCAGAATAAATCAGAGTTTCTGTTCTCCCCACCTCCCTGTCGTGTAAAGACTACTACGGACTCACCACTTCCTCTTTGAAATTAATAGACATTAATTTACCTGTCACTACTTATTATCCAGCACTCAAAAGTTGTTTTTTTTTTTTTTTTTTTTTTAGTGTCTGGGCGGGAGTAGTTTCATAAGTGATGAATTCATGGACTTATAGGAATTGTTCCTCCCTCCACCAGTACAAATAAGAAACCGTTCTAAGTAGCCTACTTACAGATCGCTAAAACAGTTGTATTTCCTACCCTCAAGGAACTTACAATCTGGTTGCAGCAATGAAACCATCACACATGAAACAATGAAAGAATAGTAAAAAATAACGTATAAAATTATTAAATTGTCAAATTAATTGTCCCTGTCTTTTTTGTAGAAGTGTAGGCCAAATGATAAGAAATATTGCGTCCACTGTCAGAGAGCATTGGTTGGTTTTGCTGAACTATTTTGTTTTCCTTTTTTAACCTTTGTTACAAGGTTTTGCTGAACCAGGGAAGTAGTATGCTTTCAGAAATCAACTGGGTGTGAAAACAAAAGAAATCAATAAAATGTGTTTTAAATTCAATTTAAAAAAATACATAGTTAGACCTATAGCAGCTCAGAGGAGGAGAGCTAATTGTGAATTAGTGCCATAAAAAAAATCTGTGGAAGACATTGAAAGGGAGGCAAGATTTTACAAAATAAACCTAAGTAGGAGACCAATCCAGGTAGAAAACATTCCATAAACAACAACAACAATAACAACAAAAGTAGAGTTGCATGATAGAGAAGGTCAACATGAAGGGAGATTGGCCTGGCTAGAGTAGAAGATTCAAATTCAATTCTGTTCAATTCAATCAATTCAATTTCACAGACATTTACTAAACTCCAAACTGTATGCATGACCTTGTGCTACCTACCGGGATTAAAAAATAAGGAACTAAACAATAACAACAAAAGGACCCACCAATTATTTCAGGAAGTTTGCATTCTGAGAAGCAAATCTGGATAGCCTTGGGGAGAGTTTGGGGAAGACAATGGAAAGTCTTGAAAATCGGGCTGAGGAATTTAGTCTTGATGTGTTTGAGGGTAGTGAAGGAGGAAAAACAAATTTGAATTCAGATTGAATAAATGGAAAATGGCTGGGTAAAGTCCTAATTTGAAGCTTCATTATGTTGTGGAAGATTCTCAAAGGTTGCATCCAGGGAGCACAAAGTCTGTTGGTTCTACCAATTAGGAAAGCTTAAAATATAAGGCTAATAATGATATATATCTATTGCACACAATGACCTCAAAAAATCCTTAAGAATGCAGCAAATAAATTGAACTGGAACTGAATTAATATTAGATCCTGAACTGTTGTCCACAATCACCTGTAAATAACATTGATTCATAGAAATTTAAAGCCAATGCATTTAATGGATATTGCAATAATAAATAGTCATAATCTCTAATTTTTGGTGAACAAACTTTTATTTTCAAAATATAGAGATCTATTAGAACATATTAAAATATGAGTGGTAGGGGAGAGAAGAATTCTGAAAAATTTATGCTCATCCAATTTCCTATTGAAGTTTTTCTAAAGACATTTTTGGTGAACAGATAGGAAAGAGCTCACATACCACTATTTTTACTCAACTGTTAAAAAAACAAGTTATTTTGTCCATTTATATAATAGTGAAGAAAGCTAGACAAGATATGCAACTAAGGGGGGATCCCAAGGGTGTTTTAAGATGGAAATGTAAGAAAGACTACAAACAGAAAAATGGAAAATATTTGCAAAAATCATTTTGACAAATATTTCTTCTTCTTTAAAGGGCAATGCTACCATTGTACTTAGGCTCTAATATCAGAATCCTAGATGTGCTTACAGAATGGGTAGGAGTGACTATAAAGATTGGAAAAGTAGCCAGATTGGACAAAGCCTATAAAAAAGGTGATCAGTTCTGTAGGCAATATAATTTTTAGAACATTGATGGATAACTATACAAGATATCTGAAGAAGGGAAAGATACCAAAGACTTGGGGGGAAGAGTTAAATCATACTTATTGGAAGGAAAAAAAGGAAAATGGAAAGAGCTCCAGTAAATCCTGTCTATACAAAATCTTTGCACATCATAACTATACATGAATTGAGGAAATCCTAATAGAAAGTACTAATGGGGAAAAGTAAGCTTTCAGAAGCATTATTCAACAATAGGTCATATTTTTGCAATTTCAAAATTAACACAAAGCTGTAGAGAATATAATAGGATATTATTGTGATTATAGGTCTTGATTGCTACAAAAAAACACATTTAAGTAGAAAAAAAAACCCATTGCTTTACAGGATCTTTTACAACAAAATGCTTTATCCATTTTATCTACTTATCAAAATCATTCAAGATTGTTTGAAAGATATAAAAACAGATATAACTCTGTTGAATGGTGTTCAGATAATAGACATCAGGTGATATATAAAACAGAGATGTGTAATATCTGATTGTTTTGTTTTGCCATTGTGATGGAGGAGATCCGGCTTCAATCCATGTGGAAAGGGTTTTCCCTGTTATTTGTGAGATCTTTCAGATGCTTCTTCTTACAGATGACATTATGCTGATCTCATTAAACCCAGAATATTTCAGAGCTTCCTGGAAGAGATTTGTAATCACTCAAAGGAGTGTGTGTGTGTGTGTATGTGTGTGTGTGTGTGTATAGACATATACACATACGTATATAGCTTTGCCAAGAAAATCCAAAATAGGATTACAAAGAGTCAGACATGACTGAAACAACTGAACAGGCAACTATATATATATATATATCTATATATATATATATATATCTATATATATATATCTATATCTATATCTATATCTATATATCTATAGATACCTATAGATATAGATAGATATAGATATAGATAGATAGATAGATAGATAGATATAGATATATACTATATATATGTATGTGTGTGATTGTATATAGACAGACAAGAGAGACAGAGAGATAGAGACAGAGAGAGACAGATAAACAGAGACAGAGAAAGCCAGAGAAACAGAGACAGAGACAGAAGGAAAAGATTATATATCTCTTTATTTTATGCATCATCTATCTATCTGTCTATCTGTCTATCTACATGTTTGATCCTTCTCGTGTGTTATATTTACATATACACACAGTGTGTGTATCTGTGTATGTGTGTATCTCCCAGATTTCAGTATACATTTGGATAAATGTCTGATACAGCTCATCCAACAGTATATACAATTATAGTAAATATGTGTTTATGTGTGTGTACCATATGAATGTATAGATATAGTGAGAGAGGAGAATAAAGAGAGAAACAGAGACAGAAACAGAGACAGAGACAGAAAGAGACAGAGAGAGATAACCAACCACTTTTGCCAGAGTTTAACATGAGAAGAGTGGGCAAGATTTCTTCCGGAAATTGTAAAGCTCCTTTAATGACCCTTAATTTCCCATAAAAGCAAAGGCCCATGTTTTCAATGCTAATACTCTATTAATGTTTCTGCACGACAGAAAAATCTGGAATAAATTTGTCTTTGAATGAGTATCTTATAGATTGAGAGGCACATGTTAGGTGTAAGAAAACTGCCATATAGAAGAGAGGAGGACCTGGAAATATAAAAAAACTATAAGAGACAATCCCAAGGGACTTTATGTTAGAACAATATATCCTGGATACAACTAGAAGATTTCAATAGCTCCTTCACAATGTATATACATGATAGTCGTCTTTTTTTCCATTATAAAACATTACAGGATTAAACAAAGTGAGAAAGTCACATAATGTTATTAGAAGCTAGGGAGATCGGGGCAGCTAGGTGGCGCAGTGAGTAGAGCGCTGGCCCTGGAGTCAGAAGGACCTGGGTTTGGATCCGGCCTCAGACACTTAACACACACAAACAAAAACCTAGCTGTGTGACCTTGGGCAAGTTACTTAACCCCAATTGCTCTGCAAAAAGCAAAAAAAAAAAAAGAAGCTAGGGAGACCTCTATCAGGTTCAATGGACTTGTGGCAAATTTTGGGGAAAAAAGGACAAGAGCTGCAAAAGTTATGGGGAGGCTAGATGGCTCAATGAATAGAGCATTGGCCCTGGAGTCAGGAGGACCTGAGTTGAAATCCGGTCTCAGACACTTAACACTTACTAGCCATGTGACCTTGGGTAAGTCAACCCCAATTGCCCTGCCCTCCTCCCTCCAAAAAAAATTATATAAAAAAAAGAAAAAAAAGTTAGGCAGTTTTTGATGGGTTACCTTTTCCATAATTAGGGGGAACTCAAAATCAATTATATCTCAGATCCATTTGAGTATTGGGTTATAGTATAGTATAGTCCATTGAATATTAAATAAGAAAGTATAGTGACATCCCAGGATGATTTCTACCTAAACTCCTTAGAAAAAGACAGAAAGAATGAAATAATTGTTGCTATTCTTATTATTGTTTATTCAAAACATTGATAAATTAAATTGTTTTTTAAAATTATAAACACCAAACAGAAAGACAATGACTAAGGAGGGAAAGTAAAGTGTCTCAAGGAACCTTCTGGAGTGTAAAGACTGACTTGTTAATTTGTAATAATTGAAGAAGTTGACCAATAGGGCAGTTGCACTTAGGCTGCCCTCATTGATTATTAAAAAACCTTTGACCTAGTTCTATATTCATGGCTTATTTATAGACTATCAATATGTAAAATTGAGTCAAGTTTAAACATAATGTTGGCATATTTGATGTTCACATGGAAAACTGTTTTTACATTTCAAACACGTCAGCAACATAAAAATGTCAAGAATAATTGATACAAATATAAGGGTTGTGTTCTTCTCCCACTTCACTTGTCAATCAATCAAAGGACTTGTTGCAAATTTAAATATGTAAAAAGATGGTGTGTGCCCTCTGATCTCTTTGTGAATGTAAGTTGGGATTTTTTTTTCAATGAGTTAAAAAGGAATGATATGATTGGTTGAGATGATCAGCCAGCCATACCTAGTGGATGCCTTCATTAATGAACTGATACCAGAAGAGCACAGGCCAGTGGTAAAGCATTTCAGTTCCACCAGTCAGAATTCCAATACGACCCAAGCCCCAGGAAGAAAACTCTTCTTATAGGAAGGGGAGTTTTCCCTCCCTTCACTTCTCAAAGCATCATAGCTACATCATCAGAATGAAGGGAATAATAGGAGATAGAGTGTCCAATCAGAATTAGGAGAGATAGAACAGGAAAAACATTATGGAAAAATATGGCTGTGGAATTGAGGAGAAAACTGATCCTTGAAGCCATGGAAGGCTATACCTAAGGAAAACGTCATGAGCATTCCATAAACAGATCAAAGGACTCCCTTTACCAGGACTTTCAAGATATCCTTTTGTTGCAAGCATCCCTTACATGTATACCTTCCCATTGTATTCTCAGTCTGACTCATCTTTTCCCAAGAATCTTTTTGTGCAGGGAACATTTACCATGCTGTGTATAGGTGCATTGTGTTGTTTTATGCCATTTTTCTTATCTCACAACTTTAGTATATACCTTTTTTAGGGGAAACAAGATTAGGTTTAAGTGACTTGCCCCCGGTCATGGAGTTAATCAGTGTCAAGTATCTGAAGCCAGGGATGATGCTCTATCCACTGTACCACCTAGCTGTCCCAGTATATAGCTTTTCTAAAAAACATTTAACTCTCAGTGATAATCATTGGGAGGCATACTGGATGTAGGCTATGAAGGGGATGACTGGAGATTAGGAAGTAAAGCAATGACTACAATTTTCAAAAATCCTATCAATTACAACTATACAAAAGTGAAATAGACTACCTTAGAATGTGATGAGTAGGTCCTTTAATGAAAGTCTTCAATCAAAAGGTGTATGTCCATTTCATAAACATGTAAAAAGGATTGTTTTTCAAGTATGGGTATGACTAATTGTCAAAGCCATCCAAGTCTGAGATTGTGTTTCTGAAAAAGGACGAAATATCATGCACATTTCACATCAAACATATTTTAAAAAGTTTATAAAGGTTTTCCATAGATTGTCTGTTGGTATCTGTATAGAAACAATGGGAGTCAGAGTTTAGTTTTAAAATCCCAGCCTTGCTGTTACTAGTGTATAACTTAAGGAGTATTTGAGTTTCAAGGCCCCAAATTTGAACTGATAAAAAAATGATAAAAGAAAATTTGCTTCAGAGGGTTTATTGAGAGATAGGGATGATCTGTGTCATTTCACTAGTATTGAGAACTCCCATAAGAACAAGGTGCAAGTCAGGAGGGTACCTTAGCACCTTAGCAGCTTGGTTACCCAAAGCTGAAAGGCTAAGTTATTTTCCAGGGCTGCACTGCCAGAATGTGTCAGATGTTCAAATTGAAATCAGATTTTCCCCACCTTGAGGCTGGATTTCTAGTCATTACATAAACACTGTTTCTCAATAAAATATATATAAGTTATGATGCCTAAATACTTTCCATGAAGATAAAATGCTATTCTGCCCCACATAAATGTTTCACATTTAGAAAGTCAACATATTTAATAAAAATAATTGACATCCAGAATATTGTCACAACTGCCTATACTAAAAGCATTAAATGGACCATATAGAATACTAAGAGGTAGACATAGGCTAGAGATCTGACTGCAGGGCCAGTAAGAACCTGGTTCCAGCCCTACCTTTGACACATCCTGGCTGTCAGACCTTGGGCAAATCACTTAATTTCTCAGTGCTTTAGGCACTTCTTTGAGACTATAAGTTGTGGAGAAGGTGCTAGCATAAATGAAGAAGGATGCCTGACTATGGGAGTTCAGGGAGGAGCTCACTAATAGGAAAAGGGGTCACAGGGTCAAAAGCTTATTCAGGGGTGATGGTCATAGACCCTCCCCATCTTCTGCCAAATTTCCCAGTTCATAGGAAAGATAGCTGAACACCACTACCCTGCAATGTGATCCAGGCATTAACACAATTTGAAAACCCAGATTCCAAGACAGAAATTCAGACTGACATATATGCAATAGACTCTTTTTCTTTCTGTTGATTCGTGCTAAAAATGTGCATTGTACTTGAAGGGGAAAAGTGTACTCAGCAGTTTTGGTCATGGAAAAGCAAATGGGCAAAACCATGATACAGGGGGATGCCTGCTGAAGGGGGGAAAAGGAAAACAAAAACAACACAGATCTTTGTGCTTTCTGTCTCATTTATGTTCTAAAATATTAATACCACACTTCTTAAGACAGAAGCAAAAAAGGGCTGGTCCGTGTGAATTAATACTGTTGGCTGTCTACTGTTCCAGTTTGTTTTTACTTACAGTGTCTCTAGAGGTAAAGCAGGTATAATCTTACATGAAAGATCATTTCTTTTTGATAGTAAAGTCCAAAATGCTGAATGTTATTAATATGCATATATAGTTTGCTCACACTGTACATTAAAGCAACCTTGAAGATCAAGTTTTCAATGAATTGTAAAGGGATTTAACCATGTTTCTATTGTTAATGGAATCAGGGGACCAGACTCCAGACCAGTAGGCAGAAAATGTATGCCAGACAACCTGTCTGTGCTAGGAAATACATTATGAACATGTTCTGTCTCCATCTAGTTGAATTTACCCTTTCAAAACTAGTTTTCAGATACAATTCATCTCTGAGCTGTTGGTGTGTCTATCTTTGTGGGTAAATGTGGCAGGAAGATGGACCATACTGGGAGTTTCAGTTCTGGTCTAGATCTCATGTATGCATTGTAGAAAACCTGTCTCTCCTCTGACCTTGATCCTTGGTTGGTGATGAGATCATGGGAAATCCTGTTTTCAAAAAGCTTTTGTTTTCTGTGAATAGTGAAACATTGAGCCTTGCTAGTTTGAAATGCTTGTTTATGATGATTTATTCTAATAGTGGGCAGAGTACAGTATTTGTAGTCAGGAATATCGGGTCTCAAATACTGCTTCTGGTATTTCTTGGTGAGTGATCCTGTTCAAGCCAATTAACCTCTGCTGCCTTCAGTATCTTTATAAAATAGGAAGAAAAAGAGCCTGCCTTTACAGGGTTGCTATGAATATCAAGAGTTAACATGTGTAAAAATGTAACATTTAAATACAAACATTGAGAGGTGGAGCCAAGATGGCATAGTAGAAACAGTCCATCCAACCCACTCTGCCCCCAGGTTCCCCCCAAACTATGTAAAAGGGGACACTAAACAACTTCTGGAGCCCCAGCACCCACAGAATGACACAGAGAAGCTAACCTCCCACTGAGGACAGCCCAGCAGCCCTGCAGGAAGGACCAGATCAGCACTCTGGGAGCTGGCAGCGCGCAGCGCACAGAGAGTGGGAAGCCGAGCCGAGCCCAGGACACGCGTGAGCTGAGGTTTTAGCCCCAGGGCGGCAGGGTCACCAGCCGGCTGGAGAGACCCCAGAACACCAGCAGCTGTGGTGACTCCAGAATTATCAACATAGACATGCCTTGGACAAAGTAAGAGGTTAGTGTCCTATGGACTTTGGGACCAGTATTTGGGGAATGCGTCGGCTCCCTCCCCTGGGGGCTAGAAGCCACTGAGGAGACACACCATTTTGTAGTTTTCAGAGGCAGCTCCAGCTCCTGGCCTGCAAAATGTAGGGAGATTTAGCAATCAGTCTTGGGGGATAATCATTCTTGCTTTAACCTCCCTGGATCTAGATTGTAATCTAGGGTGGAAGTCGTGGGTAGGTTTACAGCTTGCCAGAAACGGAAGTTGCCCCCCACACATTCGGGATGAAAATTCCTCTATCTAGCCTTAAAGCCATAGTGTGGCAACAAGCCCAAAAGTCAAGTAATTAATTGGCAACATGCCAAGGCAAAGGAAACAGAAAAATGCAACCCTAGACTCCTATTTTGGGGGCATAGAGCAGGAAAAGGACTGTGAGGTCAGAAGTCCTGTTCCAAAAGCCCCAGGGGAAAACATGAGCGGGTTGCAGGCCATAGAGGACATTAAGAAGGACTTTAAAAATCAAATAAGAGAAGTGGAGGAAAAATTGGAAAGAGAAATGAGAAGGATGCAGGAAAAGTATGAAATGAGGTTCAACAGCCTGACTGAGGAAAACAACATCTTAAAAAATAGACTAACTCAAATGGCAAAGGAGGCCCAAAAGGGCAATGAGGAGAAGAATGCCTTAAAAAAATCGAATTTGCTAGATAGAAAAAGAATCTCAAAAGTTCACTGAGGAGATTCATTCCTTCAGAGTTAGACTGGAGCAAATGGAAGCTAATGACTTTATGAGAAATCAACATGCTGTTAAGCAGATCCAAACAAATGAAAGATTAGAAGGCAATGTGAAATATCTCATGGAAAAACCACTGACCTGGAAAATAGATCCAGGAGAGACAATTTAAAAATTATTGGACTACCTGAAAGCCATGATCAAAGAAAGAACCTAGAAATCACCCTTCAAGAAATTCTCAAGGAAAATTGCCCTGATGTTTTAGATCCAGAGGGCAAAATGGAGGTTGAAAGAATCCACAGATCACCTCCTGAAAAAGATCCCCAAAAGAAAATCCCAGGAATATTATAGCCAGGTTCCAGAATCCCCAGATCAAGGAGAAAATACTACAAGCAGCCAGGAAGAAACAATTTCAATATTGTGGAAACACAATCAGAATAGCACAGGACCTGGCAGCTTCTACACTGAGGCATTAAAGGGCATGGAATATGATATTCCAGAGGGCAAAAGAACTGGTAATGAACCCAAGGGTCACCTGCCCAGCAAAACTGAGTATTTTGTTTCAGGGGAAAATGTGGTCATTCAGTGGAGTAGAGGACTTTCAAGCATTCTTGAGGAAAAAGCCAGAATTGAATAGAAAATTTGACATCCAAACACAAGAGGCAAGAGATGCCTGAGAAGGTAATCAGGGAAAAGAAATCAAAAGGAACTTATCAAACTATTTACATTTCTATATGGAAAAGCAATAACTGTGACTGATGATATCTTTCTCACTATGAAAATAATGGAAGAAGGGTGTGTGGTCATATGAATACATATGTGAATGTGTGTGTAAAAAAAATACTAACATTTACATGTAAATATGTAATATTTGCAAACCTTAATTTGAGATATACACACATGTATGTATATATGCATATATTCTAATGATCATTATCAAAATAATAATAACTATGTGTTACTGTGGCTGAGTAATGTAACATCTTTGAACCACAGTTTCTGCAGCTATATAAGACAAATAAGTGGGGTGGTAAATACTGAGCCTGGAGATAGAAAGACCTGAGTTCAAATCCAGACTCAAAATATTCTGTGTGAGGCTGGCCAAGGAACTTAGCCTTTGTCTGCCTCAGCTTTCTCAACTGTAAAATGGGGTTAATGAGATAACAGATGCTTAATGCTGATGTCTCCAATACTGTTATTATGAATTACATTACAACTACAACTTTTACTGCTGCTGTTGCTGCTGCTACTACTACTAATACAACAACAACAACTACTACTACTACTACTACTACTACTACTACTACTACTACTACTACTACTACTACTACTATGGCTTAAATTATTATTTACTAAAAGGATAACCTTTCTTTAGCTAGAAAAAAATTTTGAGGAACAGTTCACCTTCTTATGAGGTTGGACAAATGAGGCATCACTGTTTTTCTTTCCTAAACCATAATGGTTTATACAGACTATTAGCTCAAAGATGTAAGAGGACAAATTAAATCTAAATATTTCCTCAAACCAGCAGAACTTCAGCTGCAGGATTCTTGCAGGTGAAAGCATATTTTTAAATAGGAGTATGTGGGGTGGGGCATGCAAACTTATTTGAATTGTCAGGGTTTTCAAGTCATTTTTCTCACAAAAACTTGAGTTTACAGGAGACCTAAACTAACTGTAGTTTAATGGTATAAATGAAACAAGCTCCCCATCCTCATAAGCTTACATCCTTTCCTTGCTCTGGATTCCCTCCCTAGCACTTAGAGAAAGAAGCATAACATCCTGTACCAGCAATGTGATATTCACAGCACCCACCACAACTATGAATATACTGGTGTAGTCATGAATAACAAAATGTAACAGGCTCTCCACATGGAGGGCAGAAACAAGGCATTTGTTCAAATACCAGGAAACCGAGTGCCCAAACCAGAAAGTCAAAATCATTACAGAAACCATGAAGTCGGTACACATAGTCAATGCAGCAAACACCCACATTCCTAAGCCTTCAAAACAAAACAGGCTCCCTCAGGCAAGGATCCTTCTCTCTCACTCCCTTAAGCAAGAATCCTCCTCTCTTCAATCACAGTAGCTCCTCAGCCTCCATGCTGCTGACTCCCAGAAGTTCTCAGATCTCAGCAGTTCTTATTCCCAGCAGTTCTGGCCAGCTCTCAGAAGTTCTTGCTGGCTTACAGAAGTTTTCAGAATCCTAGCAGTTCTCTCTCTCTCAGCGATTCCCAGAAGTTCTGTCTCTCTGCAGTTCTGGCTCTCTAGCTTGGGCTTTTCCTTATATATGATATTAGCTCCTCCCTTTTCCACCCCTTCCTATTATATCAGCAATTTCCTCCCACTGTGGGATTCACAAGTTCTGGATCTTTATACTTGGTACATTCACACACTTGAAACAAGGTGCTAAGTAGCTGTTTGATTGCAAATAAAAGGGGCATGGAAGATCTTCGGATCCCATTACCACTATAGATCCTCAAAATTGCATAGCCAATGGTGGTCATTCTTTTAGAATAACCAAAATCAGGAGAAACAAGGAGCACCCTTGGGAACCTCAAGATCTGTTCAATATTCATCTCAGGTGCCACCTACAACAAGGGGGCCTTTTCTTCCCTCCACCCCAGTAAGTATTGGCTTCCTGAGTGTGCCTCCAAAACATTTACAATTTTAGATGAAATGGGAAAGATTAAGTTAACTTTTCCACCGAAATACATAAACATATTTTGTCATTGTGTAACCATAGCCAAAAAGTACCAAATAAAACAAAAAAATTTAAAATTTAAATCTCCTACTACACTTTTCTCAATCTAGTTACTAGATCTATGTTTGTTCATTTCCAAAATATATTATCTATTTCAAATTCTTATATTTAGAAGCAGTTTATTTTTAAGAAAGAATATGATCAACCAGTAATTAGAAAGATTGGATTTGGTCTTGGTCATGGCACTTACCTTTTGGGGAGCCCCAGGCAACTCCCTAGAATTTTTCTATTAAATCATAGGGCAATCAACATTGTTGGAGGGAGTTAGTATGCTGGCAGTTCTTCATGCTGATGGAAATATAGATCATTCACATGCATTTTAGAAAATCATAGAAGTATAGAGTTGGAAGAGATATCAGTGGCTACCTAATCATCCTTAGCATCCTGCCAACTAGTTATCTCACTTTTGCTTGATGACCTCCAATGAAGGGACACTTACTGTCTCTAGCAACATCCTATTCCATTTTCTGGTTACTCTAATAGTTAGGACTTTTCTTCTTGCAACAAACCCATATTTAAGCAGACAGTCTTTCAAGTACTTAAAAATAGCTATCAGGTGGACTTCATAATTACCTGGAGAGGCTTATACGAACTGATGCTGAGTGAGAAGAGTAGAACCAGAAGAAATTTGTATACAATCACAGATACAACATATGTGTGATGATCAACTATGACAGACTGGACTCTTCTCAGCAATGCAGTGATATAAGTCAATCCCAAAAAACTCCTCGAGAGAGATGTCTACATCCAGAGAAAGAACTGAGTTTGAATCCTGATTGAAGCAAACCACTTGATCTTTTCCTTTTCATTGTTTGGTTTTATTTCCTCTTTACCATTTTTCATTCTCTCTGGTACAATGGCCCTTTGTAACCTGATTAATGTCTAATGTGAAAGTATTTGCAGATCCTATACTGGACTATATGCCACCCTGGGGGTGGGGGGAGGGAGAGAAGGAAAATTTGAAACTCAAGGAACTATGGAATTGAATCTTGTAAACTAAAAATAAACAAACAAATGAATGCTATCATGTCCCCTCAGATCCTTATTCTCTGCTGCTCCTCTAATGATTCCCATATGTTATGGGTTCAAGTCCCTCTACTATTCTGATTCATATCTTGATGTTTTCCAGATCTTAAATGCCCTTCCTAATATTTAGAATTCAGAACTATATGCATTACTCAGTAGGTGACTTGACCAGAGAGGAGAATAGAAGGACTATACTCTTCTTATTTCTGAAAACTATTTCTTGGAATTCAGTCCAAGAACGTAACGATTTGTTTTGACTGTGATATAAAACAGTTGATTCACATTGCATTTTGTACTCCATCATAATGTCCAAGTCTTTTTTCAGAAAAAAATGCTACTTTCATCAGAGTAAGACAAATTAATGATCCCTTCCCTGTCTTGGATTTGTAAAGTTATTTTTTTTAATCCAAAGTTTATTTAATCAAAAAGCATTTATTAAGTGTTGGGTACCAGGAACTATGTCAAGAACTGAGGACATAAAGTGAGGAATAAAAAAGAAAAAATAATATCTTACATTTCTATCTAGTCATTTTCATCTGATTAACTTCAACCTAGTGATTGAGTCTATCTGGATTTTTTTTCCCAAACTATCATCTAGTGTGTCAAGTGTTCCATCTAATTTTATATTATATGAAAGCTTGATAATGACATTGTCTCTGCTTTTATTTAAGTCAATGATAAAAATATCAAATAGTTCAGGGTCAAATATAGATACAGTACTCCATTAGAGACCTATTTCCAAATGAGGTCGAGATAATATTTCTAAAGTGCTTGGCATTGTGCCTGGCACATAGTTGGCACATAATAAATGTTGTTCTTCTCCCATTCCTGCCTTTCCAAGTCAATATTTATCCATGAATGATTGCTCCTTGACATCAACGATTCAACCAATTCTGGATATATCTCATTAATATCTACTATTATATAGACCAGTGGTGTCAAACTAGCGGTGTCAAGCTAGAGGTCTGAAGCATATGGCTGGAGTGCCCCAGATCTGGATTAAAATGTCACTGGGAAATATTGAAGAGAATAAGTAAAAATATAACACAACACAGATAATGCCAATTTGTGATTTTCTAAGTCATTGTGCTGCCCATAGAGATTCATATCTATTTGAGTTTGATACCACCGATAACAGTCCATATGACTCTATTTTCTCCACAAGAATAACCTGGGATACTTTATCAAACAGAAGGCTAATATCTATAAAAATTGTATTGCACATATTCCTCTGATGTCCCAATTTAGTAACTCTGTGGAGAAGTAAATAATTTTAATTTATCTTCTCCTGTTCTCGATGAAGTTATGATGGGTCTTTGTGATTACCATTTCTTTTCTTTTTCCTATATGTTCACTAACCACTTAATAAACTATTTAACAATTTTCCTAGCACTAAATTTAAACTCACTGGCCTATAATTTATGTTTATTTTCCATGTAAGAAACTGAAATCAACCAATATGGATGTGTAATCAGAAAATTTTCTATAGCATGTGAATGTGTTGTTGCCCACTAGGCAGTATGGTGTCTTAAGCAGAGAACTAGCATCAGTATCAGGAAGATATAGGTACAAGTCTTCTGATGCTGGTCACATTCACTTAGGTGAATAGCTTGACCTCACAGTGGACAACTCCAAAAGATTATCAGTTTTGCATTCTACACCTGGAATAATCTTCTGTTTTGATTGATAGGATTTGGCCACATACTCTGCTGAAGCAGAATTTTACTCCTTTTCAAGGGCAGTCTAAATTGTCTTCCATAAAGAATTTCTTGAATGTTGTGTATAAAGAGAAGAGGAGGGAATAATAATGTATCAAGTACCTACTATATGTCAAGAGTAAATTATTATTCCCACTATATGCTAGAAGCATCTAGGTGGCACAATAGATAGAGCACTGGGCCTAGAGTCAGGAAGCCTCATCTTTATGAGTTCAAATCTGGTCTTAGACTCTTGTTAACTGTGTGACCCTGGCCAAGTCACTTACCCCTGTTTGCCTAAGTTCTCTTATTTTCAAAATGAGTTGGAGAAGGAAATCACTTCAGTTTCTCTGCTAAGAAAATTCTAAAAGGTGTCACATAAAGTTGGGCATGACTGAGCAACAACAACATATATCGGGCATTATGCTAAGCACTTTATAAATATTATCCCATTTTATATATATTTGAAAGAGAACTTTTGAAAATGGTCTGTATATTCATTTCCTAAATTATACATGATTTCATTGTTATTTTTCCACTAATAGCAAAGTGGTTATTTAATGGGTCATCTGTGTTTATGCATTTTTGTAGGAAGGAGTAATGATAACCATTTTGACTTTTTCATTAAATTGTATTATGACTCCTGTAATGCTGAATATCGGAACAACAAAAACGAAGTTAATGTGACTTGATCATGGTATATATTGGTGGTACTGGGACACAAAGGCATAAAACCACTTTTATAAATAATATGTCAGACAAAGCCAGATCTGGGGCTAGAATCTAGATCCCAGTTTAATTCTTAAGTCACTCATCCAGGTTCACAATTTCAGATTCATCCATGGTTTTCCATTTCTCTGAGTTACCCTTTCCCTTTATGCTTCCCTGGACAATTCCCATCAAAAGAAATTATCGGTACTTTTATTTCCCATGAACCTGAATATAGGCATAGAGTATTTGTATCATGAAGGAAGGAGTCTGATTTGCATATTATTTTACTGAGTGGTTAGAATATTTAAAATGTCCAGTGGCTTGTATTTCATCATCAGTACAACAGAGAGTTATCAGCAATGTCTAAGATCAATCCAAGTGTATAAGGTCGGAAAGTAGGGGTATGATGTAAGCAAGACTGACATGGTGTTGTCAAACCTAGGACTCCTGACAGAATTCTGTCAAACACATGGAGCAACCTTACATTAATGCCTGCATTAGAAAGACTTTGGCTGCCAGAAGTCAATATATGAAGCTATAACGACACAGGTGGGAGGCATTTTCCAAATAGCTTTTCATCTCAAACCCAACCCCACTGGTGTATGAGTGCGGTGGGCATGGTCCTTTGTGTACAGAGGGGCTAAATTGCTTCTATTGCTAGATTCATTCCAGTTATTTAATTTGCAATTCTATACCATTTAAATACTTTCCTATTTTATTCATGGTTCCTGTCTCAAATATTAATAGAGTAAGCAATGAGTGCATTAACCTGAGATTGACTATAGATTTTCCCAGCTTATTCTGGGATGGGGGACATGAGCCATAAGAGGATACTCATTATTATCCAAAAATAGACCAAGCTGAGCCCAGAAGCACGTGATTACAAAGTTGAGAGGGAAATGTGTTACAATTAGATAATCCCTAAGGTATCATCCAGTTCTAAAATTGCTTGAGTCTAAGTGTAGTGAAGCTCTTGGAAATAGCAAAGGAAAATGAAGTTTACAGAAGCCAAGAAAGAAGGGATGATAAGTAATCATTGAATGAAGTGGGACATAATACTTTGGGGAGCAGGAAAATGACTAACATTTTCCAGTTCCTAATCAGAGAAGTAAGCATCCACATTAGCAGGTATAGCTTGGCCCACCCTAGGGATTTCTATCCTTATCTTCATGCTGTAATATTACAAGAGACCAGGAGAGCATGCTTATCCAGGTATAGATGAGCTTAATGGGTTAAAAAGTGAACAAAATTTAGCTAAGTATAAACATGCACTAGATTATTAAGGACTACATGAAAATTTCATTTGTTTTTTTCATATCTTATTCAATGTGGGATCCAACAAAACAAGGATGGCCTAAAGATTTCTTTACCCAACAAAGTATTTTCAGAGTACTCACTAAAAAGAAGTCTTTGAGTAGACAGTGAGAAAAGGGTGATATCAAAGAATGGAATAGATATTCACAGTTCTGCTCTATTTGAAAACAAAAAGACATACTCAGGATCACAGGTTCATTTACTTAGGGCTAGATCTCAATGGACAGCTCACCTAATCTCATCTCATTTCATTTTCTAGATAAAGCCCCTAAAATGCAGGTAGTACAGATGTTTTTCCCCAGATTAATAGTGGATAATATTATTTAATAAATAAATGCCTTCATAAATTAAGAAAGAGGGCATTAAATGTGGCTGAAATAGTCAGAAAATGCCTAGAAGAGAAGAGAGAGATTAATTAGGAATGTAACTAAGCATATATTTTAGATAGGAAGAGAGGAATCCAATGGTCCTCCTAACCAAAAAGGAATAACCTGCTGTGACTAAGTGATAAGAAGGTGATCAGGCAGGTGAGAGCACAGTATTCCTGTTGAGAGACAGTGGGATATATGGGTGGTTGGATGGGTGGGGAGTGGGGGAGAATGAAGCAGTCTAAAGAGCCAGGGGAGTTTTATAGGAGTCTGAGGAGCTATAGACAGGAGAGAGTCAGATGTTTTAGGGTAGAGGAGTAACCTGATAGAAAGAATGTTTAGGGAAGGTTAATCTGGTAGTATGTAATGCAAACAGGAAAAAATATTTTCTGGCTTTTGATTATTGGTCTGAATTTGAGGTGAAGACCTTTTCTTGTCTCCACCTATATTTTAAGAATATTTAGGAAATGTATCCTCGTGAAATTAACTTATAATTGTCCTAAATATAGAGCTGAGCCCTTAGGCATTTACCTCCCTAATGCAATGTCAAAACTTAAGGTCTTGTTCTTGGAACTTTCCACCCCGTGTTTCACTCAAGTCCTAGTGGATTGACACAAATACATGTCATTAATATTGAGTCAAATCCCTAGGGATTCACTGCTGAAATGACACTCCACTAGCTTGGAACATTTTATTAAGGAAAATGAGACTATGAGGGAGGGGAATTTGATTATTTAAAAGAAAACTATGGTCAGAATGTCATACAGTGCAGAAATGTAAGCTTGAAAAGAGTGTGGATTTGTTTGCTTACTTTCTTTTATCTTAAATGCCAATCCAATTTGGGGCCATTTTGGATTCATCTTGGTAGGTTTCCAAAAATAAATTTGCATTTACTATGATGTCTACTTTATTGCTAAGCCATAATTTCTGGAACCACAATATCTAATTAATTCCATGACATCCAAACTCTGAGAGAATATAAAGGGGAAAGGATATAACATGAAGGCAAGAAGTCCAATTTAAAAGTTATAGCTATAATTAACAACATAGCAAGTGACAGGTTTTTTTTTTCCTTAGACTTTTTCCATTGATCAATTTAGGAGAATGCATAATCTCTCTGAAATACACCCATGCTCAAGGAATGACAGAAGCATATTCCTATTCAAGGAAGTACTGATGAATGGAGGAATTGTGGACATCCTTGGTTATGTAAATAGAGCTATACAAACACCAGCTATTGGGTTATTGGGAATATCATGCTTAGTTGTTCAAAAGAGTTAATTTGCCAGAATTTGAAATGCCTTGTCATCTCCTAAGTGAATGGAGAGCTTGAGAGAGTGACTTTTGACCTCATCTGGCCAAATTTAAATCTGCTTTTATTAAGAAAATATTATGAGGAGATCATATTAGAAGCAACTGGGAGCTATAGAAAAGCTCACTACAGAATGAAGGAACAACAATGTAGAGAGCAGCTAGGTGGCAGAGTAGATGGATCTCTGGCCCCAGTTTCTAGAAGTCCTGAGTTTCTGTTTGATCATGGCCAAATCATTGAACCTTTCAGAGCCTCAGTTTCCTCATCTGTAAAGTAGAGATAAGAGCAGCTACATCAGGGTTCTTATAAAGACAAAAGGAGATAATATTTGTAAAGCTGTGTATAGATGCTATTGATGGTGGTGGTAAACATGGTAGGAATGATGGTGATGACAGAATTTTTGAGGGCAGACCCCAAAAATATCTGTCAGAAATTACAGTAGGAGAGGCATTTTCAAATACCTGTACTTGGAGTTCAAATCCTCCTTCAGCCATTTGCTAGCTATGTGACTTTGGGTAAGTCAGTTAATCTATCAGCCTCAGTTTCCTCCTCTGCAAACTTAGGATAATAACAAATTACTTATTTTCCAGGGTTGGTATAAAGATCCAATTAGATAATGCACATAACATGCTATGCAAATCCTAAAGCACTCTATAAATGCTTGCTATTATTAATATTGTTGTTATAACAATAACATTATTAATATAATATATTATAATATATTATATGTATGATATATAATATATTATAATATATAATTAATCATTATTATATTTTAATTAAAAAAAACAGAACAGTATTTACTCATCAGAGTAGAACAGATCTGGCCCATCCCAGATATGAGCCTGGGACCTCAGATTCAAGCTTTGAGTGAAATGAGACACTCATTATTAGTCTAACACTTAAGAAAAGCTGGTTTACATGGCTATAGTGGGGGTGTGGAAGAGATTGTAGATTAGGGAAAGGATGTTCATTGATGATAATGCATTCTTTATCTTGATCATAACTTCTTGGTGATCATGTTGCTAGTCTTCTGGTCAGAAGTCTCAGAGAGGAGCCTCTGATTTCTATTGTTTTGACTTTTCTACTCAGGTGACTAGGAAGCTACTTCAACAACCTGAGCTATTGTTCCCTGAAACTTTTAAGGATAAAGTATAATAATTTGCATGGATAAAGTCTTAGGAAAATTTCAGCCATATGCTGGGGTTCTCTTGGAAATATTTTTCACCATTCCATACTCATCCACAAAGGTTTTTTTTTTGTTCTTTTTTTTTTTCAAAAAGAACAAACAAAACCCCAACTTTTTGAAAGAATGTTATAGTCAATCCTCAACATTCACATATTTAATTGTCTTGACTCTGGGTATTCTATGATTTTATTAGTATCCTCATTTTTACTTTTCCATTGGCAACTGGGTATATTCATGGCTATGTGCAGTAGAGACATTGAGGATGCTGATCCCATCATCTATCACAGCCTCAAGGTAAATTGTCATCTCACCTCTGGTTAAGCTCCTATACTCTGAGACCCTTAAGGATACCAAATGGCACATGAAACAGACATTGCTAATGGGTAATTTTAGACAGTTTCCCCTTCACAATCTCCAGTTTCATCTACTAGTCATGAAAGAGTGTCAGAAGTGATGTTGAGTCTTCACCAGTCTTGGCATCTTTTGACAGTAGCAACTAAAGTTCTAGCATCTTTTCCCTTGGTTTTTAGATGGAAGTAAAAGTAGGGATTTACAACAGGATAGTATACAATATATCACCATCTGACAATGAAATGTAAGATTCAGGTTAAAAAAAGTTTTTGTTTTTGAGCATTTTATTTGCTGTATAATATTGAGGGTACTATAGATTACATATGTTGGAAAAAGTGAACATGGTATGAAATATTTTTTTCATTGACATGTTAGCATAAAAGGTCACAGAATTCTAGGGAATTACTAGTGAGAAAAATGTTTTGCATGTCACCAATTTTATTTTTGGGTATTGTATTTCATAGGGTATCTTATGATTATTGTGTTAGAAAAAGCACATATTAGCAGAACTACTATTTTGTTATAAAGAATTGCATGCAGAAAAGTGTATTTTCAGCAATGTCTAGTAAAATATTATACTTTTTGGTGGGCATGGGAACCTATCCTCCTATTCCCATAAGTTCAATGTATCAATATTTGTGCTTTTGAATTTTGCATGGTTTTCTAGGAACATCACCCCCATGAGAATTGAGGATTGGCTGTATATGATAAACTGTGTTCTTACAAATGGTAGTCAGTCTTAGTAATCTGCTAAGTACCAGAATAGTAATAATTTTACTTTGCTTCCTGCATAAGAGTATTGAAGCCAAGAGGACTGAGAGTGTCCTAAGTCCTTTCATGGTCATGGAGGTGATGTCTTTGAGAAAAGAATTATACCAGTAAAAGAGGATTAGGGCCTGGACTATATTAATTCTAATGAAAATAGGAAGGAAGAATTAATAAAATCTGGTAACTGGATGAAAATGATAAAAGGAAAAATCAAATATAACTGAATTTTCTTTCATTTTAATATGTTTTTATTGATGTTCTATATCTTATACAACCATAGTATGCTGTGTATCCCTTTTACTTTCTAATAGGAATCATCTCACATGACAAATAATACTTTTTTGAGAGTATTAAAAAAGTCAGTATAATTTATAATTTGAAAAAAATTTTAAATATAAGCAATGTGTAATAACTGTCAACTTCTTAATGCTACAAAGTGGCAAATTGGAGACATCCTCAAATCTCATTTTGGTTCTATTTGATCTTTATAATGTTGTTATGTTGATTTGATTTTATGTCATGTTGGTCTTGCTATTTACATTATATAGTTGTTGTATATATTGTTTTCTTGGCTCTGCTCACTCCACTTTGCATCAGTCCGTAAGGATCTTTCCAAACTTCTCAATATTTACAACACACCTACTTTCTTAAAGCAATGTTTCCTTACCTCGGTGCACCACAATTTGTTTAGCCATTTCCCAATTGATAGGCATATATTTTGTTTCTAAATCTTAGCTATCACAAAAAGTGCTGCTATATTTTGGTACTTTTTTCTGATCAGTGGTTTCCTTGGGGAATAAGCTCACTTGTGGAATTTCCAGTTCAAAAGGGTATAGGCATATTAGTCACTTTATTTGTGTAATTCCAAACTGCTTACCAAAATGGTTGTACCATGTCACAACTTCATCAACATTGTATCAATGTGCTTACCTTTCCACAACCTCTCCAACATTAGCTATTGCTTGCTTTTTGTCATATTTGCCAATTTTTGGTGCATAAAGTGAAACCTCAGGGTTGTTTTGATTCTCATTTCTCTTTTCATGAGTGATTTGGAACATTCTTATATGGTTGTGAATACTTTTCAGTTCTTCTTTTGCAAATCATTTGTTCATATACTTTGATGACTTATCTGTTGGAGAGCTGTTATCAGTCATATACATATGTGCATACATACATATACACACATATGTTATTTTTATATCTTAGATTCCAAACCCTTAGCAAAGAAAGTTAATACAATTTTTTTTCCATTCAACTACTTCTCTTCTTATCCTAGTTGCATTAATATTTTCTGTGCAGAAGCTTTTCTGTTTCAAATTCCCTCTTCTGCATAAACACAGTATTGTTTTACTTTAGTTATATTGCTTTAATCTTTTTTTTAAGGTGGCCCTCTTCTCACTGGCTCTCTTTCCTTCACCACTGATCCTCTCTTATCATTTGATAATCCTCCTTTTCTCTCCTTCCCTTCAGCTGTTCCTTAACTATTAAATTTTTTGTGCCTCTTTCCAAAAAGGATAGCTCACACTGTCATCATAACCCATCCTTTATTTCTGTTTACTCTAGACTCTTCTCTTATTCATGACTCATGGTTGTCTGGTTCCTCTCTTTTCTGTGTTTTCTTCACACAATCAAAGCTTCCAAGGCATCAATTTAAGTCTTTATCCTCTCAGCACTTTCTGCCACTGCCTTGTAGCAGTATAGTTTAAGGGAAAAATTTTCATTTTCCATTACGTCTCACTTCCAGAACAATGGCAATTATTGCAAGTGTCAAAGAGGACACTGCCCCGCAATAGCACCCTTCACCCATCACAGCTGGATTATGTAGTCTACCAATGATCTTTACCCTTTTTTGTTGACCTTTTTAAACTCCCACATTTGCCTAGAAATCTCCCATTCTTTATGCCCTCATACTCCTCCAGATGCCAGTTGCCCTGAAGGGTTCCAATTTCTTCCCTCCCAGAACAAGTAGACAAATCTCCCAGGCTTTATCCATTGTAAGGTCTTCATCTCTCTTAACCAACCATATCTCTTCACCCTTAGAAGCATTCATCAATGGAACCCCCTTCCACCTTCAAAATAAGAATGCTTTCTATTCTTTCCCTTTTTAATTCCCCCCGCTTTCTTCTCACCCATTTCCTTGAAGGCTTTTCCCTTTCTGAGACCACACCATTCATCTTCACATTGCTAGCCCTTGATTTGACCCCACTGCATCACTCACTCCTCTCTAATCCCCTCTCCCTATTTTGTGTACCATCCCAAGTTTTAATGTAGTTCCCCAAATAGAAAAAACAAAACAAAACAAACATTTATTCACCTGCAGGCATGGTGTCACTAGAAATATCCCCTGTCTAGCTCTTCTTTGTTACCTCCTCTAGATTTCTACCTTCACCCCTATCTTCTCATGGGCACTTAGAAATAAGTTTTTGATTGTTCTCTCTATTGTTATTACTAGCCTGGTCTGTTGCATTTATTCACTCTTCTTGTTATTCTGTTGTTTGGGGTGTTCAAAAGGCAAATAATCTCTTCAATTCTGTTTTTTTGTATAAAGCTGTTTTAAACTTTTCTTTATTATTTAATGCCCATTTTTGTCCTGTGTGGTTAAGCTCAGATTTTCAGGATGACTTACCATGTACTGCATCCTGAGCCCCATTGCTCCCCATAATATATTACTCCATTCCTTCCTCCATATTCTGTGGCTGCAGAGTAGTTTTGTGTGATTCAAATGTCTTTTCCTTTGTATTTGAAGACCTTTGTAATTGAGGTATTAAATGTTTTTCTTCCATTTTGCAATATTTACACATAGATGCTTGAACTCGTTTATTAGATCTAGAAGCCATATTTCTTCTCTTTTTACTTTTCTTATTGATATTTCTGTTTATTTTCAAGGACTTTTGAGTCTTCTTCTTCCTTAAATCTTTGGTATTTTAAGCCCCCCCCCCACTTATTTTCTTCATTATTTACTTACTGATTCCCTCCTTTCTAATTGTTAGTTTCCTTGGGTGCTGTATCTCAAAGTACCTCAGTCCCATCCTGCTTTGTGCAATTCACACTTGACCAACCTAGGACTCTGACTTTTGAAGGGTGAGAACTAGTTCCAACTGGGTGTTGTGCTCTTTCCCTCAGGCTTGGTGACTGCACAACAACACCCTCCCCCCACCCCCAATCTACTTGCATGCTATTCTGCTCCAGTGCCCTGTCCCATGCTCTATGTTCCTCAATTTTCTGGCCCAGTGCTGGTAGTTCATAGCCTCTTTTCCCTGATAGCAGCAGTTTAGACCTTTATAGCACTGATACTTCTGGGTTGCAGCCCCCTGTAGGTTTCTGAAGGACTGTGACTAAGTTCTTTGTTGAGGCACAAGCAACATCTATACTCTGGAGCTGGGGTTTCAATGGCACTGGAAAGAGGGAGTGAAAACCAGAGTAAAGGGGTGAGTTTTGATGATAGCCTGCGTTGTGTTCTTGAGTCTACTAGTACAGCCTTATTGGCAGTGTACAAGGTGAGAGAGAAGTGCAGAGGGAGTGCAGGATCAGTGAATCAGTTCCTGGATTTGGAGTTGTTGTCTTTCTTGTTGTGTTCTTTTTTTTTAAGAGTCTGATTAGGGGGCAGCTAGGTGGCACAGTGAGTCAGAGCTCTGGCCCGGAGTCCCGAGGACCTGGGATCGGTTCTGGGCTCAGTTACTTAGCACCCACACATGAATAACTAGCCATGTAACCTTGAGCAAGTTACTTAACCCCAATTGCTTTTTAAAAAAGAGTATGATTAGACTCATGGAAATGGCTTGATTTGTTTTATTTTTGGTACACAATTTCTTTTTCAGAATGGTTTTGAGAGGCCATGGGGATTGGAGAAATGATTTGGTAAACTGTCTTGTTGCTCAAGTATTTTCTTCCCTGAATGACTTGGGTACTGATAGTGCTTTTGACTCCAACAAGGAAGCTGAAAAGGAGGACCAGCTAGTTATTTGGCAGAAGACATTATGGTTGCTTTGGAATAAGTTATTCTCAAAGTCTCTCCAGTTGTGGAAGACATGATTCACCTGAATGAGATTCAAAATTATTTTTGGCCATATACCATGGGTGTTGGGGAAAAAATGTCCTTTATAAGGTAGTGTGAGAGTGTGCTTTCAAATCACAGTTCCACTTCTTTTTTATTATCTGTGAGACCTTGGGCAAGACATTTTTTTTCCTCACGGGTCTTAGCTTCCTTGTCTTTAAAGTGACAATACTGTATTAGGTAACCTCTAATCAGGAAGCTAAGTGGTTCAGTGAATTGAACTCTAGGTCTGGAATCAGAAAGAAACTTGAATTCAAATCTAGCCTCAGATACTTTTCTAGCTATTTGATCTTGGGCAAGACACTTAATTACCACCTGCCTCTGTCTCCTAATATGGATGATAGCACCTATCCTCCTGAATTGTTGTAAGAATTAAATGATGTAAGATCTATAAAGACCTTAGCACAGTGCCTGTAACATAGTAGGCACTTAAAAATATTTGTCCCTTTCCCTTCTAACACCCGTTTTAGCTCTAAGTCCTATGATCCTAAACATCCACTAGGAAAAGAAAACCAAGAGTCAGGGAGATTAGCATAGATGCTTTCACAATAATACAGATTAGAGGTATCTAAAAGCCTCTACAAAAAACTTTAGCAATTAGAATGGAGAAGAAAAACTAATGTCTGGATATTATGACTAAGAATACAGTATAAAAACTTGGTGGTAAGGATAGAGTATAGAAAGGGAAGAAGAAAGAAAGGAAGGAAAAGAGGGAGGGAGGGATAAAGGAAGGAAGGAAGGAAGAAAGGAAAGAAGGAAGGAAGGAAGGAAGGAAGGAAGGAAGGAAGGAAGGAAGGAAGGAAGGAAGGAAGGAAGAAGCCAAGAAAGAAGGAAGGAAGGAAGAAGGCAAGAAGGAAGGAAGGAAGAAGAAAGGAAGGATGGAAGGAAGGAAAGACATGATATATGACCTGGGGACAAGATGGAGAATTCTGTGGCTTAGCACACTGGAGACACCAAGAAAGAGGTTGATTCAGACAACGGGGAAGAAATAGGAATTTTGCTTCTGCCACATTTAATATGAGATATCATCAGTATATCCAGTAGTCTGGAAGAAATTACAGATCTGACATTAGGTTGAGAGGACAGAACTATGAAGTTATACACAGTGAGCGAATATCCAAGGAAATGATTGAGGCCTATCGTGTGGGGGCAAAAAGAAAAACAGGGAAAAGAAATGATGCAAAAATTCTTAGTCAGTTATAAGACTATATATTGAGTCCTGGACCATGGAATCTGAGGCCAAATGAAACTTGATTGTAAGGGATTCACTGCCATCAAATTAATCGTTTTGAGTTTATTAGAACTTGAATAGGAAACAAAATCAGGTCATTTCCCCTTCAATTAAAATCCATTTCTGTCCTAAATTAACAGTATCCCTGTGTGCTTTTAAGTATGCCTACATTTTTCTATTTATGAAATGACTTTCAAATAAAATGCATAATAAGAAGTCCAAATATTTCATCCACTATAAATATGTCATATTCAAATACTCAGAATATATTGTATGCCACCTGCATATCAATAAGCCATTGACATCACAGCATAGTATGTCAAAGATCCAAGTTTTAATGGTTCCCCTTATTTGCAGCCAATATAATAACACCTAATAGCTTTTTTGGAGCTGTTACAATGTATTGTGAAAATTTAGTATTCTAAGTAGTTTCTTTTAAAATTCATCTGCACTGCAGCAAAAATGTTTCCCCATGTAGCCACCATACATTGTGCCTGAGAAATTTATTTTACCCCAGATTTCCTTGTGGTTACACCTCAAAAGATTCAGAGGTTCTATTAAGCTAACTTATTATGACAAGGAAAACATCTGAATTTCTCAGAACTTCTAAGTATTTCATTTGTTCCTCTTTACCAAAGTTGTTTCCTTTTATTGTAACTATTTCTGCATCATCCTTTATCTAAGCTATTATTTAATAGTCTTTATCCTCAGTTGCAAACAAATCCCCAAAGTGAACTTGCATCCAATACTTTTAACAGTCTAAAGATGCCTGGGATATCCTTCTTTAGTGTTAAGTTTCATAAGTTAGCACCATCATAAAATTAATTTCTTCTGGTAGAAAGTCATAGGACCCTTGAGATATGAAATCCTAGCTTTGAATGTCATTTCTGGTATCTTCAGTTGTACATTTTAGAGTATTAATTTCTTGGAAAATTTCCAATGTCTTTTATAGGCTGATTCATAAATAGGTTGCTATTTGTATTGGTGGAGACAGAGCTGACATCACAGAGGGAGTTCTTACACAGTGATGAAGTCAAAGATCCTGCCCATAGTTGTATAATTTATTGCGCATGTGAGGGAGAGAATATCTTTATTAAGGTATACTTAGAAACCCCTAAAATAAAATCAGGGTCAGTGAGTTGAGATGATTGATGTTAGTTTTATTTCTTACTAACACTGTATTGTTTGAAAAACGTTTGTCACTATGTCATACAGACCACGTTGCTTGTCTAGACAAGTTATTCTGTACAGGGAAAGATGTTCATTTTACTTTTTGCCATGTAAAATAGTGTCAATTTTGATAAAAGACTCAAAAGCTAGAAAAAGAAATAGAAAGACAGGTTAGTCATCATCTTGTTCATTTCCTTTCAGGAGTTGATTTATCTTTGAAAATCCCTTTGACCATAAAGAAAGATTCAGAATAACTTCAATTTCATATCTTTTTGAGGACAAATGAGGAATAACACAGAATCTCAGACAAAAAAAATGAATATATAACTACTATTATCTAGTTTATTTTCACTTAAAGTAGTTTTTGGTCAGAAATATTGCTCAACAAAAAATATCATCCAATACCCATACAAAAAGGAAGCATGACATATTGGCTATATTATTGTTTTTGAGGTAAAGAAGACCTAGGTGTATAACCCTCCTCTGACTCTTAATAGTTGTCTGATTCTAAGTAAATTATTTAATCTGTCTGAGGTTCAGACAACTTTCTATGAGAATCTATAGAAAGGTTCTAAATAATATAAAAAATGAACCTTTTGAAGTGGTTGCATTATTAGAATTTCTACCACATATTTCCTTTGGGCTGGAACCAATGATTGTATTTTAACTTAATTATAACTTCAAATAGTGTGATTTTGAATTCACAGTACTGATTCACAAGATTCATTATTTGCACTAATTGGGACCTAGCTGGATGACATTATTGAAACGTTTTGATCTATATATGTGGAGGCAGTTCTGGCATTAAAATAAATAAATAAATCACAGAATGTTGATATGCTGATTGCTGCTGTTCCATAAATTATTTAGTTATGCTAAGTTAGAAAGAGAATAGAGAATGGACCCATGATTTCAATAGTACAAAGTGTTGCTGGTGAGGAATTTCCTTTGCCAAATTCCTAGCCCCTCATGCCATGGGTAGTTTTATGTTTTCAGCTGCTGCTCAATTCTATTGACTGCTTTCATCTTCTTCCTCAAAAGAAAAGGAATTCTCTTGAATTGAGTTCTCTTTCTCTAAGAGATAAGCGTCCATGCTTGAACTCAGGGACTCTTGTTTTCTTGGAAATTCTAGAACTCAGGATTACCTGTAGGGGTAATTCTTAGAATTGCTGATTGCTAGTTTATGAAACCAAAAGAAGCCTTTTCCTTAGAAGGAAAGCTAAGACAAATCTGAGCATACTAAAAGGATATTGCTTTGTCGACAAAGTCTATATGGTCAAAGCTATGGTTTTTCCAGTAGCAATGCATGGCTGTAAAAGTTGGACCACAAGGAAAACTCAGCAGCACAAAATCAACACTTTCAAATTGTGGGGACTTTTGGAAGCCCCTTAAATAGCAAGGAGATTAAATCAGTCAATGATTAAAGAAGCTATTTTAGGATATTCACTGGAAGGTCAAATATTGAAGATGAAAGTTAAAAACTTTGTCCCCATAATGAGAAGTAGGACACACTGGGGGAAAAAAGCAACCCCCCCCCCCCCGAAATACCCTGATGTTGGGAAAGATTGAAGGTAAAAAAGAAAAGTGAATGACAGAGTTTGAGATTTATTGTTAGTTTCTTGGAAACAATGAACACGAAATGAACTTGGATAGACTTTGAGAGATAATGGAGGATAGAAGAGCCTAGCATGCTTTGGGCCATGGGGTTACAAAGTGTTGAACGTGACTAAATGACTGAATAACAACAACAGCAACAACCAAAATCTCTAACTTTGGTTCAGCAAAAGAAAGACTAACATTGATTCAGCAAAAGCAAGACTAAGTCAGGAACTAGAAAGTCCAGAGCTTCCCAGTCAGGCTTACCTGGGCAAGCTTGGGCTATTTGCCTTATGATTCTCTTATAGCAACCTTGTCTGCTCCTGTGTAAGTATGGTGGGGTGGGGGAGATGTTACAATGAAATATCCATTATTCTTCCCCCATCCAACTCCCTATCCCTTGCTGTTATCTTCTGGTTTTAAAGTCTCAGGAAAGGGGTGGAGTCAAGATGGTGGAGTAGAAACAGCACTTCCGAGGAGCTCCATCCCCCACCACTTCAAAATCATGTAAAAGGGGGACTGTGAATGACTTCTGGGGCCCCAGAACCCACAAAATGACACAGAGAAGCTAACCTCCCCCTGAAGACAGCCCGGCAGCCCGGCAGGGAGCAGCCAACACAGTGCTCAGGGAGCCAACAGCACAGCTCTCTGGGAGCCGAGCCCAGGCCCACCTGAGTTGAGGTTTTAGCCCAGTGGCCAGACCATCACCTGGTTGGAGGGACCCCAGAACACCAGCAGCTATGGGGTTTCCAGAATTATCAACACATAGATGCCTAGGACAAAGCAAGTGGTTAGTGCCCTATGGACTTTGGGACTGCTTGGGAGAATGCCTCAGCTTCTTCCCCTGGGGGCGAGAAGCTGCTGAGGAGCTAGCACAGCTTGCGCCACATTGCCATGTTGCAGCTTCAGCTCCTGGCCTGTGAACTGTAGGGGGATCCCACAATCAGTCTGGGGGGTAAGCACTCTTGCTTTACCCTTCTTGGATCTGGATTGTGGTCTGGGGAGGAGGTCTTGGGGTGTGTGACCAGCTTGCCAGAGCTTGTGGAGGCTTCACAGAGGCCACCCAACTAATACCTCTAGAAGTTGAGAAAACCCCAATGTTTGGGACAGAAGTTCCCCAGGCTGGTGGCAAAGTCCTACTGTGGCAACAAGCCCAAAAGTCAAGTAATTGAGTGGCAACATGCCTAGGCAAATGAAATAAAGTAAACAGAAAAATTCAACATTAGACTCCTATTTTGGGGGCAAAGAGGATCAAAGCATGGAACAGGAAGAGGACTGTGAGGTCAGAACTCCTGCACCAAAAGCCCCAAATAAAAATACAAGCTGGCTACAGGCCATGGAGAACCTTAAGAAGCAGATAAGAGAAGTGGGGGAAAATTGGGAAGAGAAATGTGAAAGATGCAAGAAAAGTATGAAATGAGAGTCAACAGCCTGACTGAGGAAAATAAAACCTTAAAAAATAGACTGACTCAAATGGCAAAAGAGGCTCAAAGAGGCAATGAGGAGAAGACTGCCTTAAAAAGCCAAATTTGCCAGATGGAAAAAGAATCTCAAAGGCTCACTGAGGAGAATCATTCCTTCAGAATTAGACTGGAGCAAATGGAAGCTAGTGATTTTATGAGAAAGCAAGATGCTGTTAAGCAGATCCAAACAAATGAAAGATTAGAAGGCAATGTGAAATATCTCATGGGAAAAAACACTGACCTGGAAAATAGATCCAGGAGAGATAATTTAAAAATTATTGGACTACCTGAAAGTCATGATCAAAGAAAGAACCTAGAAATCATCCTTCAAGAAATTCTCAAGGAAAATTGCCCTGGTGTTTTAGATCCAGAGGGGGAAATAGAGCTTGAAAGAATCCACAGATCACCTCCTGAAAAAGATCTCAAAAAGAAAATCCTAGGAATATTGTAGCCAGGTTCCAGAATTCCCAGATCAAGGAGAGAATATTACAAGCAGCCAGGAAGAAACAATTTCAATATTGTGGAAACACAATCAGGATAACACAAGATCTGGCAGCTTCTACACTGAGGGAATGAAGGACATGGAATATAATATTCCAGAGGGCAAAGGACCTGGGATTAAAACCAAGAATCACCTACCCAAGAAAACTGACCAAATTTTCCCCTGAAACATGATACTCAGTTTTCTTGGGTAGGTGAGAGAGAGAGTCCTTTCTGGTGTACCTACTTAGTGACCCAGAATTTAAGTGTATATCATTCAACTCTGGAGAAAAAAATGAAGTGAGTAGATTTGAGAACACAATCATTTTCTTCTTTATTCTGTATGATTGCATATTCATAATGTAAATATATATCTATATCTCTGTCTATCTATCTCTATATCTATCTATCTATATAAAATTTTCTGGGTAACAGAAAAGGAGAATTAACTTTAGACCCAAATGTTTCAGTGTAAAGAAGAAGTCCATACCTTTTCAATATTCTTTTTTGTTTGTTATTGTCAAATATCTTCTGTCTTCTTATATGTATCGAGAAATTTTGTTTCACTTGAGTTCCTCCTAAAAGCCCTTCACTAATTTTCAGGCAGTGTGTATGTGTATGTGTATGTGTATGTGTATGTGTATGTGTATGTGTATGTGTATGTGTATGTGTATGTGTATGTGTATGTACATGTGCATATGCATGTGTATGTGTATGTGTGTGTATACACACATATATACATACACATATACTCGTACATACAAACATGGGTCTCTCTGTGTGTGTATGTGTATAGCCAAGAGGGAACCGGAGAATAAATAACTTCATAAAGGCCAAATTTTCATCTTTATTTGGGGGTTCAGTCTTGCCCTAAGTTTTTGCCATCCCCAGTTTCGTCAGATGGAAGTAGATTGTCATTTTCACCATGTCAGCAGAGTTTCATTAAGCTCAAGAGGAATATAACTATTAATGATAGGGGAATATCACATACTTCAAATGAGTAATTGAAGGAGGTGCATTTCAGAGGTCTCTGAATCTTTGGGGATCTCTTGTTTGTTCATTGCTTTTAACATCTGCTCTTTTATCTTTTTCTATATGCCTCAGGTTGAAACAGTCTCCTTGCCCTTCTTCAAGTTATTTTAAGTTCTTACTTTTCTGCTGCTATTCACCCCTTGGTCCCCTTTTTTTGTCTGACTATAATCAGCTTTTTTAGTTGAAATTAAATCCTCTTTCACTAGGGCAGTCTAGTGCAATTCCCTTGATACTACTTTTCCCCATGCCTACCCCACCCTAGAGCAGCTGGTGTAGGTAAACAAATCTCGATATCCTCATAAATGAAAGGCACGCAAAGGAGAGAAGAAATATGGATGAAATGAAATATCGAGGAAGGATGAGGTCCATTGACCCATTTGTCCAGGGCATCTATGGAATATTCCGGGCTTCCTCAGACAGCTGGTAAATATCTAATCTTTTCATCAACAAGAAAATGGCTGATGTATATAGAGAGAAACACTGGTAGGAAACAAATGCGTTGCTATGGTATACCTATGGAAGTGATCTCTTCTTGTGAATAAAATATAAGCAACAACATACAGAGGATTAATAATTTATAAATTCATTTTAAGGTACTTCTTGAATGATTTCAGTCATATTGTCCTTAACCTAAATACCCTGCTGTAGCTTTGTTTGGGGGACATCTAAATGAATAGATTTAAAAAAAAAACTGTATCTTTTTAAAAAATTATAAATACACTAGTCTAATATTTTCATTTTTACAATTACTTTGTAAAATTTAGATTTTATGCAACTTAATGACTGGTTTCAAGTACTGAATTCCCCTCTTTTTGGAAATCAAACTTTAAATAAGTATCGTCACTCTCAAAGCATTTGTTAATTTTAAGTAGTACATGAAGAAGAAAAATAGTATGTGAAAGCTGGGCAAAGGGTCAGGTAGGCACCGTTTGTGGATGAATTTCACGCATAACAAGGCCAACAATATCATCCCACCATTTCAGGAACGATGAAAGGAATCCTGGGAATTTCAAACTACTTAGTTTCAGATAATATTTTTTAAAAGAGCATTTCTTTCTCTTGCTTAACTCCTCTTTCCAGCTGAGTGTTAAAATGTGGGGATCCTATACAGAATGACAAGTTTTATTTTGTTTTTTCAAAGGCAGGATTCATATTCTAAGAACCATAAATGAATTAATTAAAACAATTGGAAATTTATATAAAGAATGCCTTTAAAATTAAGAAATCATTATTTTCAAGATTTTTCAGGGGCCTTGGGAAAAAACATAAACTCGCTATTTTAGAAAAGGCACGTAAGTGTGTGAGGGTTTCACCAAAACACTAGATATGTGAGCATTTCAGTATGTGAAGCACAGGGAAGGCATTGTTTCTAAGCAGCTGTAGTATAAGGGATTGCTTTTGTCTGGACAGGACACACAAAAAATGATGATATGCATGTTTCTCCCTTTGCCTTGTCCCTTCTGCTCTGCATGACTTACCAGTGAATTGCTTTAAATGTCCAGCTAGGCCAACCACTTCTACTTATACCATCCTCAAATTTTTGTGACTATTTCACAGGTTCATAATATTTTGTGCTGGAAGAAGTATAGGGATCATCTGGACTACTCACCTGATTTTACAGAAGTTTCTTTGCCTGGGGTGGTTTTGGGTCTGTCATATATCCATAGTCTCCCTACTGAACTGGCTCATTTAGAAGCAGATAGAACAGGGTGGCTAGGTGGTACAGTGAATAGAGCACTGGCCCTGAATTCAAGAGGACCTGAGTTCAAATCTGGCTTCAGAAAATTGACACACTTACTAGCTGTGTGACCTTGGGTGAGTCACTTAACCTTAATTGCCTTGCCTTCTCCCCTCCAAAAAATATTTTAAAAAGAAGCAAATAGAGCCACATGTTTTGAACCACACATTTTAAAGGTAATAAGTAATCTACTCCTCTTAGTGATATTTCTAAGGTTGTATTGCCCTGGAGGATGCAACATAATAGCTGGATGATAAGATTAGTCAGGCTGTTGGACTGAGCAGGTGCTTAATAAATGCTTGTGAATGAATGATGGTCTGATAGAAGATGCCCTGGGTCACATGGGATGTCAAGAAAAGCCTGGAAATATTGGTGCTATTGGATTCCCTTCATACAGTCCATCTATTATAGATCCAGACAACATATTACATGCTTGGTGTGTCCTAGAGAGAACTATGTGATGATCAGGGCTCACCCAAGTGTACTTCTCCAATCAGTACATGTACGGATATCCCAGTGGTCTCTGTGATAATCAAGGGAAAGGAGTATTGTATGGATATTTATGCATATATGACCTGCTGAGTTGAGTCAGTTAGTCAACAAGTCAATCTATCAGTCATTCCAAAGGGTTTATTAAGCACTTACTGTGTGTGTGGGCATACATAGTGATACAAAAACAAAACAAAATAAAACAGTCTCCTTCCTTCAAGAAGTGGGAATTCCAAAGGAAGAGACAACATATAAATAACTAAATACATACAAGATATATTTTGTGTAGATGGAAGGTCATCTGAAAGGGGAAAACATCACACGGGAAAGACATGTTGTATAATATAGGCTTTGATCTGAGTTAAGAAAAAAAGGGGAAATAAGGAGTGGAAATGAGGGTGCAGAGCACTACTGGTAGGGAGTCATGGACAATAGCCCACGAAAATACATGGAGATTGGAGATGGAGTGTCAGGAGGAGGAGTAAATAGTTGGTCCACTGTAGCTGGATCATAGTGTGTGTGTGGAGGAACAAAGTGTAAAACAGAATGGAAACACAGGAAAAGGCTAGGTTAGGGGTAAAGAAACTGTGGCCTCAACTCTATATGCAGCCTTCTAAGTCCTTGGGTGCAGGCTTTTGAATGAGTCCAAGTTTGACAGAACAAATCCTTTTATTAAAGGGATTTGTTCTGTCACGTTTAGATTCAGTCAATGGGCCACACTTGAGGACCTAGAGGCCCCAGGTTCTGCATCCCTGCACTAGGTTATGAAGAGATTTACATGCCTAAGAGAGGACTTGATATTCGGTCCTCTTCCAGAGCATACCACAGTTTCCACCAATTGCCTCTTCATGAACCTGGTGTTCCCTGCTATCTATCTGGCCCTCCTACTTACTGAGCCAATGGTGAGTAAAATCACAGGTTCTGTGAATGGGAATTAGACATTCTCCTCATTTCACCTTGGTCTTCTTTGCTTTGACTTCAGGACAGATCCCAAAGGCAATTTGATACCAAATTCTGAGAAGTTATTATTTAATTCCACTATCTGGAAAGAAAAAATAGTGGGTGGAAGCTGTAACAATGTCAAGAGGGTGCTAAGAGTCTAGAGGCATGAGGCCATGGAAGTAGATGAGCTGAGAAGAGAAGTGGAAGCTATTAGCGTTTCTGCAGGAGGTAAATGTTTCCAGCTTTGATGCTGTACAGAATTCTCTGAAGGCCCCGGCAAATAGCACAGTGAGAGAGACAAGAGGCACGAGCCATTTTAGCCACTGAGCCCTGCAGGCTTGCTGAGCTGGGCTTATGGCATTAAGGTAGACTTGATTTCTGCCTCTGAATGCTCCTGATTTTCTCCACAGAGACATTTGCTTCTCATAAATAACCTTTGAAATAACCTCTGGGCTTGTTTCCAGACATCGTTCATCTAAATTCATTTTCTCTGTTAAAACTCGAGTGGCTATTTTAAAACTTCAGGGAAGGAAAAGCTATTAGGGGTTAAGCTGAAGGTGAGGAGCTTCCCAGGAAACCTCTCTCACAGGCTTCCTTATCTGGTCCTTCAGAGGCTGGTGGAGGAGGTGGGGAATGGAGTTAGTGGGGACAGGAAAGATCCTCCTGAAATAACATAAGAACCCTGGATAAAATCCAAAACAGATCCTTGCTAGGGAGGAGTGATCTGAAATTTGGCCTTCCCCATGAAATGAGATTTAGAGGTCTGAGAGCACTTGGCCAACCTCTGCAATGCAGAAACAAAAAAGCTTAGCAGCTAGGTAGGAAGAATAATTCATTGAAATGAAGATTGTCTTGGGCATAAAGCCAGCGCTGGACACTCCCTCTTGCAAGCACTGTAGTGAGTTTTCTTGACCTCCATCTTCAGCCTACTCCTTCCTTCCATAATCCTTAGAGCTGAGGGAGGTTATCTTTTGCTCCTCTTTCTATCTCCTGAGAGATATGTAGCATACCTCCATGTTATTGCTACATAGTGATGAACTCAGTCCTTCCCCTTGCCACAAACATGTTCTGGAGGTGGGAAGGGGACCACGCAGTATGCTGGGGAAGACAATGCGTTGGTAATAGTTTGCTCTCTCCTACCAATGGCTTTTGTGAGGTAGGGCAAATATTTTTATTCTTAATTAACAGATGAGAAAAATGAGTTGGAGAGAGTGACTTGGTCCTAAGCCTATCGCAAGTAAATATTGGAGTCAGGATTCAAACTCACGTCTTTTGAACACAACTCCAGTGTTCTTTCCAGTACAGAATGTGTGTGTGTGTGTATATATATATATATATATATATATATATATATATATATATATATATATATATATACATACATATATATACACATATATACACATATATATGTATGTATATATATGTATATATGTGTATATATACATATATGTATATATATGTATATTTTATGACTTGGTCTAGAGGAAAGGCATGTGTTATTATATGCCAAGAAAATTATGCATTTATGTCCCGCCCAAATTTTAGTTTGGACTTTATTATTTGCACAAGCAGTTGAGTGAAAGTAATTACTCATATAGGATACAGCACCTTCTTTACCCCATTAACTCTAATGCACTACAGGATTTCCTATTGTATTGCTGACTTGGGCTATTTATTTCATAAGTACTCAGAGGTATTTGGAGCTGTCATTTCCTACCATTTGCCCTCTCTAAGTGGGGCTTTCTAACAACAGGCTGCAGCAGTTTCTCTCTACCTCTCTGTCTCTCTGTCTCTATCTCTCTGTCTCTGTCTCTGTCACTCTCTGTCTCTCTGTGTCTCTTTGTCTCTCTCCCTGTCTCTTTTTCTCTTTCTCTGTCTCTCTGACTCTGGCTCTCTGTCTCTCCTCATTCTCTTTCACTTTTTCTCTATCTCTCTGTCTCTGTTTTGTTCTCTTTGTGTCTCTGTCTCAGTCTCTTTCTCTGTCTCTTTGTCTCTCTCCCTGTCTCTCTTTCTCTGTCTCTGTATCTCTGTCTCTGTGTTTGTCTCTCTGACTCTGTCTCTCTGTCTCTCCTCACTCTCTTTCTTTGTTTCTCTATCTCTGTCTCTGTTTTGTTCTCTTTGTGTCTCTGTCTTGTGCCTCTCTCTGTTTCTGTCTCTCTCTTTCTCTGTCTCTGTGTCTGCCTATCTTCCTGACTCTATCTCTGTGTCTCTCCTTACTCTCTTTTACTATCTTTCTGTCTCTTTCTTGCTCTCTGTTTCTCTCTGTCTCTGTGTCCCTCTCTGTTTCTGTCTGTCTCAATGTCTCTCTTTCACTCTTTCTTGCACTGTCTGTCTCTTTGTCTCTCATTTTCTTGCACTGTCTCTCTCACTCTCTGTGCCTCTCTCTGTTTCTGTGTCTCTCTGTCTTTCTTTCACTCTTTCTCACATTCTGTCTCTCTGTCTCTGTCTTTTACTCTGTCTCCATCTGTCTATATCTCCCTCCTTCTCTTCTTCCCTCCCTCTCTCTCTCTTTCCTTCTCTTCTCCTTCTCCTTCTCCCTTTCCCTCTGATGTTAACTTCAGGACTGAATTGAGACATCAGCTGTTGGAGCCAGTTCCCTTTGCTTTTGTCAGTTAAGGCAAACACATCTGCTCTTGGCACTGAGTGACGGTGGCCTGCATGCCATGCAGAGGGTATTTGTTTGAAGAAGAAAATATACAGGTGGAGATGAGAAAATAAAACTTGAACTCCAGCTTTCACAAAGCCCCTTTTGTTCTTGCTGGAAGTTTCCTCTGACACACATTGATTGGCTGTCATGTTGTGTAAATCAAAATTACATGTATTGCTACTCCATAATACTGCTGCTAGTTTTAAAAAGAAAAGGGGGAGGGGGTTGGGAGTCTTAATTGTTCTTCACATAGCTGGAAAGAAAAAAAAAACATGCTTAGCAGCATATGTCTAACGAACTCATAAGCACCAGGGGGGAAAAATGAAAATCTATGGTCTTACCAAAAAACAAAACATAAACACATAACAAAGAACAAAATAAATTTCATAGTAATGATATCTAGCATTTATTTATCACCTTCTAAATCCCAGCATTGTGCTAAGTGCTTTATACATAATATTTCACATCATCCTCACTATAAGCTTGGAAGGTAGGTGGTATTATCATCTCCATTATATAATTGAGGCAATTAAAGTAAACTGAGGTTAAAAGACTTGCCTAAAGTCACATAGCTAGTAAGTGGAACTCAGGTCTCTCAGGCTTTAGGCTGGGCTCTCCATCTACCTCACCATCTGCCTGCCCAGTTATTGTACTTTTTAATTTTTTGTCCTTTCTCATTTTAAAGTAATCCATCGTAAAATGTGTTGAAACCTTGGATAGCCTCTGAACTATCGCTTTGGCTTTCTAGACTTTCTATGTGTCCCAGGTCCCTGGCATGTCTTTAAAAGGGCAATCTCCTTAAGGTTGAGTACCAGATCTTTACCAACTAGGGAAGTTCTCAATAGACCCTGGCTAATGCCTTACACAAAATGAGCCCTGGACAAAATGGGTGCTTAGTGACTGAGTATGGTAACACTGATATCATTTAAAGATCCTGGTAGAAAAATAAATGCCAGGGTGTAAATGATATGGTAGAAATTAAATCACTCACTTATATATAGTGCTTTACATTATCATTCCCATTTCATAGATTAAGAAACTGAAAATAATTATGTATCAAGTATATATCAATCAGTAAACATTTTAAAGTGCCTACTATATGACAGTCATTGTGTGTATACACACACACATATATATGTATATAGAGAGAGTATGTATGCATGCTTGCATACACATATATGTATACATATATACACATATGTGATATACCAATTGCTAGGCAGATAGAGAGGTAGATGGATAGATAGATAATCTAGTGATTGTCTGAGGTAGTGCTCTGTCCATGGTATTTCAGTTTGTCTCATTCTTGTACTTTTCTTTCCAGACAATCTAGTTCATATGCTCTTGTCATTTCCTCTCCTACTTGGTTGCTTTTGAGCAGACTATGCCCCATGGCTGGAATGTTCTCCTACCTCACTTCTTTTCTGAATCCCTAGATCTCCCCAAGGCTTAGCTTAGATGCTCCCTTTTATGAAGTTTTTAAAAGCATCTCTTTTGTGCTCTTCCTCCCCCTTAGTTTTCTTCTCTGTTGAAATTACATTATATATACTTTGGATTTACAGATTTGTTGCAGAGGTTCTTGATAGACTATAAGCTCCTGAAGGACAAGGAATTTTTCTTTTGGTTTTTATTGTTTTGTCATTGTATCTGAAGATACTTTGTCAATGAGACATTAATAATTTCCTGTTGAAATGAATGAGGAATAACTATTGGTTAGCAACCCTATTCAATTCAAAGAGCAACCCTATTCAATTCAACAGTTTGAGTGCCCAAACTGTTGGGTCTTATAATGGGGGGGGGGAAGAAATATAGGCAAGAGAAGGAAAAGGAAACAAACATTTATTAAGCACTAAGCACCAGATATTGTGTTAAGCACTTTAAAGATATCTCATGTGATCCTCAGCACAACCCTGGGGGGTACATGCTATTATTAATTCAATTTTACAGTAGAAGAAACTGAGGCAGTGTAGCAACAAGCACCCTAGCATACCCAGGATGGCTGCTAGAACAGGTTCTTAGATTTGCTTTTCTAAAGGAAAGCAACTCAAAATGGGTTAACAATCTTACTTTAATCAAACATATGTCATTTACCTAGTTCACGGGGAAAAAGTCAACACCCTGAACTTCAGAGAATAAAAACAGAAGTTACAAGCAGACAGAGAAACAGAACAGCAGACAGGGCTTCCAGCTTTCTGATCATTACATCCATACCTAGTTAGTTACAAGAGAGGGAAGCACCAACATCTGGGTTTTCAAAGCCGGGGGGGCTCAAAGGCTTCCCAGAGTCTCATCTGACCAAATCACACAACTCTTCTCAAAGTGAGTCCCAAAGCAAAACCTCACATCAGGGTAGATATAGCCTTCTCCTGGGTCAGAGAATGTCACAACCCTCTAGACCCACTGCCCAAACACCAAGTAACAAGGTGTGGGTGTTCCTGAAAAACAAGCCTCTTTCCACAGGCTCCATGTGACCACATTCAGCCTATTAGGGGGCAGAGTATATTTTCAAATCAGGGAAAGTTCTCAGATTCATTTAAGCCTATCTAGGGGCCTAGGGGCAGAGAAGATCTTCAGATTCCCATTAGAGGCAGGCAGAGGTTGTGACTTGTCTAGGATCACACAATTTTACTAATTTGAAGTTAAATTTGAACTCAAGTCTTCCTGATTCTAGGCCCAGTGCTCTATTCACTGTGCAACCTAACTGCCTCTGTTCATAGGTTTTTTTTTTTTTTTTTACCATTTATCATTTGGAAAAGAGTCATATTATAAATTGGAATGAGTTTCTTATACACCTTGGAAATTAGGGCTTTGTCAGAGAAACCTCCTGCAAATATTATTTTTTCTTGGTTAGCTGTTTTCCTTTAAATTAGAAGCTGTAATTGATATATTGACACAAAAAAATGGTTTAATTTTGTGCATTCACATTCATATGATCCTCTGTTTTTTTCCCTTTACTCTCTTCCCCTTCTTAACATGGAAGAAAAAGGATGTGAAGTAGGAATTTACTCTGTAAATTACTCTGTAATTGACACAAAGAGCTCTTCCTCTTCCCCTTAGCTACAGAAACCCTCTCTTTTTAAGTCTTTTTTCCTGGTTCTCTATCTGTACATAGGGTTTGTTTTGCTTATGACTATATCCTTCTTTCATTCCATTTCCCCATTTCCTCAATGATTTATTTCTTAAATTAAACTCTTTGGTGTGTGTGTGTGTGTGTGTGTGTGTGTGTGTGTGTGTGTGTGTGTGTAACACTGAACATGTGTTCTATGCTCTGACCAGTTCAAATGAAAATGGAATCCAAATGATGTCTGTTCTCCTCCACTTAGTCCACACTACTTGTGCCCTCAGTTATATGACTCAGAGACTCACACATTATTTCTCTTTTTTCTTTTAATGTATTCTCTTCCCTCACTTTCTTTTCTTCTTTTAAGATCAAAATGTAACAAAAATCCTCCTGGGCCTTCTATTTTTTTAATCTTTTGATGATTTTTGATGACATTACATTTCTTTGAGCATGATTATACTTCCCTCTACTTCTTACAATAATGTAAGGACCATAAGTTAGGACACTTAAATGCTCGTTGAATTGAACTGGATTGTTTAGCAATATTTATTCCCTGTTCAGTTTAATTCAGCAACCACATATTAAGAATTTCTTATTGGGAAGGTATCTTCAGATATAAAGCCAAAAAATACAAACTAAAAAGAATACTTGAATTCTTGCAGCATACAAGGACATGCCAAAAATTATGTAATATAATAGCAAAATAGAAGCATAATAGCACTTACCTCTCATGGTTGTTTTGAGGATCAAGCAAAAGAATATTTTTAAAGGCTCAGTAAAATGCCTTACATGTCATAGGCACTTAATAAATATTTCTTCTGTCTCATTCCAATGAATCCAAGCTATTTGTAACCTATGAAAAAATTCCAATTGTTAATAATTACAGAAATACAAATTAAATAACTCTAAGGTATTGCTTCATACCTATTAAATCGGCAAAGTTGGCAAAATGGAAAGTGATAAATGTTGGAATTGCTTCAGGAACAGATGCACAGTGATGGCGCATCTGGTGGAATACTGAAGTAGTATAGGCATACTGTAAAACAATTTGCAACATTCCACAAAAGTAGTTAAACTCTACATACCCTTTGACCTAAAATATTATTACTGTGTTTATAACCCAAAGAGATTTGCTCACATAAGTGTGTGTCTATGTACTCCATACAACAAAGAGTTGGAAATTAAGGGGGTGATCATCAATTGAAGATTATTTGAACAAATTATATCATTTGAATGTAATGGAATACTATTACTCTATGAGAAAAAAGGAAAAAATTGTTATGGAGAAATCTGGGAAGACATGTATGAATTAAGCTAGAATGAAATGAGCAGAACAAGGAAACCATTTTATATTATGACATAAATATTGTAAAAACACTTTTGAGGGGCAGCTAGGTGGCTCAGTGAATAGAACACCAACCCTGGAGTCAGGAGGACCTGAGTTCAAATCCAGCCTCAGACACTTAACACAAAAACTAGCTACTTGGGAAAGTCATTTAACCCCAATTGCCCTACCTTCACTCCTCCAAAAATCAAAAAGAAAAATCTAAAACAAACAAACAACTTTGAAAGGCTTAAGATCATAGCTGAATGATATGATCTATCATGATTCCAAAGGGGAAATGATACAGGATGATACCGTCTTCCTGACAGAGAGATGAATTAATGTACAGAATGAGACATGCATTTTTCAACATGGCCAGCATGGGAATGATTTTTACTTGATTTTGCTTATTTGTTAGAAGCATCTTCTTTTTCTCTCTGCTTAACCCTGAGTGGAGGAGGAAAAAAGAGACAGCAAAGAACTTGATAATTGAATAAAAAAAGAAACAAACCAGTCAATAATTTTAAAATCAATAGACCTTTAAAATTATCATGGGTGCACTTCACAGAAGTGATGGTGCTTTATTTTAGACAATAGCAGAACTCAAGAAGGACAAGGTAAATAAGGGCATTAATTCCTAGGAATCTTTATGTTCCTTAAGACAAAGCTACAACCAAACCTCTAAAGGAGGTAAGCTTAATACACAGAAACTCAAATTTTTTTTTTTTTTTTTTTTTTTTTTGCTTTTTGGTGGGCGATTGGGGTTAAATAACTTGCCCAAGGTCACACGGCCAGGTTTTTTTTTTTTTTATGTGCGTTAAGTATCTGAGGTCGGATCCGAACTCAGGTCCTTCTGACTCCAGGGCCGACGCTCTACTCACTGCACCATCTAGCCACCCCAAATTTTGTTGTTTTAATTTGCAGTTATTTTGTTAGATTTTGGAGAAGCTCGAATGGCTATGTATACAGTGCCTTTCTCTTGACTAAGACTGTGCTTATAGTGCATAATTTGGGCCTCCCAAAAATTTGTAGTGTAGTATTTCCCCCTCATCCTCTTTGAGTCCAATAGTCATTAGGCTTGACAACTGAAAAAAAAAACAACTTCTTCTTAGTATCTCTTTTCATACCTAATAAAGCATAAGTGTACATATGCTCATTACATCCAGGAACACTGGTTATGCCATACTGATTATGCCATCTTGTAGATAAACATGCAAATTAAACTCTAATGAAAACCATAGATTATACTTGTTGTTGTTCACTCATTCAGTTCTGTCCAATTCTTCCTGACCCCATAATTGGCAAATATACTGGAGCACTTTGCCATTTCCTTTTCCAGTGGATTAAGGCAAGCAGAGGTTCATAATGAGAACATACCAGAAACTGGATTTGAACTCAGATCTTCCTGACTCCAGGCCCAGAGTTCAACCCACTGAGCCACCTAGCTGCACCCAATAATAGTGGATTATTCTATTCAAGTGTTAAAAACATGAAAACATGGGCGGCTAGGTGGCGCAGTGAGTACAGTGCTGGCCCTGAAGTCAGAAGGACCTGAGTTTGGATCTGGCCTCAGACACTTAACACACACACAAACAAAAACCTAGCTGTGTGACGTTGGGAAAGTTACTTAATCCCAATTGCCCTCCAAAAACCAAAAAAAAAAAAAATGAAAACTTATGGTCTACATACCAATGGTAGTTGAATTTTAATCAAATGCTATCAGAAGTGGACAAGATTTCCATTCTCAAAGAAATGAATTTCTAATAATTTATTATACACCAACTCTTTCCCCTGTCCCAACAACTGTCCCACTTCTACAATACTTAGCATTCTCTCTATTTTGAAATTATTTGTATATACTTGGCATTTATTTATTTTTGTACATGTTGTTCCTCTCTACTTCCTCTCCTGCAGAAGAACTGAAGCTCTTTGTGGGTAGCTACATTGTTGTCTTAGTATATATACACCCAATATTTAGCATATAATTCTATGCACAGTAAGTTTTTGGAACTATTTATTTGTTGAATTGAATTTTCAGTCAGCAGGAGTGGGATTTGGGGCAGGTCCCTTCTAGATCTAAACCTATCATTTTATAGCACTATGGCTATTTAAGTAAAAATAACATAAGTTTATGCTCTTACCCTCCCTGACATAAATTACTTCCTTTCCATTGGCATTTTCCCATCTGCTTAAGTCTCTCTCATTTTAAAATAACTGACGTATTAATTAAATACATAAAACACTCTTTTCTTGACCCTCTTATACCTTCTAGCTAAGATCTAAACACAGTTTATCCCTTTGCTCTGAATTATATTCTAATTTGCTGACTCCAAGTGAGCATTCCACCTCCCACCCCCTTCTTTACCTGCCACTGTCTCTTCAACTTATCAGGGAATAGATTTTTACATTGGGAATATAAACTTAATAGAGATTTTTTTTTCCTTTTCCAAAGTGACCTACTTCCCACTAGTCACGTGATCCATACTCTAGGTCTATCAGACTGTGTGTGGTTTTTATAATCTTTATATACACTAACTCACTGAAAATGATATATTTCCTTCTGGGATATGGAAATAAGAATCATATTTATTTTTTGATATCAGTTGTGGTGTAGCTAATTCATAGATAGATAATAGATAGATAGATAGATAAATAGATAGATAGATAGACAGATGGATTTTTACATGCATAATTTTGTATTCAGAAAGGTCTGTTTAAAATTCAATGAAAAATGTGTTCCATGATAGGTAGCTTGGCTTAGTAGATGAAACACTGGAATCAGAGTAAGGAAATCCAGTCTTCCAATCTGGACAAATGTTGTAGTTTGTGACCCTTTATAAGTGATATCACTTCTCTGAATCTCAGTGTATTCACCTGTAAGATGAGGGCAATAATAAATTAACGCATAGAATTATTATGAGAATCAAATGAGATGCCACATGTGAAGTGCTTAGTGAAGCTTGAAGTACTACAAAAATTTCAACTCTTATATTGATATCAATTTTCTTTTGCTTTAAGAAGACTTCTTGTTGAGAGATCACTGGATAAGGAATCATGGTACTGGAAGCACATGGATTAGTTCTTATCTCTTCCACTGACTAACTTGTAATTCTGGGGAATTCCAGAATGTTTTTTGTGACTCATTTTCACAACCTATAAAATTTGTCTGGTTGGGACAAATGATTCAATATTTGACTTTTTAGAAGAAAAGCATTTCATATATTGGAATTATTTTTTCTGGGTAGGTTCTTAAATATAAATGGATATTCCATTGCACATAAACACCTTCCAGGGATCTAAACAAATTGTCCAAATTTCTTATAGGCATGAGTATGTCATATGTGGGTAGGAAAGAATATTTTGGTCACCAGACTTACTGTGGTCAGTGAACAGCACTGAAACAGGAAGGAGCAATCCTTGTGATTTTCTGGGAAATTTTCACAAGAGTTGGTGACTCAGACTTAATGAGCCTCCCAGTCATAACCAACTTAACCACAATTCTGTAAACTCAGGACTGGTTTTCTGTGAGGTGACAAGATATCTTAAGTTCAGCAAGATTTTACTAGCTAACACCTTCTTGCTCCAAATAGCCATTCATCTTTGTCTCTGACCCATATCAGTGTTTCTGACTCCCAAAGGAAGCAGTCAACTTCATCAGAAAAAAAAAAAATCCTCCCTTCCTCAAAAGCACAGTGGGAGAAAAGAATAACGGAAAAGAAAATATTTTACAACAAATAAGATTTGTCATCTCCCATCTCTCTGGCTATCATTTTAAGGTAGGTTTTTGGCACACTTTATATAATTGGGATCCGCTCCCCAACAAAATTGACAAAATTGTGTGTGTGTGTGTGTGTGTGTGTGTGTGTGTGTGTGTGGATAAGTATGTTGTATGTGTATGTGCATTTTCACATATATTTCAAAAGACTTCTATAAACCATTATGATATATTTTCAGGTGAGCCAGAAGAAAGAACTGTTATGACCTAACTTCCCTGGTTTTGTTTCAGTTAATGGCAGTGGTATAATTTAAATTTTTTTCCTACTTTTGCTAAAGTTATAGATAAGTATTGAACATAAGTATTCATCAGTTAACTATATTGAGAGTACAGAAAGCCAACCAATATCAGTAAAACTCCACAATGCTATAATTACTTACAATATACATTTCAATTTAATCTTGCCTAAGTGTTCCCTGAATTGCATGGGAACTAGAAATTTATTTGGTCTGTAATTAATGGCAGATAATCATGCTATGAGCAAGAATTTGTAACATCCATGATGTGCCCAGTATTGTACTATATATTGTGGGGAATATAAAGAAATATAGACAATGTCAGGACATACAAATTGGGAGGAATTGTGAGACAAAAGCATGGAAGTAAGAATAAGAGTGAGATGAGGAGACCAATGGGAGTAGTGAGAAACAAGATTTTGTGAATAGAGCCTTATTATGAAGGACTTCAGAAGTCAGGGAGGAGTTTGGACTTCACCTGATAGCCAAAGAGGAATTATAGACTATATAATTATAGATTATTTTTTGGAGGGGCAGTTGGGGTTAAGTGACTTGTCCAAGGTCACACAGCTAGTAAGTGTTAAGTGTCTGAGGCCATATTTGAACTCAGGTCCTCCTGACTCGAAGGCTGGTGCTCTATTCATTGGGCCACATAGCCGCCCCATAATCATAGATTCTTGAGCAGGGAACCATTGTAGGTTCTTGAGCAAAGAATCATTGCAGGTTTTCAAGCAAGGACTCATTGTAGGTTCTTGAGCTCAAGAATGATCTAAGGTAAGTTTTGCTTTGAAAAGATTATTCCATCAGTTGTAGTATAAAACAGACTGGAATTAGTGAGGAAGATGAGCTAGGAAGATTTTGTGGTAATCAAGGTACAAGGCAGTAAAAGTGTGGGGTTTTGTGGCAACAGAAAAAGTGAGGAAAAGACTCATCTTGAGAATCTTTTTGATCCAAGAGATAATAGATTTGTGGACAGATAAGATGAGGGAAATGAAAGAGAGGGAAAAATCAAAGGTGATTCAGGTCCAAAGCCCGGAATATTATAAAAATCTTTACTCATCAGTTCCAATGGAATGGAGTAGTTGCAAAGAGGAATCACTTTTTGCAGGAAGACAAATTGAGTTTGGTTTGGAAGCAACAGTTTTGAATTTACTTTGTAGAAAAATGGAAATATAAAATGAAAGGTTCAAGGAGAGCTTAGAGCTGGACTTCTAAATTGGGAAATCATCTGGGTAGAGGTAAATAGTCAAAGACTAGAACCCTCATCAAGGAAGTGAATATAGAGAGCGAAGAGTAGAAGGCTGAGGATGGAGCCTTGACATGTACCTATACTTGTAGGATAGAATGAGAAATACAAGAAAGAAAAAAGGAGAAAAAAGAATGGGGGGTAGTCATCTCAGAGGTAGTGATAACAGTAAAAGGAAGAAGAGACAAAATGGAAGCTACAAAGTAGAACAGTTCATACTAAGAGCTTATGTTTTTAATTAACTAATTTATCAAAAGCAGGAGAATCCAAAGCAGATGAGAAAGCAACAGCGGAATGGAAGGATGGAGAGAGACAGGGACAGAAAGAGAAAGAGGGGGAGAGGCAGGAAAAAGGGGTTATATACACAAAGAAATGAATAGTCCTTGCTCCCAAGGAACTGATATTCTTTTAGACCAGGGATTCTTTTTTTTTTTTTTTTTTGAGGGCAATTGGGATTAAGTAACTTGCCCAAGGTCACACGGCTAGGTTTTTGTTTCTGTGCATTGTCTGAGGCCGGATCCAAACTCAGGTCCTTCTGACTCCAGGGCCAGCACTCTACTCACTGCACCACCTAGCCGCCCCCAGAGCGGGGATTCTTAATCTTTTTTGTCCCATAAGCCCTTCTGGCATTCTGGAGAAGCCTATGGATCCTCTTCTTAGAACAATGGTTTTAAATGTAAAAACAAAAATAACAAAAGACATAGGCCTACAAATGAAACAATCATACCAAAATGCTATTTTCTTGTTTCTTTCTTTTTTCTTTCTTTTCTTTCTTTCTTTCTTTCTTTCTTTCTTTCTTTCTTTCTTTCTTTCTTTCTCTCTTTCTTTCTTTCTTCTCTCCTCTCTCTCTTTTTCTCTCTTTCTTCCTCTCTTTCTTTATTTCTTCCTCTCTTTCTATCTTTCTTTCTCTTTTTTCTCTCATTCTTTCTCTCTTCCTTTCTCTCTTCCTTCCTCTCTTCCTTCCTTCTTTCCTTCCTTCCTGCCTTTTTCTTTCTTTCTTTCTTTCTTTCTTTCTTTCTTTCTTTCTTTCTTTCTTTCTTTCTCTCTTCTCTCTCTCTCTCTCTCTCTCTCTCATATCTATCTTTAAGTTCACAGACCCCCCCCAGGTTAAGAACACTGTAATAGTGGATATAATATGAATAAAAGTCCAACTATACAGGCTCTAGACAAATTTCAGGAATCAGAGATAGTTAATTACCGGAAGTAGGGGGTGCAGGGTATACACAGGTCAAAAAAGCTCTTCATATTGAAAAAGGATTACTTTATCTTTTATGTGTCTGGACCACTTACCTTCTATTCTAAATCATGCCTCAACTTTTCAAATCCTGTATCTTTCATTTTTCAATAAAGGGGGAGAATATGACAATTATTTTGTGTGACTCCTTTCCAGAATCAGATCCATTCAAAAGCCAAAGGCTTTTAGAGTCTCAAAGAAAAGTCTCTGTAAATGCCCAGGGAAATCATGCCATCTAAATAACAAGACAGGACACAAGGCGAGACTTTAGTTTATCTTGGCCTTAAATTGAGATTCTCTTTCTTTAAAAGGATACCATGTTCAGTGTACTATCCACGAGTTCACACTTCCATTTATTATGACATTTTCCTGATCCCAAAGGATTTCATATGGCTTCCTTTGGATTTTGTGTATGCTAAATTTAAAATTGCTATCCATTAGACTGTAAACCCCTGGGGCAAAGATGGTAGGTGGCTTTCTATATCATAGACCACTGACTCATTGTGCTGTCAGTGTGCAACAAATAGCAGAGATGATAAATATTGTAATGAGACCAATATTCCGCCTCCATTATGATGGGGGAAATTGTTCCTTTTTATTTTAAAATGCACTGTGGGCATTAAATCTGTTACTACTCTGTGGTGATAATAGCTTTTAATTTGTCATGAATAAAGATGTGTAATAGAGGATGAAACTGGTTCAAAGGAAACTTCAACACTGGCCCCCCGAAGTCCCTTCTGGCTTCCCTATAAAGCATGCATTAAAACTGCCTGGGTTGACATAGAATATTAGATTCAAATATTTCGTCTAAGGAATGCCAATGGAGACAGTGAAGAGGTAAGGAGGAAGGAAAGTTATTCTAGAAATTACGTCCAGATGACCTCTAGGAAGGGGAAGTTTTCATCTTTGCTGGACTAGTGTACCAATTTTAGGTCGTATTGTGATTACCTTTTCCCAATCTTCTTCCACTTCATTCTATTCCATTCACTCTAACACCAAGCTCCACTGGCTTTCTGACCTTTCTTCCCTCAAGTCTGAATGCTTCCTAATACCACACCTTTGCACTAGAATGCCCTTTCTCCTTCTTACTTCCTCCTCTTAGCTGTTTTGGGACTCCTTTAAGTGTGAGCTCAAGTCCCACTTTATGGGGACTCATCTGACTCCTCCCTTCCCCCCCACCTGCCCTCACACCTGCCCCAACTACTAGTGCCTACCACTCTATCATTATCTCCTATTTATTCCAAGTTTATTTTGTATGATCTTTCATATTTTCTCCCCCATTAAAATGGAACCGATTTTTACCTTTATCTGTATCTCCAGAGCTTAATACATAGAAACCTGCTTAATAAATGGTTTTTCAATTGGTTCATTTTTTTCTTGAAAAAAAATTGTTCATTCTGTTCATAGAAATAGACATCTACTTTGGGACCCTTCTCAAAAGCATTAATACATATGGGAGGAAGAATATTGCTCTTTTGCAGGACTCTTAAGTACTCCCAATGGAAATGTCAACTTGATTATGTTGATGGACAGAGAAACTGTTGTTCAAGCTGTAGACATATTTAGTTTGGTTTCAAACTCAAAAACGTTAGAGTGCCCTTTGCCAAGGTAGTTAAATTTTAATCTTATTGCAGTCTGCTGGGGTAGGGACTCTGGAACTAGATAGATTCAGCAGGCCCTGGCATTTTAGAAATTTTGTCTATGTACTTTGATGTGTTCCCTCAATGACCAATGAAAACACAGGAATTGATTCCAGAAATTTAAAGGGAAAGTTTCCCTTTTAAGATAACATCATCAAACAGCATTGGAAGAAAGAAGTGCATTGGGAAGGATACTGGATTTGTATTCAGAGAAAATGGGTTTAAATCCCAGCTTTATTATTCACTACTTGGGCAAACCATTCAAGCTCTTGAATATTGTTCTCTTTTAAAAATGAGGAATCTCAATGAGATAATCTCTAAAATCACTTTGAATTCTAAACCTGTTCTCTCATCTTATTTTTATAACAAACTTTAAGTTGCTAAGGCAGGTTTTACTATCTCCACTTGGTCTGAGAATAAATTGAGATACTAGGAAAATGCATTTAACATTTGTTAAGGGCTAAGATAGCACTGCTCTCTTTCCTCTTGGAGCTTATGTTCTACTGGTGGTAAATGGGGTGGGGATTAGATCAGCCATGCATTCAAATGAGCATAAACAAGGGTGGAAGTGAAATGGGAGAAAGATAAATTTATAAAATGAACTTTAGGAATATATGAAGACAGTAAGTCAGGTTACATAGCCAGGAACCGACAAAGCTGGAATCAGAAATCAGGTCCCCAGACTCTTAATCATTAGGAAACTCTTAATAAAGTACTGGTATCTTATATATCTGGCTTTGCAGATGCATTTTTTGGAGGGAGGAGGATTGGGAACAATTTTTGTCTGAAGATTGGCTAACTTTAAAGATTAAAAAATGTCAACATAATTTCCTTCCTCTCTACATTTCCTCTCAATTCATAAAAGTCAATGTCTTTGAAATCTTTTTGTAACCAGAGGCTTGAGATTTCTAAAGTGTCAAAAAGAAGCATTTTTTAATTTAACATTGATTTTCCTGAGACATATATTATTTTTTCAATATCCTCACTAATCATTTTGCTTACCCTTATTCTTAGAAACTTATGTAAATTATGTATTTGTGCATTGTGACTAAGCAAACCATTAACCATTATTTCTTTCCTTTAGCTTATGAGTAAAACAAATGTATAAAATACAATAAACAAAACGCCCACAAAGAGAAATTTAAAATTCCTTTTGTAACTCTATACTTTGCTTTTGTTTTCATGTCCTGATTTTGATTGAATTTTGTCATTCTTAAATCTGACTAGTCAATATTGTCATTTTATTCTTGGGATATTTCAGTCTTAGAATCTGAGCAAAAGTGGTTTGATTCCCTTTTGCTTAGAATTTTTATTTTGTAACAACTCCCATGCCTCATTTACCTTGTCCTTAAAAACAAAACAAAAAACAAACAAAAGACTTGCCTCTTACCTCTGCCTCAAGCTATAGGCTTCTCTGTTTTTTTTTTTTCCTTTTTCTCACTCAATTTCTCAAGTCCTTCAGATGTGCCTTCTGACCTTGCCACTTCATCAAACCTTCTCTCTCCAAGGTTACCAACTATCTTTTAACTATATTCAATAGAACAGGCTGATCTCAGTCCTCATTCTTCTTTACTTCTCTTTGGCTCTTGAGACCAGCAATCAGCTCACTGCTGGGTAATTCTTCCCTTACTTTCTGTGTCACTGTTTTCTCTTAATGTTCCTCCTATCTGTCTGATCACTCCTCATTTTCCATTTCTGAATCCTCATACATCTTTCTTTTGGAGGGAGAAAGTCAGGGCAATTGGGGTTAAGTGACTTGCCCAATTATCCAGCTAGTAAGTGTTAAGTGTCTAAGACTAGATTTGAACTCAGGTTCTCCTGATTCTAGGGCCAGTGCTCTATTCACTGAACCATTTATCTGCCCCAGTCATACATGTTCTAATCTTCATACATCCATAAGGAAGAGCTCTCCCTAAGACTCCATACTGATTGTAGTTCTTTTCTTTCCTTATAATCAGTTCCTTGGTGATTTCATGGGCCCTCATGGACTCAATTATCATCTCTATATAGATAACTTCTCTACCTACATATATACTTTTAATTGGTCTCCTCAATTCTATTCCAGCATTGCCAATTGCATGGAGACATTGCCAACTGGATCTTTTCTAACTCAGATTGAATATGTCCTCCTAAAGCATCTCCTCCTCCAAACTTTCCTATTACTGTTGAGAATGCTTTGCTCCTTAAAGCATTACCCAGATTCACAACCTTGGTGTTGTCTTTAAGTCTTACCATACCCTCCTTTGTCATTCATATGCAATTAGGAGTCAATTCTTGATTCTTCTGCTTCTATAGCCTTTTTTTTTTCATTCATCTCCTCTGCTGGTATCATCCCTACCATAGGTGAGGTCTTTCTTACTTTTTAGCTGAACTATTACTATAATAGTTTCCTAAATAGTCCCTTGATTTCATGTATGTGTACACACACAGATATACATATAAACAATATATGCGTAAATATATGCATGTACACACAATGCACATATGTATGTATACATATACATGTAAAGACATACTGTATTATATGTAAATAAATTCACTTGTACATATATTAAAACAAGTGCAGAGAAAAATATGCATGTATATAATATAATGGAAGAAGTAAATTGACGTAAATATGATGATACATATACATGTATTCATTTTTCATATGTCTATTTCTAGTGAAATCTGCATCAGTAGTGAGATTTACATCTCTATTTATTGATCTATCTATCTACCTATCTCTAGATTCATTCACATTAGATAATTAAGATGTCTTGTAAGGTCCCTTTGAGTTCTAAGCCTGTGATCTCATTTTATTCTTGCAACCAACTTTTGTAAGTCAGGTTTTAAGATGCAAATCTTCCAGACATGCAATATCATACATCTTTTATTTAAGTCAGGTTTTGCTATTTCTATTTGGTAGGTGAGTAGATGGAGTGTGCTAGTGTGCATACACACTCACACACACACAGACACACACAGAGACACACGCACAGACACACACACACACACACACACACACACACACACACACTGAAAAAAAGTCTTGACATACAGAGTTGTATAGGACAAAAAGAATTGCCCTTGTCCTTGGTGCTAGAAAGACAGAGGTCCAAGTCCTGCCTGTTATAGAGGGGTGAAGTGAGCTTGGAACAGTAATTTAACCTCTTGGGGTGTTAAGTAACTCTTTAAGACTCTTAACTTGCAAAGAAAAGAATGACCTAATTGATAAAGTAAGTTTCTCATTACAAATTCCCAAATCCTCTGAAATCAGTAATCTGCTAATAACAACCACTGCTAAATACAACCAAAGTGTATTTGTTACCATTGTGTATTCACTATGTGTATTTGTTTCATAAGATATCACATTATGCCATTATATCTATGTATATGTGTACTCTATGTATCTAATGTGTTTCCATATACTCTACAAGTGTATATATAGGTATAAATTAAAATATATATTGCTATACATTGATTTTCAGCTGTCTCCCAGTGCTTTCTAGAAAGATACTTGAAATCTGGATAGTTGAACTTTTCTTCAAGGAGTTTTTCACCAATTAGCTTTCATCTTAGATATTTATGAGAGCCAAAATGTGTATAAACTAGTTATTAAGCCAGACCTGAAGTTTCAGGAATCCCTCCTTCTTCAGGGTTCTTTGATAGATCACACAGTTTTAACGCCTAGGATAGAGATAATAGGTCAGAGTGTTTGAATGGTAAAATGCTTGGGAACTTTACAGATTGGAGGAGAGTTCATTTTGCTGGCTGTGAAATTTCATGTCAGAAATAGCTTCAGGCAGCATCAATCCCTTTCTGCCAATATTATGGATAACAGTGACTCTGCAAACTGTGGGACATATTTTGCTAGGTTTGCAGACAAAACACCAATAACAATGCAACAAATCCAATTGCTGGGAGGAGGGTTTTATGCTGTATCATTGATGATGGGAGCTGGGAGAGTCCCTCATTAGTGAAGCCCAAGTTCAGAGGAAAGAACCTTCCTTAGAGTAAACTTAGAGTGTGTTATCTGCTGCTGACTTGAGGAGTTTAACTTTTGAAAACCTAGGGGTTGTTTAGGGTATTAGCACCTTTGTGGAGAATTTGTTTTTCCCCCAGGACTTAATTTTCAAAGAATCATATGAACCTAATTGCTCAGTTGGTTGATAAGGTGTTGACTTTAGAATAACATTAAAAATTTTTTTTTTTTGTTCAGTACAACTGTGCCTCCAGGAAAGAGGAACTATCTGTGAATCATTAATTGTATCTGTCTCTAAAAGACCATTGAGTCAACTGGTTTTTAGTCTCTGTTTTTGCTTTTCAGTCAACTGAAGTGGATTCTATATAGTCAATCTAATTAGTTTTTTTTTAAATTTGTCTTGTATTTTATTTTGTTTTGTTCTGCTCAGACCTGCAATATCATACATTTGGAACAGAGACACAACTAGCTTATAAATTAGGGATTCCTAATCCAGGGTACATATACTCCTCAAGGAGAATCTTTTCAAGAGATGTATGAGGAATATTGGGTAAATAATCTTATTTCTTACATGCATATACATTGAAAACTTTAGAATTCATTTCCTTTCATATTGAATAAGTGATATTTGAATATGTAAAAGGTAAACATGAGAAGTATTTGATATTGAATGAGAGGAATAAGAGGGAAGGGTCAATGAAAGCCAGAAGGTAAAGTTAATGAAAAAGATTGGGAACTCTTATGGTAAATTAGAGGGAGACCTGGGGATACTGGGACTTTGTGATTTGCCCAAGGTCTCTGGAAATGAGAATTAGAAACAGTTCTTGATCCTAGACAATCTGGAGTCCAAAACTGACTCTCTGTTCACTACAATCAGTCAGAAAACAAACAAATAAAAATACTGATGGTTTGCTGAGTGCCAGATATTGTCTGGAAAAAAAAAAAACCAGACAAAATTATCCCTGCCTTCAAGGAGCTCACATTCTAATGAAACCTCTAATAGAGAAAACATCAATGGTATGTTATCAGTCTGACTTGATTGAGACAGCTGAGAATATTAACTATTCCATTTTTACTTTGACAAAGTAGAGATGGCACAGTCCATTTTAAAAATTGGTTTTATGGGAGGGGAGGAAAAGTCACAAATAATTTGTAACCCTTAAGAGTTCTTTTGTTTTGTTTTATATAATGGATTAGAATATGTTAAATGAATTATTTGGTCTGATACTACCAGGAATTGAGTGGATATCCATTCATAAATTAATCAAATTGTCAAATTCACTAAGTTTTTCAGATATTTAAATGTTCAACCAACATCTGATTTCACTGACTATCTTAAAAGGGGCTGAATGAAAGGAAACAACTTGCAAGCCTGATATGCTTAGGAGCATCAGACAAAAAGTGAACAGAGACACTGGAGGGCATCTATTTTAACCTGCTTATTTTATGGATGAGGAAATCAATACCATGAAAGGGTGACCAGCTCTAGGTTACATTGGAAGAAAGTATCAGAGCCATAATTTGAGCCCATATAATTCTAAATTCAGTGCTCTGTTTAGTACAAGGGGAGGGAACCTGCAGCCTCGAGGCCACATGTGGCCTTCTAGGTCCTTGGCTGTGGCCTTTTTACTGAGCCCAAGTTTTACAGAACAAATCCTTTTATTTGGGGGATTTGTTCTGTGGGGCCACACTTGAGGGACTAGAGGGCCACATGTGTCTTCAGGGCTGCAGCCTGATCACCCCTGGGGTATATTTCAAAGCTTCTCTTCTGTCCAACAATAACAGGTCCTTATAAATAATTTTTTTCTAGTCTTATACAACCACTGATCCCACATGTAAAGCATTTATAAACATGGAACCCTGACTTATAATCAAAGACTTGCAATAGAGGTGAGGAAAATTTTCTGAAATAGTAGAATATACTCTAATTTTTGGAGAAAAGATATCTCGAATATGGAAGCAGTATGGTACATATAGACAGGTGGGTTCTGAATCAGGAAGACTTGGGTTTGAATACTGCTTGTGACAATTAGCCATGGTAACTTGAATACATAATTTCATTCCACCAGATCATACTACCTACCTTATCATCAATTTCCTTTGCTCAAAAATTAAGCTACAGATGATATATTGTGGTAAACCAATGCCAAAATTAGGTTTACAATCAGTTTGAAGTTTATGTTGTGTTGAGCACTTAAGAAAATTTATATCTGGAGAAGTCAACAAAAGATAAATAGGAATTACTTTTAGTACTATATTTTCCAATGTAATAATGAAGACTCCAATTAAGTGATGGAATTAAACATTTATTTAGCACCTATTATGTGCCAGAAACTATACTAGGTCCTAGTGATCAAAAGAGAATATGGAGAAAAAAAATTCCTGCTATAGATTACCTTCTGGGGTGGGGTGGGGGATATGATATGTATTTAGAGAAGTAAATATAAAGCTATGTAAAGTAGTTATAAGAGAAATGGGTTAAAAACTGGGCAGGCTAGAGACCTCAAGGAAGGTTTAAACTATGGTTTGAAGGAAGCCAGGAGTTCTGTGAGGCCAGTGGGAAGGGACTTCCCCACCCCTTCTTACCTGTCCTGCTCCATACCTGGGATATAAGCATAAAGGGAGGGGAAAGGGAAGTCACCTGTACAAAGGGAAAGGAGCAGAGTATGGAATGTCACATACTTGTAACACATAGCAGCCAGTTTGACTAGAACAGAGAATACGGGAATAGAAAAAATATGAAAAGATTGAAAAGGTAGGTTGGAGTCCAACTTGTGCAAGTCTTACCTGACCTAGGTGAAGCTTGTGAATTTTATCCCAGAGGCAATAGGGAGCCATTGAGGATTTTTGACTATATATAAATTTATGTTTTGGGATGGAGGTTGGTGAGTAGAACTGTCAGATCTGGGATTTAGTATTATCATTTTGGCAGTGGGTGTGGATCAGGGATGGGGAACTTGTGGCCTTGAGGCCCCATGTTGCCCTTTAGGTCCTTAAGTGCAGCCCTTTGACTGAATAAAAAACAACCCTGTTCTGTGAAGTTTGGATTCCATCAAAAGGTCACACTTGAGGACCTAGAAGGACATATGTGACCTCAGGGTCACAGATTCCTCACCCCTGGAAGGAGGATGAATTAGAAAGGGAAGAAATTGGAAGTAGAAGGAACAATTAGGAAGCAAGTGCCATAATCAGCTTGATTGATGAGGGTTTGAACTAGAATGAAGTTTGAGTGAAAGGAGGGACAGAATATGTTTCCTTTCCCTATAAAAACTTACATAAAAGTCAAACTTCGCAGAAAAAGTTAAAAACAGAATGTTAATCCAGACCTTGATGACAAACTCTTTAAGTATGATGCTCAATTAGAAAACAATGTTAGATGATTAAAACATCCTATTATGAAAATTTCAACTGCATTTTTTAGTCTTTAAGCAAAGAATTTTGTTGCTATAAACTTTAGAATTCATAAACACACCAGTCCCCCACAGAAAGAAGTGTAATTGCTAAAAGCAATGAATTTAGTTTATAGGAGCTGAGTTTGAATCTTGGCTGTTCTGTTTACTCTGCCACGTTTGACAAGTCCCCTATTTTTTCTGAGACACATTTTCTTCATCTGTAAAATAATGAGGTTAGGGAAAATGGCTTTTACATTCCCTTCCAAATTTGAATCTATGATCCTATGATTTTTTAAAAAGATCAAAGAAAATAGTGCTGAAACAAAGAAAACTCATGAATTTTTCTTCCATAGGGCTTTAGATATGATCCATTCTCCTTAGTTCAGAAGCGTCCCAAGTAACATCTACAATAGAAGCTCTTTCTGTTGTTCATATTGGCAGAATGCTTTAATGTGGTTAAACTGTGTTTTCCTTAACAGCTGTCTAGGGATGATATTCATCATTCTAAGCCCTGTTGTACAGATGGAGGCAGAGAGAAGAGAGGGAGAGATGCAAAGCTACTGGCTAGAGTTCCATGACAAGCAAAGAGTTGAGTGGAAGCTTGCCGGTGCCTGGCATGGTTAGGGGCTCACCAGGGACATGTTAGAAGGGACTGATGATTTCTGGAAGGGTGGAGAGAAACAGAAACAAAGAAAGACCCAGAGAGACAACACAGAGAGACAGAGACAAGAAAAGAGACAGAGACACAGAGAGAAATAGAAACCAAGAAAGGTGAAGAGAGGAGACTCAGAATGAAAATGATTGGTCTGTACCTATTAGGAGCTAGATTCTCTTTCCAAGTTAGGTAGTGGAGTGGAAAGAGCACCTGGCCCAGTCAAGAAGACTCATCTTCTTGAATTGAAATCTTGCTTCAGACACTACTAGCTGTCTGACCCTGGGCAAGTCACTTCACCCTGTTTGTCTCAGTTTCCTCATCTGTCAAATGAGCTGTAGAAGGAAATGACAAATCACTCCAGTATATTTACCAAGAAAATCCCAAATTGAATCACAAGGAGTAGGACCCAATTGAACAACAAATCTCTTAACAAGGAAGTATGTCTCTCTCTCTCTCTCTCTCTCTCTCTCTCTCTCTCTCTCTCTCTCTCTCTCTCTCAGATAGGTAACCATTTGCAGACAACAGAAAACCTGTATGCAGGTCCAATTTTTAATACTTGACCTTAATATCCAGTAAGCATCATAAACAACCAGGGAGAGGAAATTGATGTCTGAAGAAAGTAGGAGTCTTAAGATATCAAGAACATGAAGGAAGAAAATAGATATCTGGCTAAGGAAGTGAAGTACCCAAAACAAATGTTTGAGTCTGAGGCAAGAAAATCAACGGAGCAAGGGTTTGAATGGGCCAGGGAGCTCAGGAAAGACATTACTGGTTGGATTACCTTTTTTTTTATCATGATGACACTAACTTATAAGGTAATTATTTATTTTATCTTCTTCTGTAACACAGTAAGACAATTTCTAGAACAATAGCAACAGCAAAAAGTAGCACATCTATTCTCCCCTCCATTCATGACTTTCTTCCTATTTTCCTATTGTTTTCTCTTAAATGAGTCAAATAATATGAATGTACTTTTTTGAACAATATGGAGGTTATCGCTCAAGGGGAATTTCTTTTCTCTTTAGTCTGCAGGGGTTACAGCTGTTCATTCTTAAACAATAGTGAGTTTCCTGGAGTGGCCCCTATCTATAATTTGAGCAAAGTAATCAACTCCACCACATCATTTAAGCTATTGTTGTTTAGTCATTTTCAGTCATGTCCAACTCTTTGTGACCCATCTTGGTATTTTCTTGGCAAAGATATTGGAGTGGTTTTCCATTTCCTTCTCCAGGTCATTTTAGACAAGAAAACTGAGGTAAACAAGGTTAAGTGACTTGCCCAATATCACATAGCTTTTACCCATTCAGAAGCCAGATTTGAAGTCAGGAAGAGGATTCTTCCTGTCTCTAGACCCAGCACTCTATCCACTATACAACATAGCTACCCTTTCATTTAAGTACAGCCTCCTCAAAATATCTGTCTCATAAAATTCCCATCATTAAAATTAAACTCTTGTTTTCACAATGTCTTTCCAGACTTACATAAAGTCAAGCATTTACCACCTAGGAACCATAACATATTCACCATAAGATCTTCTGAACGTTCAACATCATTTGGGCAAGGATTCAGACTACTTGGTCAGTTCTGATGGTGTGGCAAGGAAAAACGTCTAAAATGTAGTATATTATAAGGGAGGGTAGGCCCTAGAAAATGACCCACCTCGGGAGTATGCTAAATACCTGAGACACAAGCTTTGGGGGTTTTTTTGTTTTTGTTTTTTTGTTTTTGTTTTTGATTTTTTGGAGGGGGAAGGTAGGGCAATTGGGGTTAAGTGACTTGCCCAAGGTCATGCGGCTAGTGTGTGTGTGTGTGTGTGTGTGTGTGTGTGTGTGTGTGTGTGTGTGTGTGTGTGAAGTGTCTGAGGCTAGATTTGAACTCAGGTCCTCCTAATTCCAGGGCCTGTGCTCTATTCACTGAGCCACCTAGATGCCCCACAAGTCTTGTTTTTAAGAAATTTAGGATCTAGTATAAAGATGAGACATGTCTAAAGACTAAAATAAAAGCTAGAAAATGCTTAAGTGCAGAAGATGGGCCAAAGAGAGCGGGCTGAGTAATTCAGAGAGGGGTCACCACTTGAAGTTAGGTGGTAAGATGGTAGACCTTATGAAGAAGATGCACCCTTAAACTCAGTGTTGGAGGAGATGGGGAGTTGTACCTTTACTCTAGGAAGGCTTCTCTGATGCATGTACAAGGAAATTATGGAAGAGTATGCAGGCAAGAGGCAAGCAGCTACATACTTCAGTCTGTGATGGTCAGTTTCCTTATGCTTCACTGTATATTTTTCTTGTTATCCTTCATGTTTTTAGATATCTTCTGGGTTCACAATACTTTCTTTCCTTTTGGTGACAGTCCTAATGACATCTTTCTTTTAAAAAAAATAATAAAGCAAAAAAAAGTACTGATATCTCTCTGTTTTTACATCATGTACATTTACCAATATGCCCTATGTCTCTCTTCTTCCCTAAATAGTTTTAAAAAGAAAAAAATAATCTAGCAAAACTAATCAATATCAACATACACACACTCACCCCATGCACACATTTTGCTTTATTGATTTTATTTTGAAGCATTTTCTATATTAATACCATCCTGAAGGAAGGAAGAATTCTGGGAAATGAGGGAGGGAAGAGAAGAAATGATAAAGGAAAGAAGAAAATAGGGAAATTGACAGGAGAAAGGAGGAAGCACAGAAACTGTGGATAGCTGTGTCAAATAATTTAAAAAATTAGAAATGCTTAGGAATTCTAACAGCATAGGGTTCTTCTTTAGAGATGGATTTGCCAGAAGATAGGATTCACAACAGAGTGGATGGCCTTCTGGTAAGATCCTGCCTTTGACACATGAACCAGGTACCATGTGTCACAACATGGCCCTGAGTCATTTATGCCCCCTCTCAATGCCTCAGGCAACCCTTGAAGATTGTCAGTTGGAGAGCCTGTATTGATCTGCATTGGCAAGAGTTTCTTCATGAAGCCACTGAAAAGACCTTCCTGGGGGTCATGGGGACTTCATTACTGAACAAAAGAATCTCTTTAGAAGAAAATTTCACCTACCAGACAGGTGGGGATGCCAAGAAGACGATTGTAGCAAGGATTACACTTATTTCTTTAGTATGTATCCTGCTTTTTCATGGCTGGTTGTTTAAAGGGCCTGAAAGACAGTTTCCTTCTCCTTTTCACCCAGTATCTCCTAGGACCACTTGTCTATTGAGGAGTGTTTTGTTTGTCTCCTGATTGCAAACAGAGAGAAACATCACTGTCACTTTTAGAGAAGACATCTTGCCCCTGTCAATACCCCTCATCAGAGGTTGTGATTTCTTTCCAGCCAGTGTCCCTCTTAGGGGAAGAATTTCACAGGAAGAAGCACCAGAATATTAATGTGAATGTGTTTGAGAGAGAAAACAAAAAGCAAGATGCCTCACTCATATTGTTGATTTGCCTTGTAAGCACTGTTTGGGAGGCTCCTGTATTTTACTCTAGTCCTTTATCAGCTTTGTCAGACAGGGCCTAAGGAAAACTGAAGCACATTTTTAGATAACTTCAGAAAAAGAATCTGATTCAATCCTTTGCATGTCCATCTATGTATATTGAATCTAGAGCTGGCAGTTGACCTTTGAGCCATGCCCAACATAGCTTTTTTTTGGGGGGGGGGGTGAGAAACTTTGACTTAATGAAAGTTTAAGTGACTTTCCCAAGGTTCCATAAATGTTAGAGTCAGGATTTGGGCAAGTATCTTTGACTGTTAGGTGAGTTTGTCTTTCGTTTGTCTGCTTAATGGAATCAAATAGTCCTCTGCTTGTATAGACAGGTCTTGAGATCAGGTAAGGACAAGTGGTAGTTCTTTAGAAACTGACAGTAATCCTTCAGTCCACTCTGGTACTAGTTGTGGAGAAAATAAAATGATCCAAAAAACAAAACAAAACAAAACAAACAAGACTCAAGATGACAATGATACTTAGAAATAAAGTATGAGACCAATCAGATACCAATGTTTTACTCTTTAATCAATAATTTGGGTAAGAAGTATGTCAATGGCTATTTGCATCTGGTCTGTAAAAGTAATCCTCTTCCTTCTTTTTTTTTTTTTTGCTTTTGGAGGGCAATTGGGGTTAAGTAACTTGCCCAAGGTTACACGGCTAGGTTTTTATTTGTGTGTGCGTTAAGTGTCTGAGGCCGGATCTGAACTCAGGTCCTTCTGACTCCAGGGCTGGCACTCTACTCACTGCACCACCTAGCCGCCCCCTCTTCCTTCTTTATACTAATTCTCAGTTTACTTTCATGCTTTGGAGTTTTTCTGTTGTACTTAGACTTTGGTAATATTTTCTGGCATGGGGCAAGTAGACATTAGTGGCAAAAATAATCCTTATTAAAACTATTAAAAAGTAAAACTTTTCATTTTTATACTGTTATGAGAGGCATGATGGATGGAGGGCTAGCTTTGGATTCAAGAAGACTTATCTGCTTCTGATGAAGGGATGTGTGTAGATTCCCTCTTCTAAACCACCACAATAGTCTGTGTATTCCAACTGTGTATGTATAGTGAGTTCAGACCTTGTTCCCTTGTCTAAATGGTACATGCTTTGTAATTTCATATAAAGTGGACAGTGACAAACATGTCAGGTTCTGTCTGTCAGAACCTTGTTGTGGTTCAATCATTTTTAGCTGTTTCTTATGATTCTATTTTGGGTTTTCTTGGTAAAGATGCCATAGTGGTTTGCCATTTCCTTCTCCAGCTCATTTTTACAGGTGAGGAAACTGAGTCAAACACTGTTACTTGACTTACCCAGGCTCATACAGCTAGTAAGTAACTGAGACTAGATTTCAACTCAGGAAGAGTCTTCCTAACACTTTATCCACTGAGCTACCCAGCTGTCAGAACTTACTAGTTCCTTATTTCCTGTTTCTAGTGGACCTATATGTTAACTTGGTGTTATTATTCTATTGGACTGGAACCACATCAAATCTCTGAACCTGATTATAAAGAGTTCAGTAATCAAAATTCTTTTTGCTAGTGTAACCCTGCACCTATCATTTTCCTTTCTGCATCTTCTTTCTTCAGTTCCTAGAGCTCTGATAGTTCCTGATTATTTATTTGGCCTCTCAACTTTTTGTCAGTTTTTCCTCTCCTTTACTGTTGAGCTCATTTCAGATTCCTTAGACTGCTTGTCCTAACTCTCAGTTTCCATGTATATTCTGATCCCTGCCAGCCTGCCCAGTCTGGACTCTAACCTTTGGTGCTCGGCATGGCCTCTGAAAGGACTTCTTCAGCAGATTGCTCTCATTTCCATTATCATAGTCTTTCTTTTTTATTGAATTCTTTCATCCAGCATTTTGCTTCCATTATCTCCAGTTCAATAGACAATAAATTCTTACCATATATAAAATGGCAGCTGGGTGGAAAGCTGGAATGCCAGATCTGGAGTCAGGAAGACATATCTTCCTCAACTGAAATCTGGCCTCAGACACTTGATAACTGTGTGACTCTGGGCAAGTCACTTAATACTTATTACCTCAGTTACCTAATATGTAAAAATTATCTGGAGAGGGAAATGACAAACCGTTCCAGTATTTTTGCCAAGGAAACCCCTAATGGGGTCAAACAGAGTCAGACGCCACTGAACAACAACAACAATAACAACACATGTGCAAAGTATACTCTAGCTGATTAGGACACAAAGATAAAAACAAAATCAAAACCAAAACATAATAAATGTTGCCGCTAGGTAGCGCAGTGAATAGAGCACCAGCCCTGGAATCTTGAGGACTTGAGTTCAAATGTGACCTCAGACACTTAACACTTACTAGCTGTGTTACCTTGGGCAAGACTTAAACCCAGTTGCCCTGCCTTCCCCCCTGCAAAAAGCAAAAAACAAACAAACAAACAAACAAAAAAACCCATAAAAAAAAACAAAAGCCACCATGCTCGAGGAACTTAAATTCTCCTGTTAGGAAATTGTTCCTTTCCATTCTATCCTGCACATTCTGCTTGGCATGAGTTCCCCTGATCTCAGCTTCTTAGTGCTCTATGATGCAATTCAGCCTAAAGCCCTTCAACTGACACTAAGTCTCTTTTGGTATGTATATATGCATATAAGTACATATAAAATATATGTTTCATATGTAATACAGGATAAGCTGAGTTCAGTACCCACCCACCTACCTACTCTGGATATTTATTTTTTTATAGATTGATTTATTGATTGATTTATTTTCTGTTTTTTGGAGGGGGAAGGCAGGGCAATTGGGATTAAGTGACTTGCCCAAGGTCACATGGCTAGTAAGTGTTAAATGTCAGACACTGGATTTAAACTCAGGTCCTCCTGACTCCAGGGCCAGGTGCTCTATTCACTGTGCCACGTAGCCACCCCTACCCTGGATATCTAACAGTGATAACACACTTAGGCAACTCATAAAATCTGTTTGCTTTTGGTAACTCTCCAGGACTTATATTATAAATTAGAATTCACGTCATAGATGAAAGCACAGATCTTTATTCCAAATTCTTATTCTTTATCCACATTTATTGTAGGTAAAAATAAAGAAATCCAATAAGCTATATACTGTCTTCTATATCTAAGTCACTGTGCTTGGTCCTGGCAGAGAGGAGGGTGGTACAGATAGTAAAATTCAACAAAATACATTTATGTGCCTTGAATTTTAGCCATTTGATGCCAGAGAGGTAAATTTTGGAATTTTTATTTGATCCTATTCTATCTTTTAGGAGGTGACTAGGTGGCTCAGTGAAGAAAGTGCTGGGCTTAGAGTCAGGAAGATCTGAGTTCAAATCCAGCCTCAGTTACTTACTAGTTATATAACCCTAGATGAATCATTTAACCTCTGCTTGACTTCATCTGCTGGAGAAAGGAATGGCAAACCACTCCATTATCCTTGCCAAGAAAATCTCATGGACAGTACAGACTACAGGGTCACAAAAAGTTGAACATGATGAAATGACTAAACAACAACATCCTATCCTTTGCCACTTAAAGTTGAATTTATCAAAGATATAATTTAAGCTTTGTCCAAAATAATCCATGTCATTACTATGCTAGAGATAGTCCCATTTCCAGGAATGCATTAACATAATTGTGAAAACAGAGAACATAATTCACTGTCATTCGAGTGAAGTATCCAGGCTCTAATTCCTGTCAAAAGTAATAAAGTGATATCAGGGACACAATTATTTCTAGTAGCTCTTCTTTACAGTCTTTTCTGCACCAGAATGCCCATAAATCTCCCATACTTGGCCATGCTGGTCCATGTTCAAGTATCAGGGAAGAGTTTCTAAATAAATCCTTATGGCTTATTTTGCCTTCTGATTTAATAGCACCAATAAGCACCTAGCCATTAAATTAAATTTAGTAAACATGTTTAAGAGCCTGTGTAGAAAGAGAAAGATACCATGTGAAGTATTAAGGGAAGAAACAAATAAGAAAAGCTGATTATCTAAAATGTCTGGGGTATGAGGAATTCAGAGAAATATGAGAAGTGTATTAAATGATAGAGAATGTAGTAATCAGAACCAGGAGATAATACACATAATGACATTAATAATGGGAATTTAAAAAAAAACATCACTAAAATGAAGTCAAATTATAAATAATTGCAATTAAGAATCCCGATCCCAAACAACAAAAACCATGCCTTAGTCCTCCAGTATAGAAGTGGGAGGCAAGAATGTGGTAAATACACATATATTTTTTTTCAAAATCTAGTAATTGGGTCCATTCAATTTGCTGAACTATTTTTATCTTTTACAAAGAAACATTCAATGTATGTTTCCTCAGAGGGTACTGGAACATATATATATATATATATATATATATATATATATATATATATATCTGGAAATGATTGTGTATAAAAAGGAAAGTCACTGTAATTTTATTAAAATAAAATAATATTTCATAATTTAGTATTCAAAATACCTAAAATATAAAGTTTGCTTCTACTTTATTACTTGACAGATCTATGATATTTCTTCCTCTCACAATGATTATTCCCTTGACTGATACAAATCATATTCATTCTATAACTGAATAGACAATTTCAGGAGACACTGTGGTCTGAAAAAAAAAATTCATCATCTGATATCTAGGCCAACCCTCTAGTTATGAGCCTTTTTGAATTTACTTGGGCTAGTCGTGGGATGAAAGGCAGACTGTAATGTCTTAAGAATACTATAAGCTTTTATCTTGGAAGAATATTCTAGGACCTGAAAGCTGGGTCATGTTAATTTAGAATTACAGAATTTCAAAGTTAGGAAGGATTTCAGAGATTATTTAGTTTACCCTGTGACTGCCCAGTAGGGAATCCTATTTTTATTATGCACAATATATAACAAGACATCTTTCCCACAAATATGCTAAGTGCAAACTGGTTATCTCCCAAGGAAGACCATTTCACTTTTTCATAACACTTCTTGAAAAAAAAAAAAATTTCCTCACTTAGAATCCAAATCTGCTTCTCTAAATCTGCTAAGTTACTGCTCCTACTTATGAACTCTGTTTTAAGAAAAGTAAATCTAATCTTTTGTATGACGGTCTTTTAATTATTAGAATAGAGCTTCTACTGCCCTTCTAAGTTTTCTGTAATGTTGGGCTTCATTGAGCCCTTATCCAACCCACTAAAAGCTAATTCAGTAAAAAGTTTTCCTGAGTAAATCACTTATTCAGAACTGAGTATAATGAAGACCTGTACACCACCTAGAATCTATCAAATCTATTTTGCTAGTGACTTGGATACACCCTAAGGAATTTATATAAAAGGAAGAGTTATCCAGAACCTGGCATAGATTCTGAGGACTAGAAATGGAGAGGAAGGACAAAGGTGAAGAGAAGTTGAGCCAAGACCCAGCTGTCCTAGAACAACAATTGAAATAAAGAAGTGTAGGTATGACTGAGCTATGACATGACAGTCTTTCTAGGCTATCTCTACTGGGTCTGAGAGGAGATGGTGGTTGTTATTGTTGCTATTCAGACATGTCTGACTCTGTGATCCTTTTGGCAAAGATACTGGACTGGTTTGTCATTTCCTTCTCCAATTCATTTTACAGATGGGATAACTTGAGGCAAGGGCTAGCAAAGTGGCACAGTGTATACAGCATTGGGCCAGGAGTCAGGAAGACTCATCTTCCTGAGTTCAAATCTGACCTCAGATACTTACTAGCTGGGTGACCCTGGGCAAGTCACTTACTCTGCTTGACTGAGCTCTTAGTGAAAAAAACCCAAAACCAAACAACACACACACACACACACACACACACACACACACAGAGCAGTCCCTGCCCTCAAATAATTTACCATCTAAGTGTACAGACAACAAAAAGAAAAAGAAAAGTGGGGCTGGGGAGAAATCTGACACTAAGGGAGTAACTAGCATATGTGTATTTTATTCAGTGGAGTTGAAAACAACAGAAGCAGAGTAGAGTGAGCCTTCTATAAGGAAAGGCACTGAGAGAAGTTTGGCACTCTAACCTCTAGCCCACCTTGAAGGGAGAGGAGTCTCTGGAAGGTGGAGTCGATCAAAGCTTGAGTTAGCAAGGTAATGAGATTAGAGATAATGTGTTTAACCTGGGAGGGGTATCTTGTTCCTGGCAGCTGAAACCAGACTGGGAAGTAGATGCTAGAGTTGTTGTTTGTCCTTCATTTTCAAAGAGGATAGTGACATCTGGGAGGTGATGACCTGCCATGTAAGTGAATTGGGTTTCATCAAGGACAGGACTGTGCAAAGCCACCAGTCTCACCTTCCCCTCCAGAGCCCTCTGGGTCCAATGGCCAGATACACACCAGGATGAGTGGAGATGGTCCTAAATGCAGTGGAAGTCCTTAGTCTTTTAAAGCTAAGGTCTTCTGCTGGTCTCAGTTTGACTGAGGCAATGCCCTTTCAGTGATTAGGCTGCTTTAAAAAAAAAAAAATGAGGCAAAGAATAACCTCTTGTAATGGTAATGGGAATTTGAAGATCTTCCCCACTCATTGATAGGCTTAAGTGAATCTGAGGACCTTCCCTGATTTGAAAATATACTATGTCCCCAATAGGCTGAATGTGGTCACATGGAACCTGTGGTGGGATGATTGTTACTTTGTGATTGGGCAGTGTGTCACTATGGTTGTGAAGTTCTCTGACCCTGGAGAATGCTATATATACCCTGATGTGAAATTTTTCTTTGGGGCCCACTCATAGGAATAGTTGTGTGATTTGGCCAGATGAGACTCTGGGCAGCTGTTGAGATCCCTGGCTTTGAAAACCCAGATGTTGGAGCTTCTCTCTCTGGTAACTGACTAGGCATGGATGTAATGGTCAGATATTTGAAAGCCCTGTCTGCTGGTCTGTTTCTCTGTATTTTTTTGTATGCTTAAAACTTCTGTTTGTATGTTTTCTGAATTTCAGGGTGCTGACTTTTCCCCCTGAGCTAGGTAAATGATATATGTGTAATTAAAGTAAGATTGTTAACCTCTTTTTGAGTTGCTTTCCTTTAGAAAAACAGGTAAAGGATCATGTGCTAGTAGCCATCCTGGGTATGCTAGGGTTCTTGCTGCTACACCTCTTTAACCTAATTTAAAAAAAAAATCAAACTTGGAGAGGAAGATCCTCAGGGGTAATAATTATATGCATGTGATATTATGCATATGTATAGATTTATGTATGTATACACACATATGTATTGTTTTTTTCAGTCCTTTCTGACTCTGTGACCCCATTTGGTTTTTCTTTGTAAAGATACTGGAGTGTTTTTTTTATTTCCTCCTCCAACTCATTTTATAGACCAGAAAACTGAGGCAAACAGGGTTAAAGTGATTGCCTAGGGTCCCACAGCTAGTGTCTGAGGCCAGATTTGAACTTAAGAAGATGAGTCTTCAGGACTCCAGATCCAGTACTGTATCTCCACAGCACCACCTAGCTGTATATGTATAGAAGTCTAATATTTCCATTGTCGAAAATAATGGGCCCATTTTTTTGAATGGGTTCAGCTTTCTAAGATATGCTAGTCTGGAATTCATGGTGATCTCTCTCTCTCTCTCTTTTGTGTGCACGTGAACATGCACACGCACACACACAGCACAGCACTTTGCCATTTTATTAAGTATGTTCAAGTACAGTAGTGTCTGGATATACTGAGACAAAGGTCAGCATTCATATATTCAGTACTTGACAATCAGAATATCTTCCAAGCTTAAAGATCACTAATAGTCCTGGGCTATCAGAATGGACTTTCATTGGTATCTAATAGCCTCTCTTGACTAATTATAGTAATTGTTTATTGACAGAGTTTTAAGCTTTTTGCTTCTTGGTGATTTATGTTTGAGATTTCTCTGTGTTGGTGAAGTATTGATTTTATCAATTAGTAATTTGTCTTTTTGATACTTTTAGGGAAAAAAAGTTACTGTGTCTCAAAAGATGTTAGTAAGTATTCTCTCTTTCCCCCGGGAAAAATGCATTCCTAAAATTATTTCTGCACATCGTATCTTCAGGGTCTATCCCTTTGAATGATGGAGACCTCAGTTGTCATTATTTCTGCCCAGTTCTCTGTCTTGGTAAATTTTCATACAGATTTTTATTTTTGAGTTCCACGTCTTCCATTTTCTTTTTCAGAATTTCTAATGTCTGAGATCTGGTTTCTAATCTACCTTTAATCTTAATTTTTATCCTTACTTCCTCTTTTAATCTTCAAAATGGAGGAATAAATGTTTTATGTCTCACACATCCTTTGTATATCTATTGTGATAATAAGACTACAGGGAAAACTTTGCAGTTGTCCTCCTGTGGAAAATTTATAAGATGGCACAGGCTAGATTCCTATAGTGTGCAAAGGCATCACTGGGTTACAGTCTACATCCCTGGAAGGAATACTTCATTTTTGAGAACTGATCCACTGGAATATTTGATTAGTTCTCTTTTCAAATAACCTAGGCTTTTTATTCCATTATTTCTGGGAATAGAACTTAGCTTTTTTTCTTCTTTTTTAAGTGAGAATTTTCATTTCAATGTTTGTCACAGCATCTTATTTATTTGTACATTATTTTATGATCTTTTTCAGCTTGTCTATTCAATTCACCTTATTGTTTTATGAGTCTTCCTGCTGGCTTGGTTTTTTTTTTTTGTTTGTTTGTTTGTTTATTTGTTTTGTTTTTGTTTTTGTTTTTTAGCTGAGTGTAGGTAAGGCTGAGGGGTGGCAGTTCTTTGCTTATATCTAAAACTTTATCTGTTAGTCTTCTTCAGATTGTATTTTAGAAGGTTTAGCTTCTGCCTCATCTATGTTCAAGTATTTTTTTTTCCTCTTGAGATCATCAAGATTACATGCCTAATATCCTTTCTGATGAAGCATGGGGAATTCCTGCTTGATTCCATGACATATGGAAAATTCTCAGGTGGACAACAATCTGGTTTTGACCCACTTTCTACATGGAAAATTTACTCTTCCCCATACAATTGCTCATTCTCTTCAATCTTGGAGCAGCAAGTATGATGATCTACTCTTCTCTCTTTCCCACCACATTAAAGGGTGGTCATCTAGGATTATATTGGCTTAATGCCAAGAGAGGAGAAACTTATACCCCCATGACCCAAGTCCAAAACAGTGCTATGTTCTCAGTCCTGTTGGGGTTGTGGGGTGGCCTAGGAACAAGGTGTTAACTACATTCTTTGCTCGCTCCTTGGTTGTTATTTCAGAAGACTTTACATTGTATGAGGTTTTACATGTTTTCTTCTTGATACAATATTAAATACTATAACTAGTATCATGTTTACTACTGTTAATTTTTTTTAAATGAAATGATGCTAACAATTAAGAAAGTGATCAAATAAAAAATTGAACAAGTACTGAAGTAATTGATCTGTATTTGGTTGACCAGTAGGCTAACTTTGCAATTATATTGAGGAATCTGCATTCCCTATATATTGTTTGTTTTCTTTGGAGTTCATTTGCTACTGCAATAATCATGTAATTATCATAACTGCTTAACCGAAAAGGAACAAATAATCATCTTCCCTTATTGTTCCTACTGGAATATTGAACCTATTACAAAGCATACAAATAGTTTGAGAGAGGCATAAAAGTGAATTGCAAAAGCTTGCTTTATTTTATTCTTATCCCACATTTATTCAGTGATAGAAGAACTAGGTAAAAAAGGAGGGTAAAGAAAGATATAAATCCATCTAGTGTGCCTAGAAAGGCAAACGCTCTAAATCTCTACAATGTCTAAGCTCATGTACACTTTTTATATCACTATATCAAATAAATCCCATCATCTGCTGCACTTGAGATTCACACACACACACACACACACACACACACACACACACACACACGTTGCCACTTACATAACAGAAAAATAGCTATAGTACCTTCCCCCACCCTAGCACCATCATAACTCTTTGTAATTATAATTGATGCATAGTCAATGGCTAGAAAGTTTGTTAGGATATATGTACACAGGATATATACACATACACACATAAATATGTGTATATATATTTTTGATGGATATGTATATATGTATCCACACAGTATACATATACATATATCATTTTGGTAAAGTGAATAATATATATGCATTACGGTGTGTGAAGCACTCCTTACACTGTCGCCTGTGGTCCTCTTAAATGGGAAGTGCCATTGATAGTACCAATTTATGGAAGAAGAAAAGAGGCTTAGAAAATTAAAATGGCTTGTTTTACCTCAGTGGCTGAGGCCGGATTTGAACCATAACATAGACATTCCTCTCCAAGCAGACATTCCCCCATCATTACAGGTATTTTCAAAAATATCTGAGTTATACCCTACTCAGTTGTGGTAGAGGAGAAAGAGTGTTGAACTTACATTCAAGAGAAACCTGGTTTTGAACCCTAAACCTTCATATTTGCCAGTTTGTGACCTTGAGTAAAATATCTAACCTTTCTGAGTCTGTTTCCTTATCTATAAAATGATCAAGGTTATTTTTTTGCAATATCTAGCTCACAAAAATTTTGTGAGGAAAACAAAATACAAAGATTAGGCATTATATGAATAGGATTTATTATTTCTATGTACCTATTTTTTGCCTTGTCAATTTATGTTTTTTTTCAGTCATGTCTGACCATTTCCTTTTCCAGCTCATTTTATAGATGAGGAAACTGAGGCAAACAGGGTTAAGTGACTTGCCCAGTAAGGGCCTAAGGCCAGATTTGAATTCAGGAAGATCAGTCTTCTTGACTCCAGGCCCTGACTATACTCTCTCCACTGCCCCACCCAAATGACTTTCCTATCAATGACTTCCCTATAAATTACCAACTTGGAGCATATAATACAACATCCTGCTTTCTTCATGTACCTGGAAAGGCTATCAGAAGTCCTGATATATTTGTAAACACTTAATATGATATTCAGAATATTCCCCTACCACACAATAAGAAAATAAAGAAAAAAAGAAAACCTGAAATAAATCTGGTACAGTTGCCAATATAATCCAGTGTATCCCTTTTGTTTCTCTTCCTGACCTCCAGAATGACTACAGCAAAAATAGTGTTTAGGATATTTTTGTTTCTTCTATTCTGCCTCTGTGAACATCTGTAATTCATTTGGATTCTATATACCTCTACTACTTCTTGCAGTATGGAAAGAATGCTTGTGGCTAGGGGAAACACTTCAAATAATGGCTTTGAAATGTAAAGTAGGTCATGAAATGTAATTTCTGGAAGAGACCTTAGAGATTAGCTAAGCCTAACCCTTCATTTTGCAGATAAGGAGAGCAGAGCTAGGGGAGGTGACTTGCCAAGGTCACAAAGGAAGTCTCCAAATTCTTAGTTCAGTGACTTGTGCTTTAGTGTTTGGTTAGTCACTAGCTAGAGGTATGACTGGGAAATTTAGTAAATTCTCTGGGCCCTACTCTTCTCATTGGCAGAATGATTAGGTTCAGATTTAATGTTATGCAACTCAACCTTGTGAGTTAAATAGTACAAGTGTTACTATCTCCTTTTCTTATTCTAATAGAAAATCACATAGTAATTGTCAGAGATCAACATTTATTCATAGTAAAAGGAGTGTCAACTATTTCCATGTCTAATATTATTTCCATCAGTTATCTTTCATTATTATCATTTCCTACCTTGTCTACTTATTTATGTATAAGCACCACAGGCCCTTTAAAATACAATGAGATTGCCTGGGAACGATAGGATAAATTATCAGTTATTAACAACTTTGCACAAATTAATAGTTTTTGTTTGTTTGTTTGTTTTAGAGGGAAGGGGTAATGGGTAAGGGGGAAGAACAGCATGTAGATAAATAGTAAGTTAGGGATAGTAGGGAACACCAAATAGGAAAAGGAAAGGACATGCGAAGGCATCTAGGCACTGGGTCATGCCCCAAACTGATGTGTTGGGCATAATGTAAAAGGCAATGGTTTTGGAGTCAGAGGACTCCAGTCATGCCCCCTATGTTTGACCTTGGGTCCAATTCATAGAAATGAGCCTCAGTTTTCATATCTATAAAATGATCTCATTGGATTACACAGGCTCAGTGTTCTTTTTCAGCTCTAAATCTAGCATCCTGTGAACCCATGAGGCAAAGGATTTCACCTAACTAGCTCACCCCTTTTTGCTTCTGCCAGCAAAGTAATAATTGGTGTCTTAGTTTCATTGCTACACTGGAATACGGGTGGTATCCCCAAGTTGAAAAAATGACCTTAAGCTTCCATTTCCTAATCAGTAAAGAGAGTTGAAGGCTACTCTATTATTTCCTAACAGGTAGTTTCAGAGACTGATTCACCAAATCACTAAATGCTAGATGGTGATTTTCCAAAATTTGTTTTTACTGCATATTCCTTAGAGAGGGAAAACAAAACAAAACTTCCTTTATATTGTGTCTTGACAATATTCTTGAATGGAAAATAGAATAGGAAAGCTTATTATAGGTCTCACCCTATAGAACATAAAAATTCTGACATCCTTTCCAGACCCAAATCTATTATCCTATGATACTGAGAAGGTAGAAATGCTTCTCAAAGTCTTCCCAACTTTCTGAGACCCAACAGAACTTGGACTTTCCTGACATAAAACTACTATCACTTCTAGATTATAATGAGACTGAATAGAACTTTTCCTAATTCAGAATCAAATAAATTAAACAAAACAAAACAAAACACACAATGAAACCTTGACCAATTACTTAACTTTTCATCATGGTATAGAGATGTCCCTGAATTTTCAAAGACTATTTTAATAGAACACAACCTCTGGAATGACTAAAAAAAGTGAAGCTTTCAGATATGTCTCTGGGAGAGATAAAACTGGCCAGATTCAGAGAGGATTATCACCAGGTCAGCAATTAATCACTGCAACTCTCAAAAACTTTCATAAAAGGATCATGGTCTGTATTAATAGAGGGGAAAAAATTATAAATCTGCATAACAGTGAAGTAATCAGACAGCTTAAAAAAGAGGGGGAAATACAAAATCCAACCCTAAACCTAATTCCATTTCTAACCCTGATTTCAAGTGTGAATTCATTCACAACATGTTCATACTCAACGTTTCAGAAACCACCTACAAACACATCAGTGACACTTTGGGGCAATTTATAGGTGGGATTCTCATAGACTTTCACCCCCTGCCCCCTTCTTTCCGTTACAGCATAGGTGGAGAAGTTGGGCGAGGACACGAAGGAAGTTATGTGGGCAAACATTTCCGAATGGGATTTATGACCATGCCTGCTCCTCAGGACAGACTTCCTCATCCTTGCTCCAGTGGCTTTTCCGTAAGATCCCAGTCCCTTCACTCAGTGGGGGGCACGGATGATGACAGCAGCTGTGGCTCTCGGAGACAGCCTCCACCAAAGCCAAAGCGGGACCCCAGTACAAAACTGAGCACTTCATCAGAGACCGTCAATGCCACAGCAACGGGTAAAAGCGTGAGACTCCCCGAGAGGACAGAAGGTAAATCACACAATTCCTACTTTGACTAGAAGTTTATTTCAGATGAAACATTAAGGTCAGCAAATTAATGAACATCTGCTTTCCTCAATTGTGCACAATATTCTAAATATAATTAGGCTTCATGGTCCCATAATCATGCCTGAATCGCAGACAGTTCTTTGAATAACAAAGAATTAAGGTAGAATGTTATCTCATGTTGGATCAACTTACACTCATGTGCTTTCCATCAGTATTGAGGAATGAATCTTATTTAGATGAATTTTCTAGATAGGAAAGATTGCCTTTTTAAGCCCCTATATTTTTGTTGTTTTAATATAAATATAAATGTGTGTATGCATTTGTAAAGGATATATTTCTAATTTTCTTTCTATATTTTGCAGAATATACCAACCATAACAACCTTGTCTTTTTCACATTTATTTTTAATTTATATTATTAAACAAGTATTTCCATAGAATAGTATGATTAAAAAAAGATAATTGTGCACAAATCTGCAAATCTATTATGTACAACTTACTATTTCTTTTAAATATAAAGTTATCATGTAAATTTCTTTTTTTTTCTTTCTTCCCTCTCCTTCCCTCCTCTGGAGATGGCTACCATTAGATACTAATAGGTATATATGTAAAATTAATCTATACATACTTCTATTTATCACTTCTTTCTCTGGATGCAGAGAACATCTTTCTTCATATGTCCTTTATAGTTAATTTGGGTAGTGATAATAGTCAAAATGACTTATTCACTCAAAGTTGTTCTTAAAACACTATTGCTGTTATTCTATACTATATTCTCTTGGTTCTGCTTATTTCACTCTTCATTATTTCATACAAATCTTTCCATGTTTTTCTAAGATCATTTAACTTGTCATTCTTATAGCACAGTAGTATTCCACCACAAATAACAACCTCATCTTGCAGAATCAGTCATTCTTTAGATAAACATTTTTTTTTCCCATTTAGTAAGAGCAGATCATGAGGTCACATGATAGGTGTACTTTTAAAAGTTCTTGTTCCTATTTTCCTATTTCTCCCCTTTATCCTTTCACATAAGCAGGCCAGTGACTTTCATTCACTTAGGACCTTTGGATCAGGTTTAGAGCTGACTCTGAAGATCATATGGCCCAATTCTCTCATTTTACTTATTAGGAGACTGAGGCACAGAGAAGCTGGGCAATTTCCCTAAGGTCACTCTAGTAGTAAATACTAGGACTTAGATTTGAATCCAGATCCTTTGCTTTTAGTTTCAATTCTGTTTTCCACCTGTATTTGCTGTGTCTGCCTGCTGATAATAGCACCTCCTCCCCTTCTAACTTGCTACTTCTCATCATCATGGGCTAGCAAACTAGATTTTTAAAGTTTATTAAGATTACATGCAAAATGAGATCACTGATTAGAGTCCCTAATCTGAGTGCTAAAGACCTCATTATGAAGTACAACTCCATTCACTATATGTTTATTACATGGCTACCTTGTGCCAGGGACTGCACTAAATAAAGGCTAGGTAGTATAATGTATAGAATGTCAGGCCTGGCATTGGGAAGACTCATTTTCCTAAATTAAAATCTGGCCTCAGAGATTTACTAACTGTGTGACCCTAGGCAAGTCACTTAACCTCTGTTTGTCTCAGTTTCTTGATCTGTAAAATGAGCTGGAGAAGGAAATGACAAACCACTACAGTATCTCTGCCAAGAAAACTCCAAGTGGGGTCATGAAGAATCATATATGTCTGAAATGGCAGGACATAAGCCAAATAAAATGAAAATGTAAAGGAGTTAAACCTTTTTTAAAGAAAGTCTAGTAATTGAGGTGCAGCAAATTATAATGTAAAGAATTATAATTATTGACTTAGTGAAGAAATAGTTGACTGAATACTTTTTTCTGTCTGTGGTATTTTAGGTGTGTAGCTTCCTGAAGGGAGTGGGCAATGTAAGACATATATATCAGGGTCACTTTTACTTCCAGGTTTCAAAGGTTCAAAATGACTGACCAATAATGGTATATCATCTCTATTCTCCCTGAGAGCAAACTAGAGGAATGACTTTAAGACATTGCAGAAAAAAAAAAAAAAGGCTTTACTCTGATTCAAAGGAGAACTCAGTAAACAGCAAGGGTTACTAAATATTAAACGATAGCAGGAATCCCATTTTCAAAAAGGCCTTGCAAAGATAGCTGGAGAACATTTACCATTGATGACTGTAGCAGCAAGCACAGGTTCTTTGATCTGCTTTTCTAAAGGAAAGCAACTCAAAAAAGGTTAATAATCTTACTTTAATCACTCAAACATATATCATTTACCTAGTTCATGGGGGAAAGTCAGCACCCTGAACTTCAGAGAATACAACCAGAAGTTAAAAGAGAAAATAACACAATTCAGCAGACAGAGCTTCCAGCTGTCTGACCATCACATCCATACCTAGTTAGTTACCAGAGAGGGAAGCACCAACAACTGGGTTTTCAAAGCCAGAGGGTTGAATGGCTGCCTAGAGTCTAATCTGGCTCATCACACAACCCTTCCCAAAGTGAGCGCCAAAGCAAAACCTTGTCTCACCCGTATATATTGCCTTCTCCAGGGTCAGAGAACATCACAACCCTCATGACCCACTTGACTACAAAGTAACAAAAGTTGTGCCTTCCTGAAAACAAGCCTCTCACCACAGGCTCCAGGTGAGCACATGCAGCCTGTTAGGGGGCAGAGTATATTTTCAAATCCGGAAAGGTCCTCAAGTTCAGTTTAGGCTTTTTAAGCATCAGGGAAGACCTTCAAATTTCTATTATCATTACAGTGACTTAGAAGCAAGCTGATCAGGAGCAGCTCTAGGGGGACTAAGAGATGCTTCACATTATTCTAGAGGGGAGATTGTTTTTTTTTTTTTACTTCATTTTCACTTTTCTTTTTTTTAGTTAGAAGAAGTAAAGTATCAATGATCTATAATCAGGAAACCACCTACTTCTGAATTTGCTGAGTTGAGTCATAGGTGTTCAATATAGTGGAAGCATTCATACCAATTTAGGTAAATTAAGTTTGCTCCCCACTGAGTAGGCTGCTATTTGTCCTTTGTTCTTGAAGAGGACCAAACTAAAATTCAGCACTCATTTATTAAATTCCTACTATGTGCAGGTCAGTGCTAAGAGTTGGAGTTGCAAAGGATGAATGGATGGAGTTGAATATATGATTAAGCATGGCTACTGAATCTGCTACCATTAGTTTTAATTGTAAAAATCAATTTAAATAGTATTAGTCAGAAGATGAAGGATTTTCCATGTTGAGAAATTGTAAGAATAAGTTGTTGAGTATGTATGTTTGTGGATGTCAGTGACTTTATATCACTGCCTCTGAATGAAATAGACAGCCTCCCCCTCCCCATTCACTATTCTTTAGGTTATCTATTTCTCTGTTCCATCTATGCCCTCTTCCACTTTGACCTATTAGTCCAGATAATCAGGGGTTGACTAGAATGGGTGACTTCAACATATGTTTTTTTTCATAATATTTCTACTTATCAAACTTATCAAACTGTTTAAATGAGTTTTCTAAATCTTAGCCCTACTCTTCTTCCTATTTAAATGTCAGGAAAATCAAAATATTGATTTTGTGACAGAGTAATTTCCATGGTAACAAGCTGACTATAAATATAGGATTATGGATCCCCTGCTGGATGCAAGTTAAAGAGATGTGGACAGGGTAGCAGAAAGCTTTCCTTCAGAAATATACATACACATGCAACATATACACACATGTGTATATATACATATATATGTACATGTACATACATATACACACATTTGTTTATATATACATATAACACACACCCACTATATATATGTATGAAAGCTTGATTAAAAAAAGGAAAATACAAAAATACAAAGACAAACTGGTTTTGGATGAGTAATTTTTTACTATACATTGAAAAATATCCTTACCTCAATAGTACATATGAAATAACTATTAATGCAATATACACCTTTTGATTTTCCTGTCTTCATGGCATCAGTCTGTCTTCTTGTCCATTTTCAAGGAGTGGTTCATTTTGAGAGATGGGATAAGGTGAGGAAAGCGTAAGGTAAGGTGACAGCTCTGTCCTCATGACAACACCATGAGGTAAGTAGTTCCAAGGAGACAGTGTGTTCATCATGGGGAAAACAGGTCTGATGGGTAATGGACATGACTGTCTTCAACAGACAGTGAGAGATACCACCAGTCCTGGCCATGCACATGAAGACATATAGAATCTGCGACACAGCTTGAAAAGGAATAAATACAATGTGTAAGGTACCCAGCAGCTTCTTCCACCCATAATTATAATGTGATGCACATATGCCAAGTCTGCCAATGCTATCATTGTCAAACAAAAAAGACAATTTGGTTCACTGTCCATTATCACAGCACATTAAAGAAAAAAAAAAGTCTTGCTCTTCTAGTCTGTCAAAAGCCCAGTGCCATTTCCGGGTTGTGCTTCATAATAGCAACTGTATGTATATGATCCATAAAATTGTAAAGTGCTGGGGAGGCTAGGTGGCAGAGTGAGTAAAGCACCAGCTCTGGAGTCAGGAGGACCTGAGTTCAAATCTGGCCTCAGACACTGAACACTTACTAGCTGTATGATCTTGGGCAAGTCACTTAACCCCAATTGCCCTGCCTTTCCCCCCTCCAAAAAAGCAAAAAAAAAAAGAAAAACAAAATAAAACCCAACAAAGTAAAATGCGAGTGGAAAATAGAGCAAGAATGCAATGCCATCCCAGGTCACAATGAGGGATGAATGGTGTGTGTGTGTGTGTGTGTGTGTGTGTGTGTGTGTGTGTGCTTGTGTGTGTGTTCAATTTTCTATTAGAAGCAGTCTCAGGCTTGTCATTAGGAATGCTTGGTTTCAAGTGCTCAGTCTGACATCTACTTGACCTAAGGGCAAATAATTTGAATTCTCCTTTTTCCTTGGAGACTTCATGTTTTGTTTTGTTTTCCCCTTCCTAGCCATCTCTTGTGGAGTCCCTTTTTATAACAAGAATTAGAACAGAAGCACCTTAAGGGCAAGGATTGTCTCCCTTTGATTTTTTTTTTTTTATCCAGAATACTCAGTACTGTGTATAATGGGCCATAGTCAGAACTTAATAAATTGAGGAGAAAAGCCTCAAAAAAGATTTCTTCACAATAATAATCCCTCATATTTACATAATATTGCATCCAAAAAGCCCTGACTTCATGACAGCAGTCTGAGATAAGTAGTTTCAAGGAGTGGATGTGTACATCCTGGGGAAGACAGGCTTAATGGGAAGTGGTAATAACTGTCTTTAAGTATTCAGAGGGTATTTGCTGTTATTTAGAAGAGATATTAGATTGATTCATCTTGGCTGCAGAGGAAAAAAGTAGGGAGAATGGGTAGACGTTGTGTGTACACAGATTCTAGCAACTTACAATTAGGTCTATGTGAAAGGAAACCAAGGTTTCTCAGAGGTCGTTACTGTCCCCTGATTGGAAAGTCCTCAAGCAGAGACCGGGTGACCATTCCTGAGGTACAATTGTATTTAGGTGTGGGTTGGACTGGATTGCTTTGCCTAGCACTTAGATCCTGGCATTCATTGGTTCTAAGTATTCTTGTCTCTAATGTGAATGCTAGCTTTCCACATGATTGCCAGGATGAGGAATCAAGAGGCTATGTCTTTCTTTCTTTTTTTTGCTTTTTGGAGGGCAATTGGGATTAAGTAACTCGCCCAAGGTCTCATGGGCTAGGGTTTTTTTTGTTTGTGTGTGCCTTAAGTGTCTGAGGCCTGAACTGAACTCAGGTCCTTCTGACTCCAGGGCGGACTCTCTACTCACTGTGCCACCTAGCTGCCCCGAGGCTATGTCTTTCTATGAAGAAATAATGATATTGTTAAAATGATAATAGCTACTATTTACATAGCACTTTAAAATTTGCAAGGTACTTTCCAGATATTATCTCATTTATTATCATAACAGCCTTGGGAGGTAGGTGCTATTATTATCTTTATTTTATAGATGAGGAAATTAAGGCAGAAATTAACTTAACCCCTATCACCCAATTAGTAAGTATCTGAGGCTAGATTTGAACCCAGGTCTTCCTGCCTCCAGTCCCAGTGTTACAGTGGATAGAGGACCTAGCAGTCTAGTAAAAAAACAGTAACTATACCTCCCTCCTCCAAAGCCCATAAAATACTTATTTCCAGTTTTCCATGATCCAGAAAATCAGGTTCATTCATCTCTAAAGTGTGAAGCCAACAGCAAAGAGCAATCCATTCTCTTTAGGATGGAAAAAAAGGCCAGGCTATTAAAATCTGTTAAAGAGCTTCTCCTGTGACAAAGGATACTATTAGAGGGTAAAGCAAATGAATTAATAGCAGGTAATAATATGGTTCTCATACTGAATATCCTTTGTTTCTGTAAATATGATTCCTTAAAATGAATGATTACTCTGATATGGATGGAGAAGAGGTTTGCAATAAACCCAATTTGGGCTTATTCATTCTCTCATGGCTCTTCACTGTTCCCAAATCAGTGTCCAATCCCTCAACAGTGAGATGTGGACACGAATGAGGACCTGATCATTCTATTGTATTTGATTCCAAGGTATCTGGCCTCAAGGAGACTTCCACCTTATTTCCTACAATGCTTCAACATAGAAGAGACTCTTCATCTCCTGTCTAATACTTTTTAAAATGGCACTTGGAAATCAACACTGATAGATTTAATTTGATGGCTTTGCTTAAGCAAAGAATTTTGAGGTTACATGAGACATTAAAAATCATAGAATTCACCCACTCCCTCCTTTTTACAGATAATAAAACCAAGGCTCAGTGAAGGGAAGCCCCTGGCCCAAGGTCAGGGAGTAAGCAGCAGTGAAAGGATGTGTACTAGTCTTCCAAACCCAGTTTTCTTTCCACCTGTTTGACCAAGACTTAAGCCTAATTGAAACAATTGTGGAAGAAGACAAAAATTCTCTCTCTCTTAGGAAAAAGATCAGACCTGTCTTTGTCTTTTAGTTTTCCCATTTTAAGACATAGATGGAAGAGACAAGGATAGAAATAATTGCATTCCAACATTTTGGAACAGGAGCATTAGAATAAATGAGATTAGGGTTCTGGAGGGCTATTGTCTCTACCATAGAAGTTGTAAGTTCTTAACTTTGCTTCAGGAAATAGATCCCATTTAGGAGGCCTTGGAGAAAGGCTTTGTCCTTCATGATTATTATAGTGCAGCATACTGCCTCTCAAAATATTACCATTTTGCACCTGGGGTACCCAGCTCTTGATACCCAATGCCCTTTCTATAATCCTGGAGACTCTCTTTAATACTCATCATTTGTGCTCTATGATATCCTCCCAAAAACTGCCCAAAGACTTGATCTGAGCTAATAAAAGTTCAGTTATTTGAGTGTTAGCTCAGGGTGGTAAAAAAAAATCATGTCTCAACATGTGCAGTTTGTGTAGGGGAAGGTGTTATAATTTTTTTTTTCTTTTACTAAGTTATCACAAAGAGACAGGTTCACATTCCAGGATTCATTTGTCTTTATTGTGTTACAGTCTGAAGCAACAAGGTGTCATTGTTTAAAAAAAATTAAATTAGTGATTTTTATAACAATAAGGGAAATGATCATTTCTCTAGAATTTGAAGGTTTACAAGTACTTTTCAAACAAAGGACCTTTGAGATGGTGGTGCAAGCATTTTAAACCCCCATTTAGAAGATGAAAAAATAAGCAACAAATATTAATTTGTTCTAGTTCATGGAGTAAATCTTAGAGACAAAATCTCCTAAATCCAAATCCAGTACCTTTCCTACAACATAATTTAGGTTTCCTCCTTTTGGCATGCACCAAAGTCTATGAATTATTAAAACAAATATAGAGGAAAATGTATGTGATGAGGGCGGCTTGACTTAGGGATAAATGGATGGATAAAGGGGAAAAAATATTAAATACTCACAGTCTGCAGAGCACTACCAAGTTTGGAGTAAACAGCCCTTGCTCTCACAGAGCTCACATTCTAATAGGGGCAGACAACACACGCTTAACCATAGGAAGGAAGTGGTCTCCAGAGTCAGTGACTGCACCTGAGTACAATGATAAACAGAGCAGCCTAGCTCTAGGTGCTCTTTTATGTTGATTCTCTTTTATAATATGGGTCATATGATTTTTCTGCATGATTTAGGAGATGAGATTGACATCTGACAAACTGGTGCCCACGTCTTTTTGGCTATAGTGGATCTTGTTATATTTCTTCCTTCACTTTTTATTTCAGATACTTACTGGGTATATGAATAATTAAGGGTGGAAAATAAAGAGTTTTTGGAAAAAACTGCTTAGGTTTATTTGGAACCTTGAAAGTTTATCTATAAGTTATTAATAAAGGCGGAACATGTGACATCCAGAAAAAAGATGCAAAAAAACCCCAACTAATCAAAAAATATTCTCTTGGGGCAGCTAGGTGGTGCAGTGAATTGAGTACCAGCCCTGGAGTCAGGAGGACCTGAGTTCAAATCTGGCCTCAGACATTTAACACTTACTAGCTGTGTGACCTTGGGCAAGTCATGTAACCCCAATTGCCCTCCAAAAAGCAAGAAAAAAAAATTAAATATTCTCTTTCTGGTCCTCAGTGGAGATAACATTCCCTCCCCCCATATCAATACATTTCCTATGCTCTAATTTTTCTTTCTATATAATACACTAATATTGTCTGTAAGCTTCTTATTAGAAGGTCCTTTTTTTTTCTTTTTCTTCATGTACTCATTTCAGTGTCTAGTTGAGTTCCTGGCACATAGTATGTACTTGATAAATGCTTTTTGCATTGGCATGGTTTTAACTTTGGTTTTTTCCCTACAAGAGTTTCCATTCTCTAGGCATGTTTTTATTTCATTTAGAAAATGTGCTGTACCACCATCATTTAAACCTGAGTGGCTGAATGTCAACATAAATCTTGCCTTTAATTGACCTCAGCGAAGCAGGTGCTGATTGAAAAAAAAAAAAACAACTTTGGTTTTATAGCAATATGTCTGTGCTGCCAAGATTCTTACTGGAAAGAAAAAAAATGCAACATAGTTCTGTAAAAAGGCAATGTCAAGCTCCATTATTTACCTATAATCAATATTGGAAAATGAAATAATATTTAACAGTAATATGTGGGTATTTTTCCTTCGGTAAGTCAAGGGAAAATTGACTCCTATTTGACAAAGCATTTCACATACCTTATGCCATTTTATTCTATCAACAGCTTTGTGAGGTAGGTGCTACACAGATGACAAAATTTAAATTTAAAAAAGTTCCACAGGTTTTCATGGGTCATTAGAGGAAGGACCCAGCCTTTCCTGACTGTAGGGTTAACAAGGTATTCAATAAGCAGAAATGCCTTAAATTTGATGGTCACTCAACAGGGGCAGTGTGAATACACATTATTTCTTGGACAAGTATAGTTAGTTTATTTTTAGTTAATATGACATGCTAAAGATTTTGCTATTTACTCATTCACAAAAAATGAAAAGTTCAACCAAATATCTCATAAGGAACTGGTCATTTTCATTAAAATTGTGCCATTTGAGGTCCATAAAATGTATCTTTCTAGTTTTGTATAGGAATAGTCTCTATCTTATTGCAGGGCCATAATAATTTATAATATTTTACATAAACATCTTTCATAATAATTGATAATATCTGATATAATAATTTATAGTTTATGACAATTTATTATCTTTAGTAAACTAAAGGACCAGCCTTTACTTCCATCATAAAGAAATATAAAGATACATACACAGTGGTCAATGCAATTAAAGTCAGATCTGTCACTATTAGCTCATGCTCCTCATGTTGAGCTGCCTGTTTTCAATGTATGACCTGTGAAAGTGTGGCTAGCATGAACTCCTCCTTGGAGCACTTACTAAACCTTTCAGATGAAATCCCTAAACTAACTGCAGATTCCTTCTGACTTCTTTCCTTCCCACTCTCCACAGCAATCAACTAGTTACTCTGCATGCAAACCTTCTGCTGATGTTTATTTGTTAATCTCGTTGTCTGACTTCCCTAAGTAATCAGTGGAAATTTTCCTATCTACAATTCTTAAAAAGAAGAGGGGCGGAACTATTCATTATTGTTGTAAAGAAGAATATGATAAAGTCACCATGAGGGGAAAATCAGTAACTGCTGTCTCAATAACTAATACAGAATTATACTACACATTATATATCATATTAATACAAATATTATATATAAATATTATATTTTATATATAAACTATATAGAACTATATAGATATTTTTCCTCTTGAGTTTCACAGAGGAAAATAACGTAAGAGATTCAGTATAAAGGATATCATCTAAGTATATCACTAAATTTGGAGATAGACTGAGCTCCTGAAAACAGTGAATAACAGTGGACAGCCTGCATACTCCACTGTCATCCTATCAGCTACTGAAGAAAGGATTCAAACTTACTGGGTGGAAACTTCTGCGAAGATGTAAAGAGTCTCATGGGGTGAATAGTTATAAATATACTGCAATGCACATCATTGGAAGGAATGTTTATCTCTGTAAGATAACAGATTCATTGGAGTATAGCTTTTCTCTTTTAAGGATTTACATTTTAAGCCTAAAATCAAAGAATACCTAAATAGATTGATGAATTTGAATTGCCTTAATTCAGTCCAATTTTTAAAAATGCCTACTATGTTCAAGGCATTGTGTTACTGACTAAGGGCACAGAGACAAAAATGAAATAGCCCTTACCTTCAACAAGCTTATATTCTACTGAAGAGAAACAATATGTGCATGAAAGTTCATATAAACGGAAGCAAAGAAATTATAACTTTGTTTAACAAGAGAAAAGTAGACCATAGCTAGGATAGATAAAGATAGAAAGATAGATTTCATTTAAAGTGTGTTAAGTAATTTGCAAGTTTTATCTCCCTTTATCATTAGAGTGACCATAGAAGGTAGATGTTATTATTATGACATTTTAGAAAAGAAAAAAAAACTGAGGCAGAGAGATTAAGTGACTTCCCCAAGGGCACACAGTCAGTATCTGAGGATTTGAATTTAGGTCTTCCTGATGTCAAGTCCAGCCATCTATAAAGCTATGGTCCTTTTAAGTCATTTTCCACAACTCATTTTTTTTCTACCTATTTTGACACGTTTCCAGGGATTTCTCTTTCCCTTTGGGCTATGATGGCATTGAAGTAACTTTTCCTTGTAAAGTTGACTTCTAATTGAGGCAACGAATAAGGTTGAATAACACTAACATTTTTTGCAATGATATCCCTGTAACATGAATTCTTCCATGAGACATCAGACTGCACACTTTAAATTATGTCTGGGCTCTTTAATTTCCTTGAGTTTCTTGCATGAAATAGAACACGTGCAATATGCCTATGGGCTTTCTTAGTAGTCAGGTCATAACTCTTTTGAGGTGCTTAAATTAAAATAGCTGTGTGGAATGAAACTTAAAACCATCTTCCCTCCTCCCTCAAAGGCCCTTGAGAATCACATTGGTCATTTTGTTGCAAAACCCACCAACACAAAAAGATGAGACACAGATTCATATGCAATATGGATTTCCCTCTTATTTTTCCCCCTGATATTTCCTTTCCAAAGCAGAGGGAAATCTATTCTAAATTTGCCACTGATTGATGTGTAACTCTAAGTGATTCGCTGTTCTTTGAAATAAGAGATGAAAATTTCCAAGATTAATGGAAGCTGCCATTGGTGGCAACCAAGCAGAAGTCAGATGCTTCAACAATTCTCTGCCTCCTCCGTTATTGGAGATCTGTTTTTACGTGTTTCCCTTTGAGGTATCTATAAGACTGACACAACTATTCTATACAATTTCTAGAGGTACCACCTTAAAAGTAGCAGTTGATGGTTTTCATCTAAGGACACATATCTTGTTTTTTTTTTTTTTTTTGTAGGGGGAAAGACAGGACAATTGTGGTTGACTGGCCCAAGGTCACACTGCTAGTAAGTGTTAAATATCTGAGGCTGGATTTTAACTTAGGTCCTTCTGACTCCAGGGCAGGTGCTCTATTCATTGTGCCACCTAGCCACCCCTCAAAGGGTGCATTTATTTAAAAAAAATTAAAACAAAACTTTTTATTCCCCAACACTTGACATTTTTTTTTAAACAAATGCTTTATTAACTTCTGTTTTACATCATTCATTTCCACCAGATTTTGAGTTACAATTATTTTTCCCCCATGTTTTTCCCCTACCCACCCTCCCAGAATAGCAGTCCCACAAGATATCTTTCAATCTGCTCTCTCCCATACCTTCTCCCATACCCCCTTCGACTTTTCCATTAGAGGAAGGTGAATCTCTGTGTCCCAATGCCTGCACATCTTATCTCCCAATTACAAGCAGAAGAGTATTAATAATAGTATTTATATATATTTGAAACATTTACTCTTAAGACCTCGAATTTCAGATCCATTCCCTTCCTCCCTTGTCACCCATTCCCTCTGGGAAGATAAGTAATTCAGTATATGTTGTACATGTCTAGCTATGCAAAACATTACCATAGTAGATATATTGTACAAGGCTGCTTATAATTCCCTCCCACTCATCTCACCCCCCACCTGGTCCATTCCCTACTTGATCCTGTCCCTCTTCTATAGTGGGTACTTCCAACCTCCCCTCCCCCCCAAGGATGCCCTCCCATCCATCATCCCTCCTCTCATCCCCCTTCCCCCTATTCTGCTGCAGGTTGAGATATCCCATTTAGTATGTATGTCATTCTCTCCCTGAACCAAATTCAATGAGAATGTGGTTTCGATTTTTTGCCTTCCTATTCTTCCCCTCCCTTGCAACCACTTCCCGTTGCTTCTTCTACATGAGATAGTTTACCCTACCCTATCTCTCCCCATCTCCTCTTGCCATTTTTCTCTCTCACCTCATAATTTCACCCCTTGAGTATCCTCCCTTCCCAACAAATTCAACCTATGCCCTCTATCCATATATAACTGTAAACATATATACACACATTCACATATGTATTCATATGATCATACACCCTTCTTCCATTATTTTCATACTGAGAAAGATTTCATCAGTCATAGTTATTGTTTTTCCATGTAGGAATGTAAATAGTTCAACTTTGATAAGTTCCTTTTGATTTCCTTTCCCTGATTACCTTCTCAGGCATCTCTTGCTTCTTGTGTCTGGATGTCAAATTTTCTATTCAACTCTGTTTTTTTACTCAAGAATGCTTGAAAGTCCTCTATTCCACTGAATGACCATATTTTCCCCTGAAACAAAATACTCAGTTTTGCTGGGTAGGTGACCCTTGGGTTCATTCCCAGTTCTTTTGCCCTCTGGAATATCATATTCCATGCCCTTCGATCCCAGTGTAGAAGCTGCCAGGTCCTGGGCTATTCTGATTGTGTTTCCACAATATTGAAATTGTTTCTTCCTGGCTGCTTGTAGTATTTTCTCCTTGATCTGGGGATTCTGGAACCTGGCTATAATATTCCTGGGAGTTTTCTTTTTGGGATCTTTTTCAGGAGGTGATTGGTGGATTCTTTTATTTTTTATTTTTTTTAAATTAATTTATTAGTTTAGTTTCAGTTAACAAGATTCAATTCCATAGTTCCTTGATTTTCAGATTTCCTTTACTTCCCTCCCCCCACCCGCCACGACAGCATATAGTCCAGTCTAGGATCTGCAAATACATTCGTATTCAACATTATTCCAATTACTAGGTGGGATGAAAGATGGTAAAGAAGAAATAAAACCAAACAATGAAAAGAAAAAGATCATTTAGTTTGCTTCCATCAGGATTCAGGCTCAGTTCCTTCTAGTTATATCTCTGGATGGTGCATTTCTCTCTTTCTTGAGTCTTTCAGTATTGACTTATATCACTGCATTGCTGAAAAGAGTCCAGTCTGTCATAGTTGGTCATCACAGATATGGTATGTCTGTGATTGTATACAAATTTCTTCTGATTCTACTCTTCTGACTCAGCATCAGTTTGTGTAAGTTTCTCCAGGTAATTATGAAATCTGTCACCCCCTCGTTTCTTATAGCACAATAATATTCCATTACATTCATATACCACAACTTGTTTAGCCATTCCCCAATTGATGGGCACCCCTTATTTTCCAATTCTTTGCAACCACAAAAAGGGCTGCTATAAATATTTTTGTACATGTGGGTCTTTCTCCCACTTCTGTGACCTCTTTGGGATATAACCCTAGAAGTGGTATTTTTGGATCAAAGGGTATGAAATTATTTATAGTCCTTTGGGCATAATTCCAGATTGCTCTCCAGAATGGTTGGATAAGTAAGTTCACAACTCCACCAGCAATGCATTAGTGTTCCAATTTGCCCACATTCTTTCCAGCATTTGTCACTTTCTTGTTTTTTCACCTTAGCCAATCTGACTGGAGAGATGTGGTATCTCAGAGTTGTTTTGATTTGCATTTCTCTAATCAATAGTGATTTAGAGCATTTCTTCATATGTTTATAGATATCTTTAATTTCTTTCTCTGAAAACTGCCCGTTTATATCCTTTGACCATTTATCAATTGGGGAGTGACTTGTATTCATATAGATTTGGCTCAATTCTCTATAAATTTTAGAAATGAGTCCTTTAACAGAGACACAAGTTGTAAAAATTCTTTCCCAATTTCCCACCTCCCTCTTGATCTTGGTTACATTGGCTTTGTTTGTACAGAAGCTTTTCAATTTAATGTAATCAAAATTATCCATTTTGCATTTTATAATGCTCTCTAATTCTTGTTTGGTCCCAAAGTCTTCTCCTCTCCACAAATCTGTCAGGTAAACTATTCCTTGCTTTCCCAAGTTGCTTACAGTATCACCCTTTACACCTAGATCATGCACCCATTTAGACTGGATTTTGGTATATGGTGTTAGATAATGATCTATGCCCAGTTTCTGCCATATTGTATTCCAATTTTCCCAGCAGTTTTTGTCAAATAGTGCATTCTTATCCCAAAAACTGGGGTCTTTGGGTTTATCGAATAATAGATTACTATATTCATTAACTTCCGGGTCTCCTCCACCTAATCTATTCCATTGATCCACTACTCTACACTTCTGCCAGTACCAAGCAGTTTTGATGACTGCTGCTGTATAATACAGATTAAGATCTGGAATAGCTAGTCCACCTTCCCTAGCATTTCTTTTCATTAATTCCCTTGATATTCTAGACCGTTTGTTTTTCCAAATAAATTTGTTATTATTTTATCTAACTCTAGAAAGTAGTTTTTTGGTAAATTGATTGGTATGGCACTAAATATATAGCTTAGTTTGGGTAAAATTTTCATTTTTATTATATTAGCTCAGCCCAGCCATGAGCAATTGATATTTTTCCAACTATTTAGATCTGATTTTATTTGTGTGAGAAGTATTTTGTAGTTGTGATCATAGAGATTCTGGGTTTGTTTTGGCAAGTAGATTCCCAAATATTTTATAATGTCTACAGTGCCTTTAAATGGGATTTCTCTTTCTATGTCTTGCTGTTGAGTTTCATTAGAGATGTACAGGAATGCTGAGGATTTATGAACTTGGCCAAATTTATTTATTGTCTCAAGTAGTTTTTTTACTTGATTCTCTAGGATTCTCTAAGTATATCATCATATCATCTGCAAAGAGTGATAGCTTGGTCACTTCTTTGCTTAATTTGATTCCTTTGATTTCTTTTTCTTCTCTAATTGCTACTGCTAGTGTTTCTACTACCAGATTGAATAAGAGGGGTGATAGTGGACACCCTTTCACTCCTGATCTTATTGGAAAGGCTTCTAGTTTATCCCCATTGCATATAATACTTGCTGATGGTTTTAAATAGATGCTATCAACTATTTTAAGGAAGGCTCCATTTATTCCTATACTTTCTAGTGTTTTCAATAGGAATGAATGTTGTACTTTGTTAAACACCTTCTCTGCATCTAACGAGATGATCATGTGGTTTCTGCTAGATTTATTGTTGATATGCTCAGTTATACTGATGGTTTTCCTAATATTAAACCATCCTTGCATTCCTGGAAGGAATCCTACCTGATCAGAGTGTATTACTTTTGTGATAAATATTTGGAGTCTTTTGGCTAACATTTTATTTAGAATTTTTGCATCTAAATTCATGAGGGAAATTGGTCTATAATTTTCTTTCTCTGTTTTATCTCTTCCTGATTTAGGAATCAGTACCATATTTGTGTCATAGAAAGAGTTTGGTAGGACTCCTTCTTCACTAATTTCCCCAAATAGTTTGTAGAGTATTGGAATCAATTGTTCTTTAAATGTTTGATAGAATTCACTAGTAAACCCATCTGGCCCTGGAGATTTTTTCCTAGGGAGTTCATTGATGGCTTGTTTGATTTCTTTTTCTGAGATGGGGTTATTTAGGTAATTCACTTCCTCTTCAGTTAATTTGGCCAACTTTTGATTTTGTAAATATTCATGCATTTCACTAAGATTGTCATATTTATATGCATACAATTGGGAAAAATAATTCCTCATTATGTTTTTGATTTCCTCTTCATTGGAGGTAGATTCAACCTTTTTATTTTTGATACTCATAATTTGGTTTTCTTCTTTCTTTTTTGACTAAGGGTCTATCAATTTTGTTGATTTTTTCATAAAACCAGCTCTTAGTTTTATTTATTAATTCAATAGTTTTCTTAATTTCAATTTTATTAATCTCACCTTTGGTTTTCAATATTTCTAATTTAGTACTAAATTGGGGATTTTCAATTTGTTCTTTTTTCTAGCTTTTTCAATTGCATGTCCAATTCATTGACCTCCCTTCTCTCTGCTTTAATTAAGTATGCACTCAGGGATATAAAACTTCCCCTGAGAACTGCCTTTAGTGCATCCCACAAATTTTGGTATGTTGTTTCATTATTATCATTCTCTTGAATGAAATTATTGATTGTTTCTATAATTTCTTCTTTGACCCACCAATTTTTTAGGATTAAATTGTTTAGTTTCCAATTAGTTTTTAGTCTATCTTTCCATGGCCCTTTATTACATATAATTTTTATTGCATCATGATCTGAGAATGATGCGCTTAATATTTCTGCCTTTCTGCACTGGATTGTGAGGTTTTTATGCCCTAGTACATGGTCTATTTTTGAGTATGTACCATGCACTGCTGAAAAGAAAGTAAATTCCTTTTTATCCCCATTCAGTTTTCTCCAGAGATCCATCATATCTAGTCTCTCTAAGATTCTATTCACCTCCTTAACTTCTTTCTTGTTTATTTTGAGGTTAGATTTATCGAGTTCAGAGAGGGGGAGATTAAGGTCCCCCACTAGTATAGTTTTGCTTTCTATTTCTTCCTCTAATTCCTTTAACTTCTCCTCTAGGAATTTGGATGCTATACCACTTGGTGCATATATATTAAGTAGTGATATTGCTTCATTCTCTATGGTGCCTTTTAGTAGGATATAGTTTCCTTCCTTATCTCTTTTAATTAGATCTATTTTTGCTTTTGCTTTATCTGAGATAAGTATTGCTACCCCCTTTTTTTTTTTTACTTTAGCTGAGGCATAATAAATTTTACTCCAACCTTTTACCTTTACCCTGAGGGTATCCCTTTGTTTCAAATGTGTTTCTTGTAGACAGCATATTGTAGGGTTATGGTTTTTAATCCATTCTGCTATCAGCCTCTGTTTTGTGGGAGAGTTCATCCCGTTCACATTCACAGTAATGATGATTATTTGTCTCTTCCCCTCCATCCTATTCCCTCCCCTGTTTATGTTTTTGTTTCTTTCTTCTCCCTTCCCCTCCTTGAAGTTTTCCCTTTTGACCACCCCCTACCTCAGTGTTCCCACCCAGTGACCCCCCCTTCTTAACCTACCCTCTCCCCTTACTACTGTTTCCCTCCCTTATAATCTCCCCCTTTAGTCTCCTCCTTTTCACCCCCCCCTTACCCTTCCACTATCTATAGGACACAATAAGTTTTTATACTTATCAGAGTAAATTACTCCCTGTTTGATTCCAAACCAATGAGAGTAAATTTCAAACAGTGCTCCTCTCCCTCCCTCCTTTTCCTCTATTTAATGAATTTATGTGTCTATTCACATTAGAATCTTAAACTTCACTGATTAAGTTGACCCCTCTTTGAACCAGAATCAGTGAGAATAGTGTTTAAATGATGTTCCTATCCCTCTTTCTTTCCCCTCTTCTATAGTGTGTTTTAATGCCTCTTCAGATGGCATATTTTACCTTTTCCTATCTCCTCCTTTCCTTTTTCCCGTTACAATCCCTTTGATCCCCTTAGTTTTTTTTTTTTTTTAATACTTCAGGTTAGTGCATTCATACCCACGCCCTCTATCTAAGTATGACCCTTTTGAAGGTCATGATAATCATAAACATTTTGAATATTGACAGTTATCAGCTCCACATATAGGGATGTGAACATTTTGCTTTTGTTGCATCCCAAGTAATGAGCGTGTGTTTGTGGGTGTGGGTGTGTGCACTTATGCATGTGTGAGTCTGTGTTTCTCTTGTTTACCTTTTTATGTATTTCTTGAGTCTTGTAATTGGAGATCAAATTTTCCATTGAGCTCTGGCTTTTTCATCAGGAAAGTCTGGAAGTCTCTTATTTCATTAAACGACCATCTCCTTGCCTGAAAGAACATGCTCAGTTTTGCTGGGTAGTTAATCCTTGGTTGTAGTCCTAGCTCTCTTGCCCTATGAAATATCAAATTCCAGTCCCTCTGCTCTTTTAATGTAGAAGCTGCAAGGTCCTGTGTGATCCTAACTGTAGTTCCTCGATATTTGAATTGTTTCTTTCTGGCTGCTTGTAGAATTTTTTCTTTAATCTTGTAATTCTGGAATTTGGCTATTATATTTCTTGGAGTTTTCAATTTGGGATCTCTCTCAGGAGGAGTCTGGTGAATTCTATCGATAGCTATATTATCTTCTGATTCCAGGACCTCAGGACAGTTTTCTTTGACGATTTCTTGAAGCATGTTGTCTAGGCTGCTTTTTTCATCATAGCTTTCTGGTAGACCAATAATTCTTAGGTTGTCTCTCCTGGATCTGTTCTCTAGGTCAGTTATTTTTCCAGTGAGATATTTTACATTTTCTTCCAATTTTTTGATCGTCTTGTTTTGTTTGATTGACTCTTGCTGCATCATAGAGTTCTGAGTTTCAGTCTGATTGTTTCTAATTTTTAGAGAATTATGGTCTTCAGTTATTTTTTGAAGTTCCTTTTTTAGGGAGGTATTTTCTTCAATTACTTCACTTAGATGTTTTTCCAAGTTGGTCACTGATTTGGTCTGGAGACCAGATCATGTTTCCTTCTGTGGTCTCAGGTGTGGGTAGAGAGTCTATATTGTCCTGTGTATTTTGTTGTTCTTGCCCTGCATATTAGGCTCGAATAGACTTTCTTGCCTTCCCCTTCTCCTTCTTAGCTTCTTTCTTTCCCATTGTGACTTCCTGTTTCTTAGTTTCTCAGGCTATGAGTTTAGGGCCTGATCCTTGACTTTGAATACCTCTGGGTGGCTAGTTTATGGCTAAGTCAGGGAAGTCAGTGAGGAATGTAGATGAGTAGGTGGGGGTGCATCTGACCACTTCAGATTTCTGCCTCTATACCCCTGGGCTATAAGTAGGCTTTTGTTGGTGAGGTGAGGTGGGGCTTGTTGGGACCCCTCCCTCTCTTCTCTTCAGACTCCTGGCTGTCTTAGTTACACCCCTTCTTGGAGACTCTCAAGCATGGGGCTATTTCCATTAACTTGGGATTTCAATCTGGGTGGGAGACTTATCCCTGGGTCTTCTCCTGCATGAAGGAGGGATGGGCAGATCAGAGCAGCTAGAATTTACTTTGCCATTCCAGCCCCTGTATTATACAGGCAGGCAGTCTCCAACATTCCAGGCTGGGGGCTGAATGCAGCCAGAGAAGCAGCTCTCTCCCCTGGGGGCCTGACTCTCCTACCTGGCTCCAATGATCCTTCCTGTCCCTTCGTGAGATGAAGGGGAGATGACTGTGATTCGTCCTTGGTAAGTCTGCAGGCTGGGGCTTTTTCTCTTTCTGGTGTAGTCTGCTTGTCTGCTCTTAGGTCTGAGCTGTGCAGATCCCACGAGCTCTGAGCTGGTCCTGTCCTTAGGGCACTAACCTCTCACTTTGTCCTAGACATGTCTATGTTGATAATTCTGGAATCACCACAGCTGCTGGTGTTCTGGGGTCCCTCCAGCTGGCTGCTGGCCCTGCCGCTCTGGGGCTAAAACCCCGACTCAGGCGGACCTGTGCTCAGCTCCCAGTGAACTGCATGCTGCGCTGCAGGCTCCCAGAGCGCTGAACTGGTCCTTCCTGCAGGGCTGCTGGGCTGTCCTCAGCGGGAGGTTAGCTTCTGTGTGTCGTTCTGTGGGTGCTGGGGCTCTAGAAGTTGTTCAGAGTCCCCTTTTAGATAGTTTGGAGGTGATCTGGGGGGAGAGTGGCTAGGACGCGCTGTTTCTACTCCACCATCTTGGCTCCACCCCCCAACGCTTGACATTCTTAAACATTAAAGTTTTACTGTGGTTAAAAGTTGCTCATGGATCATGTAATTGATCTAAGTATACTAATCCAAATCCTTAGGGTAAAGGCAGAGTTTTCCTTTATCTGTTTGCAAGATTCTTTCTTAAAAGTTCAAAGTGGTACTAAATAGATATTAATATATGAAATTGGCCATGGCCAAGAGATTTCCTCTTGCAATACAGATCTTTGCCTAATCTATAAGTAATAAAAGGTTAACTGTGGCATTGAAAGGTTAGATATCCAACTCAGGATAACTCAGTGTGTGATAGTGCAGGGTGTGAACCAAGATCTTCTATACTCTAATTTATTGCAGATTCTTTCCAAATTTTGTCTCAGAATTCCCATGTTTTATTGTTTTCAAGTGACAGGATTAGTAGGAAAAGCACTGGTTTTAGACTCAGAAGACCTGCTTTCAACTCAGATCTTTTATATTCTAGCTGTGTGACCCTAGATAAATCATTTGACATCTCAGAACTGGCTTCCTCATGTGTAAAATAGGTGTGAAAATAGTTGTACTCTCTATGTCAAGAAAAATTTTGAAGAAATATAGTTGTTGTTGTTGTTGTTGTTTTGGAAAGTTTAAAGTACTATAGAAATATAACCAAGCTATGAACATTTAGAGGGGAAAATGTTTGGGGAAATATGGAAAGTGGGGAAAAATGGTGAAGCCACAGCCTCTATTATATACACTACTAATATTATATATGATAAAGTCACACAGTAAATCAATGTAGTAGGGGAAAAAAGTTCTGTATTTGGTGGAAAAAGACTTAACTTTTAATTCCACATCTCATTTTATGTTAGATGAAAAAGATAAGCCCAAGTTTCATCATCTGCAAAATGAGAGGGTTGAACTATATGATGTTTAAGGTCCTTTCTAACTTTAAATCTGTGATCCTATAATTTGCATATTCTCAACTGTTATAGGGGATGGGGAGAGAACAAATATTTATCAGTCAGTTACTATGTGCCAGGCACTGTGCTAAAGCGTTTTACCAATATTTGCCAGTATAAAATTTGAAATTTTCTCATTTGATTAAGAGAGGAACTACAGATGCTATTTTTAAAAATTAAATGATTGATTTTTAGTTTTCAACAATCACTTCCATAAGTTTTAAATTTTCTCCTTCTCCCTCCCCAAGATGGCTTACAATTCTGATATGCGTTCTATGCATACATTACTTTTAAACACATTTTCACATTAGTCATGTTGCATAAAAAATGACAACGAGTGGGAAAAATATGAGAAAGAAAAAAAAAAGCAAAATAAAGCTTAATAAAAAAAATAGTCTGCTTTGTTCTGCATTCTGACTCCATAGTTCTTTCTCTGGATGTGACTGGCATTTTCCATCATGTTCTTTGGAATTGTCTTAGGTCCTTGAATTGCTGGGAAGGGCTAAATCTATCAAAATCTGTCCTCACACACAGTGGCTGTTACTGGGTACAATGTTCTGGTTCTGCTCCCCTCACTCAGCATCAGTTCATACATGTCTTTCCAGGTTTCTCTGAAGTCCATCTGTTCATCATTTCTTATAGCAAAATAGTATTCCGTTACATTCATATACCACAACTTATATAGCCATTCCCAAGTTGTTGGGCATCCCCTCAATTTCCAGTTCTTGGCCACCAGAAAAAGAGTTGCCAAAAATATTTTTGTACATGTGAGTCCTTTTCCCATTTTTTATGATCTCTTTGGGATACAATCCTAGAAGCTGTATTGCTGGGTCAAAGGGTATGCACATTTTTATAGCCCTTTGGGCATAGTTCCAAATTGCTCTCTAAAAATGGTTGGATCAGCTCACCCAAGGGTTCACATAGCCTCTACTCTAAACAAATTCGTTCCAGGTGTAGGGTTTACCATTTAGTTGTTCCTTTCTCATTAATTTCACAATTCATGTTGCTCTCTCTGTGATGAAAATTTCTTTCTCATGCATCCTTTCTGGGAGGATTAAACCTAATATTCCAGGAGAGTCTGCAAACATATGAAAAACAAATATCCTCTTTTCTCTCAGCCTCCTTTCCTCCAGCTTCCCCTTGTATCCCTAGTCTTTCTTTTCTTCATTTCTCTATGTGTTGCTGCCATCTCCTTCTTTGTAGTGCAAAATCTGGAGGAAAGGGAAGCATGGACATAGAAAAAAATAAATGTGTATATATATATATATATTATATATATGTATTATATATATATTTATATATATATTATATATATATTTTAATTCTTTGATTCTACTTCACAAAGAACATTTGGACAGTCTCTGTTCATTTTATGTCTGCACAAAAGGCACAGTGCCTTTTTAAGTTACTGGGATATAATAGAGTGCATATTTTCATATTTTAATGTACTAAAGAATTTGACCGAATCAGATCAGAGAAGAATATGTGGATTAAAAAAAAATACAAGTTCTCCCTATAAATAAAATACTCAAGCATTTAATTATAGCATTATGTTCCCAGATTCTCTGCAATCAATTCCTTTCTCTTAAGAAAAACTGTCTTATTTCAGTGGAGAGCAACAAAATAATACAGGCAGGAAATACTATTAAAAAACACAAGTTTTCTCTTCCATGTTTCCTCCCACAACCTTAATGTCAACCATTTGTTTTATGGAAAATAATTTCAGGAAACCCCCCAAAAACCAAACATCTCCAGAAATGTCATCACAAAACATTTAAACTCCATAGCAGTTAATGCATATGTTGCCGGAATGCCAGCCGGCAATTGGGGAATAATCATAGCTTTCTGAACCCAATATTAAAATAAACCATACTAACTAGGGAGCATTTTCCATTTTCCTTCTCAGCGTTCCTTTTCTTTTTTAAAAAAATTTTGCCTGTGAAATGCATTATCATTTTTTTTTTTTTTTGGTGTGAATCTTAGAGGGCTGCATGTGGGCAGGAATAAGCATTTTTAAACTCCATTCCAGAAGAGATTATACTGTGAGTAGCTATTGGGAGGTATATGTAAGTAGCCAAAGTAAAAGTAGGAAAGGATGGAAAAAATAGCATTTCATCTCCTATGATTTCTTGCAAATGATATTTTTGAATGCCCGAGGCGGTCTTTCTCTTTGAAAATGACAGGTGCAACAAATCAGCACCAGGCTTCACGCGGATAATTTTAACTGACATTTCTATAGCACTTAGAAGTTTGCAAAGCACTTAGCATACATGATTTTACTTGAGCCACACAACAACCTTGGGATGAACGTATTTCTGGTGTTTCTATTCTCATTTTATAGATGAGCAAACCAAGGCTCAGAGGGTTTGAGACGTCCCTTGTTGCATCACTAGTAAATGTCAGAAGTTGAATTGGAATCCCCATGTACCCTCTTCCAGATTTGCCATGCTATGTGGTACACTTTACAACTGCTACTATTCAGCTCTATGCATCTTTGCACCTGAGCTAGATTTGGCACAATTCTCATACCAGCCACTCATTAATTATCCTTAGTGTTGACTGAATACAAGGTATATTGTCACAGTACTGTGGTGATCAGGTTCCTTAGGGTTCATAAAAGCCTTCAGACATAGGGTTAATTGACTGCATTCCTAATTTCCTGGGGCGTTCATGAATCAGCTGTTGGCTTTAATATATAAAACTTTGGGTACTACAAGTCTCTCTGTCATTCTTCAAATGTTCTGGGAGTCATAACAAGCAGACCTATTGGTTTGGGATTGTTCTATTCTATGATTACCCTTCAGACCAGAGTTTAATTTGGTCTGAAAGCATAGAAAGGAGGTTGAAATACACAAACTGTTTGTTTTCCTTTCCTTTTTTAAATACTTTTTTTTAACTTTTCAGTTCCAAATTCTATTCCTCCCTTTTTCCCTCCAACCCACCTTCCTTGAGATGGTATATACTAAAATATAGGTAATACATATGCAATCTTATAAAACATTTCCAGATTAGTCATTTTGTAGAAGGCTCAAATATAAGAAAAAAATGAAAGTGAAAAATTGCATGCTTTATTCTATATTCAAATAATATAATTTCTTTCTTTGGAGGCAGATAGTATGTTTCATCATTAGCCTCTGGGATTGTCTTGAATCACTTTATTGCTGAAAATAATTGTCATTCATAGTTCTTCCCCAAACAGTATTGCTGTTACTATTTACAATATTTTCCTGGTTCTGTTCACTTCACTATGCATCAATTCATGTAAGTGTTTCCAGGTTTTTCTGAAGTCATCCTACTTGTCATTTTATATAGCACAATAATTTTCCATTACAATAACATACAACATCTTGTTTAGTCATTCCTCAGTTGATGGACATCTCTTCGATTTCCAATTCTTAGCCACCACAAAAAACTGCTATAAATATTTTTGTAGTAATAGATCCTTTTCCTTTTCTTTTTTTTGAATGTCTTTGCAGTATAGACCTAGCAGTGGTATTGCTGGATCAAAGAGTATGCATAGTTTTATAGCCCTTTGGGCATAGTTCAAAATTGCTCACAAAAATAGTTGGATCCGTTTACACCTCCACCAACAGTGCACCAGTGTCCCAATTTTGCCATATCCTCTCCAACATCCAACATTTTTCCTTTCTGTCTATTAGTCAATCTGATAAGTGAGAGGTGGTATCTCTGAGTTGTTTTAATTTACATTTCTCTAATCAATAGTGATTTGGAACATTTTCCCCATATAGATAACTTTTATTTTTTGTCTGAAAATTGCCTATTCACATCTCTTGGCTATTTATCAATTGGTGAATGACTTGTACTTTTATAAATTTCATTCAGTTCTCTATATATTTGAGAAATGATGCCTTTATCAGAGATACTTGTTGTAGAATGTCTCCCCAGTTTGGTTTTTCTATGCCATCTTGGCAGAAGAAGTCTTATTTTTCCAGTGATATAAATGGAAAGCTATTTCACTGAATGGATCAGCTATTTTTTGATGTGTTGTATAAAAAGTCCAAGAGACATAGATTCTGGGTAATTAATCATTTTATTAATTATGCTAGGAGACAATAAAAGGAAGTCAGTGGCAATCTTGGAAAAACCATGGAACCCACTCAATGCTTATATGACCATTGCAAAGTGGGTGTTCCTCAGGATGGTGATCAACTCTGATTGGTTAAAAATTAAAGAGAAGAATGAATAATATGAGCAGTGGACCCATACTAATGAGAGGCTGGGGCACATGATTCTGATCACTCTAACTCCCAGAACACTTCCCCGTCTCTGGCTATCAAGACAAAGGTTCTAATTATCTCCCATCCCAACCAGTCCCCCATAGAACACAATGGGCTTCTCCATTTGTGGAGTCTAGACAAGTCTGAGGAGAAGATAAATTCAATCTCATTATGAGCAATATCCTTCAGATGCCAATTTGACCTAGTAGAGAATGAAGAGATAGGAAGGGAAAACAAACAAACAAACAAAATCTTGCATCTCCCTAATAATTGGTTATTTAATAATCATTTCTTTCATGGACAAGAAGACTGAGGATGTTGTTTACTTCCCTCACCTGTACAACTTCATTCCCCCAGGGATTCTATCTTATTTTCCATTATTCCCCATCATGCATGGCATATTCCAATTAGACCAGGGTCCTGAGAGTATCCTAGCAAGGTACCATAATACAGTCAAATGGGTGATGGATTTAGAGTTTAGATTATATCCTATATTACCTTAAGTAAGTGACTTTACTTTTCTGGGGATTTGTTTAATAATCTATAAAATGACTGTAAAACTATAAGGTCCCTTATAGTCCTTTTGCTTTGATCCTATGAATTTCAGTGTTGTCCATTCACATCTGTTTTAGTTTCTGTTTTATGTTAGTCCTCCTTTGTTTGCTTCGTTAAATGGAAAGATCTTTGGATTATGATTAAGAAAATATGATTTAGAAAAATCTCTCTGCCAAAAATTCTCTGATCATGAGAATGTTTCTGAAGGTCTCTATACGACAGATCACTCATGTATAAAAGAGATTTGGATGATTTCTTGAGATAATTCTAGTTCTGTTTGGTCATTTTCAGTTATGTGACCCCATTTGGGATTTTTTTGATAGGGATACTAGAGTAGTTTGCCATCTCCTTTACCAGCTCATCATACTTATAAGGAAACTAAGGCAAACAGGGTGAAATGACTTGCCCAGGGTCACACAGCTAATAGTGAGTTCAGAAAGAGGAGTCTTCCTCATTCTAGGCCTAGCAAGGTATACACTGTACCACTGAGCTGCCCAGTTCTAGCAACCATGAATCCATGAACCTTCAATACCATCTAGGAATACCACCTTGTTTTGTCAGCTATGCCCACACTTCAAGAATAAATTCCATTTTTGCAACATCTTTGCAAACTTTCTATATTCCTCTAACCTTGGATTATATTTTCCAGCTTTGAACTTGAGAGATCTAGGTGGTTTAGAGGTAGGGCACTGGGCCTGGAACCAGGAAGAACTGAATTCATATATGGCCTCAGATGCTGGCCATGTAACACATGGCAAGTCACTCAACCTCTGTTTCCCTCAATTTCCTTAATAATATCACCTATTTCCCAGCGTTTTTGTGAGAATCAAATGAGATGATTATAAGAACTTAGCACAGTTTCTGGCACATAGTAGGTGATTAATAAATGCTTGTTCTTTCTTTTCTTGAACTACTAGTATCCTTGTGATAGCATTTACTTCAAATCAGTGTCCTCTTTACAAATGAGCTTTACAATAAAATTATTTAATGCAGATGCCATGTAACCTATTTCCATTCTTTGTGGAATAAAAATGAGAGCGAAGCAAATAGCAAGTCTTCCATGGGAGGATAATTTGTAAAGAGTAAACAATAAGAATCATAATTTGTCTGGATAATTTCACTTGATCTACAGTCAACTTTACTGAATGTTCTAGGTTTGTTGTTATGAAAGCAACTCAGAGAGAATAAGATGGCAAAATGAAGCCAAAGGTTGGTTTTTTTCCCCCCAAGGGGAAATTGAGCTGGTTTCTTCAAAGATATGTCTTGATCATAGTTGAACCTCACCTCCTTTTTTGTCCCTGTGATAAATTAGAATTTTCTTCCTTATAGTGAAATCAGAAATCATAAAGGGGACTTTTAGGCTCTGTGGGTGCCTACTAATCTTCATCTCCCCACTGGTCAAGAGACTAGAGAGCATAATTGAGTTTTGGCAACATAATCAATAACATATGCATTTGTGAAAATATTTTATTTTCCTTCCTCTTAAATGGATGCACTTGATTTCATGCAGTCATCCATCTAGCCATCCATCCATTTCATTCTAATGTTGGAAGGCAAACAAGGTAGACTTAGCATTTAAAGAAGCTAAACCATTTGCTTGAAACATGAAATGGCAAAGAGATTGTTTTCTTAGCCCTAGGATTAGTTTGAACAGTTCTTCACTGCTTGGCCTCTGACCACAAAGGTGTTATATCTGTAGGCCATGCATCCTCTGTGAAGTGTTGCTTAGCTGCCCTGGCCGCCTTTGTTTGTGTCAAATAGAATTAGGATACTTTAGGATACCTGAGGATACTTGGTGACAATCTGGAGAAATGGCTATATTGTGCAGGTTTGGGACAGGATCACCTTGTGTTCCTTTGATGGATTCCCCATTGTTCCTGGGATGAAATACTGGGGATAATTCTGTTTTCAACTGCTTTTGCTGCAGGGACCGATTTGGTTCTTGTCTCTGATACTGTGTTTCTTTAATGGTAATCCTAGCTTTTTGAAATATGAGTGTCAATAGTGAAAAAGGCTTGCCCGTTATATCATTCATTTATCACCAGAAGGATGCTTTTAAGAAAGGTCTTAGATGAAGGGATTGTACCAAAGCCAAGTTACTGTGTCTGGGGATTAGTGAAAGCTTCCCATTGCCTGACCTCAATTAGAAAGGGCAGACGTGCTTGGAGGGACTGCCTTATTAATAATGTCTGAAGTGACTTCCTGAAGGTTTGACTTAGGCATGAGCTAACCTGAAGCTCTTTTTCCATCATTAGTGATAGGTTAAGATTGGTCATACTGTCTATCAGGAAACACCTTGCTTGGTACGGTAGCAATCTTTCAAAAGTGATATGCCAGGATTTAAACCTCCATCTAACTAAAAGCCAACCCTAGGTCTTACAGAGAAATAACAATTCCGCCAAAAGAAGTGGAAGAGAAATTAAAAACTTAGCAGTGATAACAACAAAAGCAAATAATGATAGTAGAAGTTAGGAGAAATGGAAAGTCAAAAGATAAAAAAATGGACCCAAAAGGAAAGAAGCCAAAGGATTCTAGAGATAGAATATGCTTCTCTCTAGTTTGATTCCAAAATAAAAATGTTCTCATTCTAAAGAACCTCATTACAAAATTATGACTATTAAAAAACCTTTCTGTCCCTGTCTTTCTCCATATATATGTATACCTATCTTTATATATGTAATTTATATTTAGATAGATTCTCTTGCCTCCACAATGTCCTTTGCATTAACCCCATTTTTATTAAAATGTACAAGACTCCAAGTATATAATTTTTATTGACCCTCATTAGGGGCAGTCCATCCCTCTCCAATAGTGGGTCATTTCAATATTTTTAGACATTGTCCAAAATATTAATTTCCATTCTCAGACACTACTTACTTAGCACCTTGTTCACTACTCATCAATCTTCCTTGGCAATCATTGCCTCCCCGAGATTGTATCATTCTTTAGTCAATGTATGAGCAATCACATCTAAGGTCAATTGATTGAAAATTAATCAGAGAATTCATAGTATAATATTAAGGCCATTGTTTTTTATAGTTTATGTCTATTGCTTATTTGAAGTCCATTCTGACAGAAAACAATTTTATTAAAGTTTAGAAAATTCCTTGTATCTCCCATACACAATTTAGCACCTGTGTTGAGGCTGTGGCTCTGAAGGTTAAATTATTTTCAATATTCTCCTTTGATTGGCATGTGAATGAAGAGTAAAGAATCTGAATAACAAAAAAAATCATTCCCTTGATGTGGAAAATGGAAAGCAAAATTGTTTCACAACATCTTGATAACTAATAATGTAGAAATCCCTCAATCACTTGGTGGTCTAATACTAAAAATGCTCCATCTTCTATTCAAAGGATACAGTTTCATTGACCATTATAACAACCACTTGCTGTCCTTGGGTAAGACACCCTGCAGTTTTGTCTAAAAAATATCTTTCACAGTTATAAAGATATTCACTCTCTTTCCCTCATCTCCTACCCTTGAACAGGGCATGTTTTCCTATTCTGATTACAAATCCTATCCCTTTATACTCTACAAGTTTTCCTTTTCTCTTTTGGCAGATCCCCTTTTTTCCCTCAACTCTTTCTACAGTCATGAAATGCTTTGCTTATCTCTCCGAAGTTGTCACACAGAGGTTCTGATTTGTTGTGTGCCTAAGTGGACCTAGAAGGTTATAAAACCAAATTTGTACCCCAGGTAATTGAATCTGTTGTTAGTTAGCATGAGCAGATCTCTTAGCATGTTAATACATATTTTGCTTTCTGTTTGACCTGCTAGTTTTTATCCATAGTCTTTAGAATCCCGATTACAGGTATGCCTCTTAAGAGGTTGAGAGGATTCTACTTTGAACTCTTTTGGAACATATTAGAACCATCTATCTATCCATTTATCTCTCTCTCTCTCTCTCTCTGTTATAACTCCCTCCCTCCCTCCATGGGACATTTTGTAATGTAACCTGTCTATTGCAGAAAACTCTGTTGAATTTAATATCTTATATTTCCTGGTCTCCCATTTGAAATTTCTGTTGTTTATCATTCATGTTTTTGGACATATGTCTACAAACCCCTTCCCTTGAAACAGATATCGAACTATTTTTCATGTGTAAGTAGCTCTCTGCCTAGACTTACTTGTTAAAATAAATATTATTATATTTATTATATTTCCATGGCTTTAAAAATTCAATTCTGGGGGGGGGGGCAGCTAAGTGGTGCAGTGAATAGAGCACTGTCCCTGGAGTCAGGAGGACCTGAGTTCAAATTCAGCTTCAGATACTTAACATGCACTAGCTGTGTGACCTTGGGCAAATCACTTAATTGACCCTCCAGAAAACAAAAACAAACAAAAATTCAATAGTTGAAGGTGAGGTTCATAAATAATGGTTTAAGAAAAAACAATAAGCACCCTCCAAATGCTGGAATAGTAATAGAAGAGGGGGAATGTATGGGGTAAACAAAAAAGGAGAGAGGAATGTTAAAGAGGGAGCAGGAAGAGAGGACAGGAAAATCTGTCGGCCACAGCAAATGGAAGAGTGCTTAGGTACAACCTTATCAGAGCCGAATGGATCCTCTAAGTATCTGGTTATGTTGGCCAAGTCATGTAACCTCATTTCTGTCTTCTGTAAAATAAATGATCACTCAGATTCTTTCCAACTCTAAAATTCAAGTCAGTGATACACACTACATTATTTAACCAAAAAGACTTCCCTTGGGAAAAGAGACCAAATTAATTTGGCAGACATGTAAGGAATATAACGCAACTACTATGGTGGTAGCATTCCATTTGGCAAGGGTACAGAAAGAGAATTAGTTAACAAGTGTAGAGATCCTGAAAAGGACTCACTGCATTCAAGGAGCTTCCAATGCGCTAAATGATTATGCTTCATATATCTTCCTTTGATAGTCCTAAATTAGGCTAATTCTACATTTCAAGAAATAGAAATACAGCTGCACACTCCTTGAAGTTAGCTCTCCCAGGTTTATTTATATAGATTTCTGGAGGTACATGTATAGAGAATATAAAGAATATATAAGACATTTGGCCCCAGAGACCATATGATTCCCGAAGAGTCTATTTGCATCCCTCAGAGGCAAAGAAGGATGTTCAGAGGTTCATAACCATTACCCTGTCCAAAATTGCAGTAAAAACTGGGAAGAGTGTTGTTTTATATTCTTAAAGGCAAATACATGTAGGACTTTTTTCCAAATGCACCAAAACCTCCCAGAGGACACTCTGAGATGTATTAGTCATTCTAGCTCTTTCTGTTAACCTGTTCTTCCTCCTTATAAGGGAGGCATAGTCTAGCCATATTTGTATCAAGACAAAATGCACCCTCTACACTAACATCATGTACTAGAGTTAATGTATTATTATGTCAGTAGGTAATTCACTTAATAACTCATATTAATGTTGAATTTTAAGGTCCACAAAGTACTTTTCCCACAGTGGGAATAAGGTAGCACAAACATTAATATCATCCCCACTTTATAGATTAGGAAATTGAAACTGAGAGGATTAAAGTGATTTGCCCAATGCCATACAATATCCAGGACTCCATGTTGTGCATCATAGATCATTGGATGGAGCCATGAATGCAATTCAATTTATTAAATACTGATTATCAACCAAAAGTTGTGCTAAGAGTTGGGGATACAGATAGAAAGCAATGAAATAGTAACTGCTCTCAAGGAGCACTCACTTTGATTGAGGAAAACAAAACATGAAAAGAGAATTCAGTTACTACTGAGATGGAAAAGTCTGGAAGTCATGAGAGTGCAGCTGAATGGCTCATGGGATGGCCATGCCCAGCAATTCATAGTAGCACATCAGGAGGTAGAGTGATAGTTCCCAGGGATCCAGGGGGCATAGAGGCAGGCCCATAGGATATAGTAGCAAAGCAAATTAAAAGATATAGTGCTATGGATCACACCAGAAAGGATAAAAGGTAATGTTCATCTCCATGTTGTGTACAACAGAGCTACCTGTATGAGGTGTGGGCAGCCTGGGCTGTGGAAAGGGATAAATGGAGAGGAAGGGAGAAGGATGTCGTCAGTGGATTATAGAATCAGTATCTGAAGGGAAATTGGAAGTCATTAGTTCAGCCACTTCACTTTACAGATGAGGAAACTCAGGTTAAGAGAAGTTAATGATCACCAAAGGACACAGAAGTTGGAGAACCAGGATTTTCTTTAAAAAAAAATATTTATTTACTTTTAGTTTACAACCTTCAGTTCCACAGTCCCTTGAGATTTCAAATTTCTCCTTCTCCCTCTCCCTCTCCTCCACCTTACCTCCCATGGCAGCATGCAATCAAATATAGGATCCACTACTTCCACATTAAACATTAGTCAAGTTGTAAAGAAGGATTATAACCAATGGAGTGAACAATGAGAAAGAAGAAACAAAACAAGGCAAAAAAGAGAGAGCAAGTGGTTTTCTTCAATCTGCATTCAGGTTGTTCTGGATGTGGATATCCCTTTCCATTATGAGTCTTTTGTAGTTGTCTCCTAACCTTGTTTTGCTGAGAGGAGCCCAGTCTATCATAGTTAGTCGTCACAAATGCGATGTTTCGATGTGTCTGTAATAGCATACAACGTTCTCCTGGTCTGCTCTCCTCACTTAGCATCAGTTTATATAAGTCTCTCCAGGTTATTATGAAGTCTGTCTGCTCCTCATTTCTTATAGCACAGTAGTATTCCATTACATTCATATACCACAACTTGTTTAGCCATTCCCCAATTGATGGGCATCGCCTTGATTTCCAGTTCTTTGCTACCACGAAAAGAGCTGCTATAAATATTTTTGTACATATGGGTGCGTTTCTTACTTCTATGATCTCTTTGGGATACTGCCCCAGGAGTGGTATTGCTGGGTCAAAGGGTATGCACTTTTTTTAAAGCCCTTTGGGCATAGTTTCCAGATTGTTCTCCAGAATGGTTGGATCAGTTCACAACTCCACCAACAATAGATTAGTGTTCCAATTTTCCCACATCCTCTCTAGCATTTATAATTTTCCTGTTTTGTCATCTTAGCTAATCTGACCAGTGAGATATGGTACCTCAAAGTTGTTTTGATTTGCATTTCTCTAATCAACAGTGAGAACCAGGATTTTCAACAGGTCTTGTGATTCCAGGCATTCTTTCCAATGACTATTTACTCACTCCCTTCTCTGAAGAAAGAAAAAGTTATTGTTCTTAATGGGACAGAGATATGGAACTTGAATGGCCATTAGATGTTAGATAATCTAACTCTTGATTTTACAAACTAGGATCCAGTAGTCAAGACATTTAAATGATTTGCCTCAACTCAGGTAGTAAGTGGAAGGATCATTTTGAAAACGGGTCTTGTGACATCAAAGTTAAGGTAGTTTCTACTTAACCCTGATGCCTCCAATCTTCACAAAGTTAAAAGGAAACATGCTTAAATCACATAAGAAAGGTTATGGTTAAGGCTAAAGAACACCATTAAAAGTCATTAAGCATGAAAAATGAAGCACCAAGATGTCTATAGCCATGATTATATTGGAGTTGAAAGGTATGTTAAAGGACATCTAGTTCATTTCCTTCCTTATCATTCCACCTATGAGGAAACTAAAACAGAGATTAAGTGATGAGATTAAGTAGCTTGCTCAGGATCACACAACCTGTAAGTATCAGAGGAAAGATGGAAATTCAGGTCTTTGGAAATTCATGTCTAGTACTCTATCCACTATAGCATATGGCAGGGTAGATATGAATTTAAGATGATTTACATGGAGTTCTACCAGAAACCCAGGATATATTCTGAATGGTTTCATGTCCGTCTTTGTAGGCTTCCCATTCTGTGATTCGTACCTACCTGTAGGAATCTAGCCAGACAACTAGATCTTCAGTAAATCTCAATAGAATGTGAATTCTTTAATTTCAAGAATTGATTTGTTTTCATTTTTGTATTTCCAGCACCTGTCTCAGATATTTGCACATGGTAGACACTAAATAAATACATTTTTGATTAATTGAATTGGATTGAATTGAAGAAATAGTAGCTTAGAAGGTTCCCGAATGATCACACTCCCCATAATTAGGGGGGAAATATGCTCTACTCTTAATAATGTTAATCAAAGGGGGAAGGAGGAAATAAACATTTACTTAGCACCTACTCTGCTCTGGGCACTATGTTAAGTGCTTTACTAGTATCATCTCATTTGATCCAAATATTTATTCAACACCTTAAGAATGTTAATCCCCAATTTCCTTCAAGTCTTACTTCCAATGCCACCTTTTGCTTGGAACCTTTCCTGATCAACAGGTTTCTAGAGCTCCCCATTTCATTTAGGATTTGGTTTCATTTTTGCATCTTCCCTGACTAGCACAACACCTGGCAAATTGTTTCCTCTCTGGCTTAACAGGTGGTTTTCATTGACTTTTACTGAAGAAAAAAAAATATTTCCTAGTAGCCATCGCCTTCTGGAAATGAACCCCCTTGAACCTGGATACATCTTCCTAGCTTTTGGTAATGCAAAAGAGTGCTAATTTGCGTGGCCCATTCTTGAAGCATTTCAGGATTTAGCAGGCATGATCAGAGGTAATGCTAAGGTGGAAGGAGGGAGAAAGTAATTGATCAAGATCAAAAGTGGGGCACGTAGTGGAGTGTGTGTAAAAGGGATACAGAGATCAGTGATCCTAGTGGACCCCAGCCCCTCAAATGCATGTGCATTCTTTCATTTGTTCTACTTTTTCTTTCTCATCAATTGTTTTTCTGCAAATGTGTTTGTTTCCCCATTGAGCATAAACTCCTGGAGAAAAAGAGCTGTGTCTATTGTTTTACTGTGTGGGTGTGTGACATATGGCATATATAAATGAATTAAGATAATACTTTTAATCTTGTCGGAGAGGGCTGGTTTGTGTAATATGTATAGAAATTCTGGACACATTGATGCTATCTCCCATTGCAAAAGAATGAGCTGTTGCATTAAAGTAGTCTTCATTGTTTTGTAGCACCTCGCCAATCCTTGAGAGAAATCCTGTTTTCTTACTGGCAATTGTCAGGAGTGCTCATAAGATCAATTGGTTTGCAAGTGATCATCTGTCAAATCATTAGCTCCCACTCTCAGGTAAATGTCAAGGGGTGCCTGGTTGGTCCCAAACACTTTGTCTTGCCCCACTGTGGCATTGTATGATTTGCAAATTGTTATAGGCAACACTCAGATCAGATTGAAGAGGACTCCAACTGGGCACCATAGGTGTGGTAGAACGGTGGGGGATGACCCCTGCTTAGCAATTCCATACCACAAACCATTCCCAACCCTGTTCTTCCTTGAGCTCTCTCAATCACTTTCCCCACATTTATTTTCTTTTGTCACAAAGATATGTAGCTATTTTCTGTGAACCCAAACTGTTTTGAGAATTATTTTTTACTAACACCCTGGGTTTATAGGTTTTGACTGCTCCTATTCTGACATTTCTGAATTGTAGAGGCCTTCCTTGGCATCTTCTCTAGTCATGGGCATGCTCTTTGTGCACATATCGCAGATGGCATTTCTGATCCAGAGGCAGAGAGGCCTTATTTCCATATCTCAAAACTGGCCCTATCAAACAGCAGCCTTGCTGAATTGTAACGTGGTTCTGTGAAAGGAGATTGGAAATGTTTACATTAACTCATTTATGTACTTCAGAGGAAAATCTACATTTATGATGCTGATTCTTTGGGTACATCTTTCTTTTCTCTGAGATACCTTGTAAAAGCAAAACAAAACACTTTTAGTGTTTTCCAGATTTGAATTGAAACTGGCAATACTTTTTATCACGAAGAAAAGGAGGTGGAAACAGTGAAACTGGAATAAGAGAATCTGAGTTCCCATTCATTTTGTCCAACTTACTATCTATGCAACCATGGGCAAATTAATTCATGTTTTTTTTTCCTTTTTTGCTTCCTTTCCTTCACTTATAAGTTGAAAAGTTTGAACTAGTATAGCCTGTCTGCACGTGAGGACCTAGAGGGCCACATGTGGCCTTAAGGCCACAGGCTCCCAACCCATGGGTACTAGGTGATGACTGAGGTCTATCCCTGCCCTACGATTAGTCAGTTGGATTTATTGTATCTTAATCATTTTAATACTTCTCACTATCATGGAATAGACTCACTCTTCAGTCTCAGAAGTGAAATGTCCCAATTTCTTTATCCTCAAAAATCAAGTTTTACATTAGTAATGCTTCGGAGTCAAAATAGGTACAGAAATTATATTTTGAAAGCCTACCTAAATCTGGAATTCATAACATGGAAGAACACCAATAGCATTTTTTTTTCTTTTTGGAGGGCAGTTCGGGTTAAGTGACTTGCCCTTGGTCACATGGCTATTAAGTGTTAAGGTCTGAGGCCAGATTTGAATTCAGGTCCTCCTGACTTCAGGTCTGGTACTCTATTCACTTCACCACCTAGCCACCCCAAAATAGTAAGTGAATTTTTTTTCTTAACCCCAAGGGCAATTGGGGTTAAGTGACTTGGCCAAAGTCACATGGCTAGTTTTTGTGTTGTGTCTGAGATCAGATTTGAATTCAGGTCCTCCTGACTCCAGGGCAGGTGCTCTATTCACTGCACCATGTAGCTGCCCCACCAATAGCATTTTTAAAGTCACAATTATCTCTATTTTTTGTATGGCAGGCAATATGGGGAGTACATTCAACAGCCAAGGCTAGGACATCAAGGTGATCATGAACTATCTTCATGTATTTGTATTTTCTCTCCCACATTCATAAGTTCATTTTCTTTCTTACTTTAATTTTGATTATTTTAATTTGTCATCACCACTAAATTGCCAGATAAAAATAGACTGATAAAAGCTAGGAACTATAGTTCACCATCTAAGGTAGTGGAGTCTGAAAGCCATTCCATATGTCTCATTTTTCAAGAAAGTATTGAATTTTACCTTTGTAGATAGGCTTCTTACTCTGAGCTGAGCACCTTGGGAATATTAACTTAGCAAAGAAGGAAATTGAAATATGGAGCTCAAAGTTCAACAAGCATAAAACCTGGAGCGATGAGGCAATCAGTCATTTTATCATTTCCCCAAGGGGAGTAATAGATTCTCAGCTATATAGATACAGCTAATTTTTATAGCCTATATAAAATAAATGTGAAGGAAGTTTTATTTTTAAAAAAGCATATTTAATGATCTGTATTTATGCATATGTGCTATATACCTATATAAGAATATCTCAATATATATCTACATATATACAATACATTTCAATAAATTATAGATCAGCAAATGATTATAACTAATTTTAAATATTTTGTGGGTTAAAAAGTGATTTCCATAAAGCAACTCTGAAATAGGTAATAGAAATATTATCATAATTTTACATATAAGCTAATTGAAATAGAGTGGATCATACAAAGTCATATTAAAATATATGGGAGTCAGGACTTGAACCAAGTTTTCTGACTGTCTGATACTGTTTCTACTTTACCACACTTATCTAAAACTGAAAATATACTAGCAAATATACTTAATGAACATTTACGAACTTATAAATATGTTTTCTGATTTTGAAGCAGAAGTCATCTAATCTAAACCTTACCTAAGTGAAATCTCTTAAGTAACATTCCTTATAGGTCATCATTTATCATCTTTTTGAAGATATCCTGTTTAGTGGAATCGACTATCTTTTAAGACATCCCATTTCATTCTTTCTCTTAATGATGCCCTCAGCATCCAGGGTTTTGGTTATATGCAAACGTGTTCCAGATTTTTTATTTTACTCAGCCCTATTCTCTCTCCTGAATTCTAGTACTATGTTACCAGCTACTTAATGAGTATCTTCCATTGGATGTCCCATTCATCTCAAACTTTATGTCTAAAACAAAACTCATCAGCTCTCTCTCCAAATGCCCACCCTTTCCTAATTGATAAGATAATAGAGTTATAATATGAAGCTCTAATCCTCGATGAAATAAAGTTCAATCCTTTCATTTTAGAAACAAGGGCTCTGATGCCCAGAGAGAAGTGTCTTTTTTTATTGTCACATAGTTGGTAAATATCTGAAGGCAGAATTCAAACTCAGGGCTCCTTGATTACAAATTCAGAGTTCTATTCATTGTACTATAATGCTTCTTTGCTCTGTTTTTCCTATTTCTGATGAGTATAAATTTTCTATTACTACTGTTTTCAGCCTTGAAATCATCCTCAACTCTTCCCACTCTCTGGTCCCTAGTATCCAATCTGTGGCAAAACTGTCAATCCTGAAATGACAACTCTTTCATCTGAACCCTTTATTTCCACTCAAAATTGCCATGTTAGTTTAGACTTCCATCATCTTTTGTTGAGGCTACTCAAATGCACTCCCAAAAGTATTCCTGTTTCAAATTTCTCCCATCTCCAATCCATTCTCCACATGTCTTTCGAAGTGATATTTCTCTGTCCCTGCTACTCCCCTGCTCAATTCAGTGTATCACTATTAGTTCTTAGATAATGTACAATTTCCTGTTTGCCTTTTAAGATCCCACTTTATAATCTAGTTCCAACATATCTTAATAGAACAGTTGTGCTTTATAGTTTGATAGAGTTCTACCTAATCTGACCCTTTTGTTATTAGCCACATACAACATTTCATCCATTTCCACCCCCATGCCTTTATAAAAGTTCTCCTTCATGCATGAAATACAGTCCCTTCTTATCTCTACCTTTTAGGATTTCTAGTTTCCTTCAATGTTCAAGTGCCAGCACTATAGGAAGCCCATCTTCTTTCTTCCAGTTGCCATGTCAGTATCCTCTGTCCTGAAAATAACTTTTTATGTGTTTTGCATACATTTTGCATTTACGTATTTGTGTTCATTGTGTATGTTTCCCATTGAAAAGTCCTTTGAGGTAGGGCTGTGTTATTTTGATCTTTCTGCCATAGGGCTCAGTATAATGCCTGGAACATAATAGGTACATAATGAGGTACTTGTAGAAGGAATGTAAGAATGAATGATTGAATTGATGTTGGAATGAATCAGCAAATGAAGTGTACATCATTTGGTAGATGATGGCACTGATATGTCTTCTCATTAAGATACACACTCTGAGTTATTTTTCTGGCACCATTGATTTGGACAGATTCAATTTTTACAAGTTGGGTGAATCCAGTAGGTGGTTACCCATTCTTAGTGCTTAAAAGAGAAGCCATTTCTTTTCATCATCATATTCCAACTTAGGCTCACTGATGAATTAGTTATTCTCATGGGCTCTATATGGGTAAAAGGTTTCTGCATTTCTATTCTTGATTTCAAGTGACAGGTGGAGTAGCTTCTAATTGCTAAGAGGTTTTTAAAAAAATTTACATGTCAATGTTTTACTCACCCTACCTTATGTTGCCCCCCAGGACCCCCCCCAAAAAAGACTGGGCTCTTGATTGATTGATGAGTGTCAGCTAAGTTTTCCAATAGAGTTACAACTGCAGCTCCTTTCTGGCCAAACTCGTAATGATGCGGTCCCTTGACTATATAAAACTGAATTGGAAAGAGAAAAGATAAAAAAAGTGACTTGGTCATGATATGCAAATATTTTCACTTTCAAAGTAGATTCATGTATATTAAGGTGGCTAAACTGTCTGACTTTATTTTCCCCCTTTCTGCTCAAATCTAAAATACCTGATTAGCTAATGGTGGGAAGTGGTTGACAGAAGTGACACACTCCACTCAGGTAGCTTTTTGTAAATGTAAATATAGTCATATTAATATAGCATCTATACTAAGTACTTTTTGCTAAGGTTGAGTTTATGATTAAGCACTCAGACTACTCTCAAGATTCTCTTCTCACTTAGAACTCAAGAGAAATGAAGGTACCTAAAGAATGTTAAAATGTTTTCTTTCCTTTGAAACATGTCTCTCTCTCTCTCTCTCTCTCTCTCTTTCTGTCTGTCTGTCTGTCTGTCTCCCTCCCTTCCTCCTTCCCTCTCTCTCTTTATCTCACCATCATCTGCCTTCTTTTCCACATACAACCCCAACACACACAACACTTTTGGGCAAAACATTTGAATTATGGAATGTGTAATGATGCTAGAATAGGCATGGCATTTAGAGGGACCTTAGAGGCCATTTAACCCATTTTACAAATGACTAATCTGAGACCTAGAAAAGCTAAGTGATTTGCCCAAGATCTCATAGGTAGTAATAGATTTTAGATTTAAATCTGTGTTCTTTGCTTTCAAATCTACTCTGTAATATTCTTTTATATATTTGTGTGGTCAATGTGTTATAGCTTTATTTTTTATATTATGTATTATAACTTCATAGATAAAGATCTAGAAAGGAACATAGAGTCCATTAAGTCCAACTTTTTGATTTTGTAGATGGATAAACTGAAGCAGAGAAGTTGTGACTTCCCAAAGAACAGCACAACTGGGTAAAGGTCTGAGTCAGCATTTGAACACAGGTCTTCCTAGCTTCAAACCAAGTTAATTCTCTAAAAAAAGCAAAAAAACCCCAAACAAACCCCAAAACCCACTCCAAAATAAAGAAACAGACAAACAACATGCTCCTATTGCAATCCTCTCATTTTTTTTTTTTTTTTTGCTTTTTGGAGGGCAATTGGGTTTAAGTGACTTGCCCAAGGTCACACAACTAGTTTTTGTGTTAAGTGTCTGACTGAGAAGTACTAGGAATAATATAGTGTGTAATGAGCAAGTTTTGAACCAAGGAAAACCTTGGTAACTATGTTCCAGATGGCTTGTTGATCTCTCTTTCTCTCTTTTTAAAGGCAATCAAGGTTAAGTGACTTGTCCAGTGTCACTAGGCAAATAGTAAATATCTAAAATTGGATTTGTACTAAGGTCCTCCTGATTCCAGGCTGGTTCTCTATGTGCTGTTACTCTATTGTTAAAGGAAGTTTCCACATTGTCAAAAAAAAAAAATACAGGGTATCCTAAAAGTCTTGGTGTAGTTTTAAGCTTTGACAGCCTCTATATTGTGTGCCCTTTTGGAACATTTTATGGAAGGTAAAAAACAAAACAAAACAAAAAAAACAAACCCCAAACAAAATAACAACAGCAACAAAAACATTAAGAAAAACCCAAAGAGAAACATTTCCCCAAAGAAGCAGCCTGGCAGAGAGGAAATAAAGAAGATCTAAGTCAAATCTGACCTGTGGCCCATAATATCTACTCAAGCCTGAGTGAAGGCACTCACTGTCTTTGACCCTGGCATCTCTGTAATACTTGACATTGCAGACAAACCAAGTGAAGACCAGTCAACAGTAGAAGTTCATTTGCCTGGGTGAAGATTTTTTTCCTTACTGGTAGTTCCTTATGCTAGTGAAATCGTCGGTCCAGACCAAAAAATAAACCAAAATAAAGATAAATTATTAAAAACAACACAAAAAGGAGGAAAAAAACCTCCGTATTCATTTTCTCTTCTAAAAATAGCTAAAGGGATCACTATATGTCCACCTGAGAAATTAGTAGTTTGTCTTGATTGATCACATGCTGACACTCCAATTCCCCCTATTATGGAAAGGTCTTAAAATATCAGTTATAGTTTTCCAAAATATTTATTTCAGTCTTAAGATTGTCTGGCAAATACACATTAGAGTTGGTTCTCTCCAAAAGTGCTGGCTTATAATTTTGCAGAAACCAACTAAGAATTTTGTACTTGGGTACATCTATTTGGCCCTTCCACCCATTTCTCACTCCCCCTGGGAGCTTTCACTAATCCCAGACATTGCTATACAAACCCCAGTGGCAATAGATCATCAAGCTCAGCTTTTCTTTTCCCATTCCCAGATTAGGTGGCTTCCAGGTTTATTTGGGGGTTATTTTTAGATCCCATTTTTCTCTTTTTGTTCCTTCTTTCTGTGATACTGTTTCAGATGCCTTACTTTATTAAAGTTGCAATGGCAAAGAAAGTGACTTCAGGAAATGAAAGATTGTCCTGATACATGAGGACATACATAGATTTTTCTCACAAATTTACTTTTTAAAGGCTTGAAAGAAATGATGTATCTTTTTTCTACTTTAGAGGTTATGAAGCCTGTTGGGTGCAGTCAAATTTCTTGGTTATTTTTCTGCTTTCTCTCCTTTTTTGATGAAGGTGTGGGGACTTTTTGGTTTGCTTTTTCTTTTTAAACCTGACTCAGTTTACTCATATATAAAATGAAGAGAACATTTGTAGGAAGTGGGGCGATGACCCCCTCCCCCCCTAAAAAAGATCTGCACTCCTGGATTCAATTCTTTTGCCATTTATTTCCCATGTGACCTTGAATAAATAATTTAAGCTTATTAAGACTTATATTCCTCATCTTCATAGTAAGGAGCCCTCGTGTAACTAGATCATACAATCATAGCTAGAGAGCTTGAACTGACCTTTGATATCAATGGGTTCAACTCCCCTTTCATTTTACAGATAAGGAAACTGAGATTTGGTGACTTGTCCAGGGTCACCCAGCTGATAAATAATAAATGTCCTACCTAGGTGATTCTAAAGCCCTCTTTTACCCTTCAGTCTATGGTTCCAAATAGGAAAGCACTACTTGAGTTAGAGTATCATCTCTTAACAACTCTGTGAAATTGATAGCATGAGTTTTATAATCTGTATTTTCAGGATTGGCACTGGATTTGTGTTGTCATCTCTTTGGGGAATACTCAGGGTAAGACAATACTCCCTGCCAATTGGGGCAGCTGGGTGACACAGTGAATAGGGCATGGGTCCTAGAGTCAGAAGGACCTGAATTCAAATCCGGCCTTAGACATGTAACATTTACTAACTGCGTGACTTTGGGCAAGTTACTGAACCCGGATAGCCCTGCTTTCCCCCCTCCAAAAAGACAAGACAAATACTCTCTGCCAATTCAATTTGGCTCCTTTTCTTCAGTTTATAATCTTGCAATTTGCCTAGAGCATTGAGAAGTTAAGTGACTGGCCCCAGGTCACCCCGACATTTGGTAGCAGAGTTACCAGAACAGTGAGAAAACTGATGTTAAGAAAATGTCCAAAAACAATGAATATAGATAATGGTTTTGTCTCTGATGTCTCCATAGACCTACTAAATCCTTGCACGAGCATAAGATGTGAACATTTTATTCTTTTATGACAACAATAGTAGAGATATCACTCTACAGGAACCATGCAGTAAAGGATTCATTTATTCCATATTTTACAACTAGCAAAACATTTACAAAATAATATTCAAAGTCTGAGTAACAAAGAAAGCAAAAGAAAAGAAACAGGGGAAAAAGACAAGTTATAGAAAATAGAAAGAAAAGATAATAAGATTATTTCCATTCCATTCCAATTTCAACCTTTGTGGTTGTGTGTGTGTGTTTGTGTGTATGTGTGTTTAAATAATGTCTTGACTGTAGGGTAGTTAGGTGGTGTAGTAGATTGCTGGACCTGGAATCAGGAAGACTCATCTTGTAAGTTCAAATCTGACATCAGCCACTAGTTGGTGACCCTGAGTAAATCAATTAACTGTGTTTGCCTCAGTTTCCCCATATGTAAAATGAGCTAGAGAAGGAAACAGAAAACTACTCTGGTATCTTTGCCAAGAAAACCCTAAATGGGGTCATGAAGAGTTGGACATGACTGAAAAATGACTGAAAATAGATTTATATAGTACTTTTCCTACATTTCTCTTCTGAGTATCACATCTACCCTGTCAGGGAAGTATCAAAAGCTAGTATCTTCATTTTATAGGCAAGTAAACCTAGGCATAGAGAAGTTAAGTAAACTGCCTATGAGAGCACAGTTAGTAAAAGTTGAAGGTTTGATTTGTCTTCCTTCATTGTTGGAATCATACTGGTTCATTAGGAAGATTTTTGTTTGAATGAAGAATGGGGATTTCTTTCAGCTAGGTTTTCTCTTTTTCATTAGGGAACTCTCTAACCCCATAAGCTGAAGAGACTATGCTGGCCGTGTGTGTGTGTGTGTGTGTGTGTGTGTGTGTGTGTGTGTGTGTGTGTGTGTATGAGTGCTCATATTTGCATGTATACCTAAATATTAAGGTTTTAAGTGAAAGGGTAAATTCCTGCTATACTTTAATAATTAGTTTCTTTGATATCTGTAGCGTGTGGGTAACATACTAAGATATCTTCTGAAAGTGACAGTATGTTTTGCCTTTGAAGTTAGAGGAGGTAGATGCCTTGCTGATAAATACTAATAAACATAAAGGCCCTCTTTCCCTAGAGATTAGCTCTATTCTGATGTAGTTAGAAATAAATTAAGAATTTACAAAGAACAGGGGTTTGTCAAAAATCATTCTCCTATCCTATATGAGAACTGGGCTAATTTATTCATTTCCACCTTCCAATTTAAACACTTATCAAATGCCTACAATATTTAAGCTGCTTTTCTGGTGATACAAAGACAAAACACAAGCAATTTCTGTACTCTAGAAGGCTTTCATCTGTTGGGATATACATCATATATGTATACATATATACATCATATATATCACATAAGTCAAAAATCCAACTAATAAGTAGTTTTAAGATAGGAAGATGACTAGTAAGGTAGGGGAAAAGGAGGGAGGGGGAGTTGCTTTAGAGAGGTCTGGAAAGGGCTTGAAGAGCATTAGAGGTAGCATTAGAGGTAGACTTTGAATGAAGTTAGAGAAGCTATGAGGGACAGGTGAAGAGGGGGCCATTTCAGGTAGACTGGTTTGAAAAGGTGACTGAGATTCAGATAGATTGAAACCCAACTTTAGGTCAGTAGACTGAGACCAGGCCATCAAATGTATTGTAAGAGGTCAAGGCCAGAAAGGATCTCCATAATCTTATCTTCTCCATTAATAAATGGTTTTTAATAAATAAGATAACCATCTTGATGAATATATTGCAGTACTTGGAACTGAGAAAAAGTAAAAATATACTTCTACCCCCTGGAATAGTGGGCTGTGAAAGGAAAGTTATCATGAGCACCATTTTTCTGGAAGTGGGAAAGTCTCTCACTTTCTTGATGAATCCAGAACTATTATGACACAATGTAGACATGTTCCCCCTTTTACCTTACATTTATTTTTATGCGAATATATATAGGTAGATCAAGGATCTGGATTTTCTTGAGTGTAAGCATTTAACATGCATTGTTATCTGCCTGTAACTCAAAAGATAGCTAAATGAATTGGCTGAGTCTCATAGCAGTTACATAGTTCACCCATTTCATATGGATAGCAAATCTCAGAGGCAGAATTTGAACGCAGGTCTTCAGACTCCAAATCTTTTTTTTTTTAATTTATTAATTTTTAGTTTTCAACATTCACTTCCATAAGATTTTGAGCTCTAAATTTTTCCCCCTCCCTCCTCTCCCTTCTCCTCAAGATGGCATGCAATCTAATATAGGTTCTATATATACAATCATATTAAATATATTTTCACATTAGTTATGTTGTAAAGAAGAACTAGAACCAATAGGATGAACCACAAGAAAGAAGAAACAACAGAAAAAGAGCTCAAATAGTACATGTTGATCTGCATTCAGACTCCACAGTTCTTTCTCTGGATGTGGACAGCATTTCCCATCATGAGTCTTTTGGGGTTGTCTTAATTCCTTGCATTGCTGAGAAGAGCTAAGTCTATCAAAGTTAGTCATTGTTATTACTTGGTACAATGTTCTCCTGGTTTTGCTCACGTCACTCAACATCAGCTTATGCAAGTCTTTCCAGGTTTTTCTGAAGTTGCAGATTCCAAATCTTAAACCTTTCTCACTATATCATGGTGCTTCCTTACTTAATGTCATTTTTTATTATATGTTACCAACTCTCTACCCCCCATCAAGTCAAAACAACTGAGATTATATTTTCACTTTCCAGCAATTTTTCCTCTTGTCTTACTGATTTCATTGTGTTTTAATCATGTTTTAATCCACAGCTAGTATCAGATAGGATTTGAACACAAGTCCTCTTGACTCCAAATAAAGCAATACTACCTATCTTTTCAGAGGAAACAACCTACTTACAACTCTCTATGATTTTGTTTGCTAAGTTAATAGTATCAAGAAAAGGATTTTCAAACTAGAGACTCCCTTACTGGTTTCCTTTTACCTAAAAAATACTTTGAGATGAAATCTACTTAATTCAATATATAAAAAATGAATTTTGGAAATTCATTATATTTAGTTGTGAACTTCATTTGTAAAAAGCATATAATAACAAAATTGGAAGTAAGCATTTGTATTTTCTCAAACTAATATGTAAATAGAGAACTATGTTAAAAATGCCAACCTCATTGCCTTTTTTTTTTAATATTGTCTCTCTTTTTTTATGTGCTGGATCAGGAATACAGAGAAATGCAAAAGTTATATTTCCACATTCATTCTTTCCTTTAAATAGGAAGAAAGATTTCAGAAGGATAGCTTGACAAGCGGCATGTGGAATTTCCAAAATTAACTGTGAAAGACAGATCATCTAGGCGTGTCTGAAAGCAATGCATAACCTTTGTGCTCAGAGATCTCATTTCCAAAATGTCACATTCTGCTTATTCAGTGGTGCTGTCATTAAGTTATTTTAAGCTTGAAAATTTGTGTTCTGGGGCTGAACTGAAATGATTACATCTATCTTTGGGTTTATTAGTTAGAATTAGAAATTCATTCAAGAACAATAAAATCATCATTAGTGTAGTGATATTCTGTTAAATATTGAGACTTGCAATGATTTTTTTTAATGTTGTCATTTTTAATAGTGGCAATTGAGAAGCCAGGCAGAATCAATCAAATACATGGATAATATGTGTTCTCTATATTGACTATGGAAAAGTACCATATTATGAATGGATATATTTATTACACCTTTTATCACTAAAGGGAGGACTGAATGCAATATTATTAGATACAACTCTAGAACAGACATCTCCCCCCTCATTTCATAAAATAAAAACTGAAAAATAAAGTTGAACATGGCATGATTATCAACTAATATTAATGTTTGTGTATTTCTTTGTGTAGGTAAAGGAAAAATCATTATTTGGGAAATTGAAACATAGTTAAAAACTGAACTGAATTCCACATAACTTTATGGACTTGCCATACATAATTCTTTACAGAGTTAGGATAGGATGTTAACAGGATGTTGACTTATCAGTCAGGGAAATCTTCTACCTTCAGAGGAAGGTCCTTTGAGGAAGTAGGTCACATAGGGGAAAAAAAAAGTCCAGTTGTACTTGTATCAGTCATGTTATGAGCACTTTAACCACGTTAATTACATGAGAGAATCATTCTCAGATCTCAAATTTCAAAGAGTCAAGGTGGACTAGATAAAAAAAGACTAAAAACATAAACAAAAACAAACAAAAAATATGATAGCATTTGGGCAGATTCTAAAAAAGCAGAATTCTTTTAAAAATCCAGTGCCAAAAAAACAAAAACAAAAATTAAACAAAACAAAAAAAAATTCCGGTGCCAAGAAATGATACTGAATTTAGGCATTTTCTTTTCATTTGCCTGGGAATGACCATTTTCATGGTGATCTGATGAACATTTGGTCATGTTCAGCACAGGAGCATAGACTCAGAGTTGGAAGCAACCACAGATGTAATCTGATACAAGCCTTTTAATTCACAGGTGAAGAAACATAGGCCTAGACAGGTGCTTTAAAGCAACTAGTTCAAAGTCATACTGCTAGCAAATGTCTAGCGGAGAATTGGATCCTGGGTACTCAGACTCTGACACTTGATCTACTCTAGTAGGCTGCCATCTCACCTGACTAGAATTTGCATTATATTTTTTTTCTCAATGTTGAATTTCATCTGCATGAGTGAAGAAACTGAAATTACAGTTTACATCAGACTGGTGGATGGATAAAGCATATAATAAACCCTTACTATGTGCTGAGTACTTTGCTAAGCACTAAGGATACAAATATAAATAAGAGGGGGAGGGGAAGGGAAAGAAAAGAAAGTTACATGATAATTTTGTTGTATATTTGAAAGGAATAGCAAGTTGCATAGAGTAGATTTGCAGTTTTATTTGCAGTCCTCTTTTTCATTGTACTATGTTGTGGAAATGCTTGTTTTATTCCATATATTAAAAATAAAATAAAACTTTTAAAAATAGGGGCGACTAGGTGGTACAGTGAATAGAGCACGGGTCCTGGAGTCAAGAGGACCCGAGTTCAAATGTGACCTCAGACACTTGACAAATTAGCTGTGTGACCTCGGGGAAGTCTCTTAACCCCAATTGCCCTGCCTTCTCTCCTCCAAAATGACCAAAAATATTTTTTTAATTAGCTGCATATTTGGTAATATAGTTTACCATGTTGAAATACTTTAGAACAAAGAACCTATGTTAGTCAATAATTCCCTGATTTAGTTTTCTGCTTCTTACAAAAAGAAAACACCTTTTGGAAAACGAGATAATCAGCCAACCACCTGGTGAATAATTTGCAGGTTGTAGGGCCCTTAGACCTCACTCTGAACTTGCTAAGGCAGGTAAAGTCACTTGGGTTACTAGCCCTTCATTGAGGGAATTGTTTTTTTCAGTCAATGTATTAGTGCCTACTATGTGCATAACACTGTGCTAAACATTGGGAATACAAAAAGAGGTGAGAGACAGTCCTGTCCTCAATGAAGCTTACACTCTAGTGGGGGAAAACAGCATGCTACCAAATACATACAAAGCAAGACATGTACAGGATAAGTAGAAAATGATTAACTGAGGAAAGGCACTGGAATTAAGAGACATTGAGGAAATAAATCAGAGCTAGAGAAAGGGCAGCTATGGTGTTGTCCAAGGGCTCCAATATAGGAGAAGGACATGTTGTCAGCACTTTCAGTCCTTCAGTAGCACAGAAATGAATATTATGTGACCTGATGTCCTTTATTCTCCTGGGCTTCTGTTTTCCCCATCTATAAAACTGGGGGGAAATCTCTAAGATCAAAGCCCAGCTCTATGAACCTATTAAGTGAGATGATCATCTACTCAGCAAATGGTAATTTTTGTTTTAAATAGGATGGAGTCTTCGCCTTTGCTGCCACACCTCAGTTACCCTCCCCTTCAGCTTCCTCCTTCTCCTCCTCCCTCTCTCTCCTCTCTGGCATTGTTTGCCCTAGAAGCAGCTGCCTAACTTCTCAGAGTCTCTGTTCCCCTTCAACCTCAGTTGATTTGAGAGTAGATTTTGTGTCATTTGTTCTGGGATGTTTTACTGAGCTTGCCTGAGGCACAGAAGTTGTTAATTATGGTTCTGATGGGAAGAAAATGGTCATTTCTTCCCCCTCCCTCTTCTGTATGGGTTCTGATTTTCTTGTGGAAGTTTGTGGGATAAGTGAAGCAAAGGGGTGGGTCACATGTCCCTTACCCTTCATATCAGCTCTGAGAAACTGTCACAGTGTTGGTAGAAGACACTTATTAATTATTTTCTCCTCATTAATTTTTCTACCAATTTGAAATAGTGCATTTGAAGTGTAACAGGTTGGTGAGAAGCCATGGGCAAATGAGTAGATTTAAGAAATCTAAACCCCAGGCCATTTCTTAGCCTAAGTTGAGGAACAACAGAACTTGAGACAGGTGCTCTTCATGCTTTGCTGTCACAAAGCAGCTGTAATGACTGTCCTGTCTCTTCTGATCCAGCTGCAGAGCTGCAGGGACGATCATCAGCCTCAAAAAGGGGTTCTTACTCAAACTGGTATCCTGTGAACCAGGAAGGGGTGGGATTCCTTTCATGGGGCCTGTGAGATCAAAAAAGTTTCATAATGATACTAACATTTTATAAATTTAAATGTCATAATTATCAATAGATAACACACACACACAAGTACACACCTTTTTTGGGTAGAGATGTGGAGTTCTTCATTTTTTAAGAATGTAAGGGAATCTTGAGACCAAAAAATTTGGAAGAACTTGAGAGCTACTAGAGTTTAACAAATAGAAAACAACTTGTTAGTAACATCAAAAGAATGGGAACTTGATGGCCTAAAGTACACTTTTTTTTTAAACATAGACTAAGTGAAAGTAGGGCTTGCTTCTTTGTACCTGTATCCCTAGTGCATAGCCTAAGGTCAGTATTTATCAAACACTTAATAACTCCCTGTTCAAACTCCCCCTGGGCCAGATTTTACAACATTCTGAGTAATATTTAGATCCTTCAAATTGAGAATTGGTTGATTGGAGCTGCTTCCCAATCCTGACATTTGTATTGTTCCTTAAATTATGAAGTGTTTTATATATTTTATCTCACTTGGGCCTAATAAAATCTCTGAAATAGAAGCGATCATTATACCCACTTTACAGATTCTGGAACCAAGAAGTTCAGAGAAACTAAATGGCTTTCTCATAGTAACGAAGTTAGTAAGGATGGAAGATGAGCCTGGAAATAGCAGTTCTGATTATGAATCCAGTTCTTTTGTTCTATGTCACACTTTCTTAATCTGGGATCCACAATCCTATTTTGTTTTTAATATTCTATTCACTGGATTTTGAAACTTGTTTTTTTTTAATTTTACGAATTTAATTTTATGCATTTTATTTGCACTATGCATTTTATTTAAAACGCCCTTAGAAGATGTCCATTACTTCACCAGTCTGCCAATGGGGTCCATGACACACAAAACATTACGAAGCCCTGTACTATCTACTATTCATCCCTGTCCTCCTCTTTGATAAAGGGGTTCTTGAAGACTCACCAGTGTGAAAAGGATTCCATTTTACAACTGCCTCCCAGATAGTTTGAGTGAATTCTCCTAGCTTATGTCAAAACCAACATGCCTTTGAAGTTTGGAATTACAGAGAAATTCTTTACTAGTTGCCTCCTACCTGTCAACAGTAAAGTGAAATTGTCATTCACCACTACTGCATCATCCAAGATGGGCAAAATAATCTTCTGCAGACTGTAAACAATAATGATAATCTGCCTAATCATATGTCACCACAATGAGATGGTGAAATAATTACACTATTCCAGTTACTTGCATGAGTGCTAAACACATTGTTTTAGTCTTAAACCATTCTATCAGCTCAATCCACCCCATAGTCTGGGGACCTAAGTTTATGTATTCTCAAAATGTGGTATTCCAGATGGGATTTAATATGTGACTAACTCTCTAGATATAGATTTTTCAAACCCCAGGAAAGTTTTCTTGTTACTCTCAGACTATTTTTAGGGTTGGTGTTGTGACATAGGAAGTGCTGGGTTTTGAATTAGAAAGATCTGTGACATGTTTTACCTGTTTAAACACTTAAAAACAGGAAGATCTTAGGCAAGTCACTTAACCTGGAGGACACATAGTTTTGTTATTGTTGTTGCTATTATTTTTGTTTTGTAAAATGAGGGTATCGATGGCATCTACTTCCCAGGCTTGTTAGGACAGTTAAAGGTATTAAAATGCTTTTAAAACCTCAAAGGTATAAAATATTTATTTAAATTTAAAACTTGCTATTTAAAACTTGCTAGAGGTTACCATATATTTATAGAACAGATCTAAGAAATCTTGTGAAAGATGGAGTTTTGATATTGACCAATATTGAGCCCAATGCATTCAGTCTGACACCTATATGGAGATTTAAACATCAGCACTGATCTCATGGGAATTTCAGGTCTGGGAGGCTGTCAATTTCCACATGAAGCTATGGGTCATTTGGTACAGAGGCTATTTATATGAACAGAAGTTGAGATTAAGAAAACCAGGCTAGAAATTTTCTTTAAATACAAGATGTGATCATTCGATACATCTACGTCATTAAAATGAAATAACCTCACCATTTAATGAGATCTTTGTGACCATTCATACCAACTGAATCCATGCAATTTTCATGAGTTTCTTTCTTGTTTAATCTTTGAAGGTTAATTTTTTATGGAATTTGTGACTGCTTTTATCCACCCATGTTTCATGTGAATGTTTCAATTTGTAATTTCAAAGACAGACATGCAAATATTTTTCAGTTTAAAATATTCATCAGTGGTTCATTGAAAATTATTTTGAAGATAAGTATTACAATAGGTTGTCAACAGGTTTCATTTCTAAATATGGAAACTGTTTTGGGGTTGATTTTCTTTTTGATGGGGGTTAATGTAGTTGTGTCACCATATTACTTCCTCCAATAATGTTTTTCAACATGACCTCAAATCTATTCTTTAAAAACCACTAAACCAAACCAAACCAAACCTTTTCCTGATGTACTCATCTCCTCTTTTAATTGTAGGGCCAGCCAAACCCAGACCCCACAGTGATGAATATTCCAAGAAGATTCCTCCTCCTAAACCTAAGCGAAATCCAAATACCCAGCTAAGCACATCTTTTGATGAGACCTATATTAAAAAGCATGGGCCTACGAAGACTTCGCTGACCCGGGACACATCCTTATCACAGGTGAGCAGTCCTGCTCTGGATGCTGAGGAAGAGGAGCCTGTGTACATTGAAATGGTGGGGAATATTTTAAGAGACTTCAAAAAAGAGGAAGATGACCAAAGTGAGGCAGTTTATGAGGAAATGAAATATCCTATTTTTGATGATGTCGGCCAAGAGTCAAAATGTGAATTTGACCATCACAGCTGCTCTTCTCAGTGTGCTACGCCCACAGTGCCTGACTTAGACTTCGCCAAGTCCTCAGTGCCATGTACTCCAAAGGGTTTGCTTTGTGATATCCCCCCTCCCTTTCCAAACTTACTGTCTCATAGACCCCCACTTCTGGTGTTCCCACCAGCGCCTGTCCAGTGTTCCCCCAATTCTGATGAGTCACCTCTAACTCCACTTGAGGTCACAAAGCTTCCTGTGTTGGAAAATGTGTCTTACATCAAACAGCAGGCTGGAGCTTCTCCATCATCATTGCCATGTCATGCCTCTGGTCATCCTAAATCAGAGAAAGACCAGACAACAGCTCATGGACCATCTTCTTCCTCTTCTGTTCATTCTTCGTCACCTCCCCATCCTTCCACTTTATATAGAACACCATCTCCACATGGCTACCCTAAAAGTCACTCTGCTTCACCTTCTCCTGTTAGTATGGGGAGGTCTCTTACCCCTTTAAGCCTCAAAAGACCACCGCCCTATGAATCTTTACATTCAGGAAGCATCTCAATAAGCTCTCCATCAGTGCCTCATGCTACAGCCAGAAACACATTACACGAAGGAGGAAAGATGGTAAATGCCTCTGTCAGTACCTATGGGTCATCTCAGAGTGGCTCCCGCTCCAGAACACCCACAAGTCCTTTAGAAGAGCTCACCAGCCTCTTTACCTCAGGACGAAGCTTACTGAGGAAGTCCTCCAGTGGGAGAAGATCAAAAGAACCTGCAGAGAGTAAGTTTGTTTTGTTATTGTTGTTGTTCTAAATATAATTTGAGTCCACATTAGACTCTTCCTTTTACAAATTAAATCCAATATAAGCAAATAAATATCAACTTGGGTTTTCACCTTGCAATTTTAGGCTTAGCATGGTAATATGGTGGATAGAGTATTAGACTCAGGGTCAGGAAGATATGAATTCAAATATGACCTCAGAAACTTACCAGCTGGGTGACTCTAGACAAGTCACTTAATCTCTTTCTGCCTCAGTTTCCTCATATGTGAAATGGAAATAACAGTAATACTCATCTCCCAGAGCTCTTAAGAAGATCAAATGAAATAATATTTATAAAGCAATGACTTTGACTACGATCATTGTTTCAGCATTCCAAAAAAGGAAATTGCTCCCCTTCAATATTTTAAAGTTAGAAATTAAATAATATTAAATTTACTTGGGGGAAAACTACCAATTAAAATAATTACAATCCATTCTTAACTGCTTTTTTATGATATTTTACTTTCTTTCTGGTGTATCCTTCCTATTTATTGACTCATCCATCAAGCCTCTCAATCTAGCATAGGGATCAAGTTTTGGATCGGTTGTTCAATTCTCCATTGAAATGTTGTATTTCTTCCTGAAAGCATCACAAACCCACCTTAAAAACCTCTTTTTTTCCCTATAAAAAGTCTCTTTGAAGCTTCAAATATAGAACTATTTATTTAAAACACTTTTCTTGTAGGAGAAAAAATAGTGTATAGCCTCTCATGTTCATTTATCTTGCATGTTTTGGTACATTTTGTGTTTACATCGCTTAAGTTTCCTCCTATATATCTTATCCATGATATCTTAATCAGAGAAAGATTCTCAGTACTGTTTATAAAAATAAGGCCCAACTACTTAAAAGATAATAATGTATACTATACTTACTTGTCACTCTGGGTATGTCATTTGGTTTTTCAATGCTACAGGAAACTAAGATGATAAAGTACAGAGAAAGGGAGAACTTTCATTAGTAGATGGGCTTTCTTCATCGATACTAGTAAATCACAGGTCCCATCCCTAACTCTCACTAAATCATGAGGGGAAAGTATTCTTTCTCTTTCTTTTACCATTTGAAATTTGAGGCATTAAAACTTCCTGTGTCAATGAAATCAAAGGTTCAGTCTCTCTCCCTTTTCCTATGCAGGAAGAGCAATTTTGCAAGTATTTATCACACCAGAAATAATTGAAGGAAGAAATATTGGAGATGTATAGGGAAGTTGATCAGGGGATCTGTGTTCAGTCTAGACTCTGCAGTCTACTTGATGAAATTAGAAGGTATAATGAACAGAATAAAAGAGAATGGCATAAGGTATTGCCCCTTTCTCAGACTGAATTCTTTGGGTTTTTCTCAATTTAAGAAATTTAGACATTATACCTACATCACCATCTCTGAGCTGCCCTTAACATTCTGAAATGTCATCTTTAATTGATCACTTTAATCAGTCTTATCTTCCACATTCACAGAGATACCATATTGCTGTAGCCTTGACTCTCACTGTCTTTTGTTGCAGTGACCCAGTGCCCACAGCACTCTGGACACTCACTTCACCCTTGGGCTTTGCACATTGGAAATATCCTCAAATCTTTTCCCTTCCCCTATCTCTCTATTTGGCTGGTTCTTCTCATAACCAACATTTAAAAGAGGAGGCCCAGACTAACCATGTCTTCATTCCTTTCCAGGCTACACTCCTGATTTTCCCAAGGTTTCCTACAATGCTTTGCGCCAGATACTTTCATCTCCTCCCACCACCACCCCTTTCAACTTCCTTTAGTGTGTTGTCTTCCCTTCTTAGAATGTAAGCATCTTGAGAGCAGGAATTGTCTTCTTTTATGCTGGCATTTGTACTTCCAGTCCATAGCACATAGTAAGCACTTAATAAATGTTTGTTGGTTTATCATGTTATATCCAGAATCCATAAAGGAAAAAGGAAGGCAGTATTGGAAAGAACATTGGCTAGAGAATCAGGAACTCTTGGTTTTAGTTGGTTTTATTAGCAACTACATGAGAGACCTATGGTAAGTCACTGTCTCATTTTCCTCATCTTTAAAATTATGGTTTGGGCCTAGACCCTTGATGATCTTTAAGGTTTTTGTTTTATTTTTTTATTCTTCAAAAACTATGAATTTGTGCTAAGAATTCAACAGCAAAGAGTGGTCAAAAAAAGGACCAGTGATAGATATAATCCTACTTTTACTTTAGCATTTCAGCAATGATTTAATCCTAAGGGATTACTCACAGTAAGCCCCCAAAAAGGTTCTGTTCAGATAAGATACAGATGAAAATTGCCAACAATTACAAGACAGAGCTGTAATTCCATTTAAAGAAAGAGTGGCACTACAAAATATAAGCAGAGGAAATCGGGGTGACAGAAAGTATAATTTGGCCAAAAAAATGATACTATGGGATCTATAAGAATACGTTGTGTAAAACCAGTTTCCAAATATGTTTTCTACTAATGCCATACATTTGCATAATTGGTTGAATATTTTTTCACTCTTTATTCATTTTCCTGATGTTGTATTGACATAATCTAAACTGTGAGATAGATTAAAATAAAATGTCTATGCAAAGCACTTAAAACTAGAATCTACCTAAAAATTGATATTATGTGGATTTGTTGACTCATTATCATCAGTCTGTATTTTTGTCCTAGAGTTGCTATCATCCCTATAATTAAGATGCAATTTTTTGGGGGGGAGGGAGTTGTTTACCTAGGTACTTCAGGGGCAGGCCTTTGACAGTCCCAGCTGGCAACTGATCCCAGTAGCTAGAAATTACATATGGACGAGAAATGTTGAGCCAATGAAATTGTTTCAAGCAAAATCCATCTGTCAGATTCTTTGGAGCTTGGCAGTTCACTACCTTCTCTCGTTGACTCCATAAAAGAACTTTCTTCTCTTCTTAAGAAGCAAAGAGATGAAAAAGTCAACTGGAATGCTTTTTTTTAACCTTTAACAATTTCTGTTTTCAATTTTCTACCCATTCCCAAATCATGCTGTTAAGGAATGTACATTCTGAGGCACTAGAATACCATTAAATTGACAGTAAAAATTAAAATTATATTCCCAGATGAAATGGAGAAAAAGAATGCAAATGGATATCCAATTAGCATTAGCTTTTGAATTAATAATAACCCGCATTACTATAGTTCCCTAAGTTATACAAAGTTCTATTTGAGAGCAGTTATTATTCCTATTTTAGAGATAAAAAATTCAGGTTGTACAAAAGTGACTTGTCCATGTTTATGGCATTTTATGGTCACAAAATTAGAGCTGGAAATGGTCGTAGATAATTTAGTCCAAAAATTTCATTTTAGATAGATATAGATAAAGATGGATACACATACATATACACATGCATACATTTATGTATATATGCATGTATATACATATATACACCTATATATGCACATGTATGTGTGTATATAGATATGTATGTGTGTATGTGTGTATATAGATATGTGTGTATATATTTCTTTATATGTGTATATCTATATCTATCTATCTATCTATCTGTAAAAGCTCAAGGTATTAATGCTAGGATTCAAATCCATTTATCTTGACTCAATCCTTTTATGTTTTCTACCATATGAAGTAAAGCAACAGAGTCTATGAGATGGAGAGGGAGGAAGATGGGTGCCTTCTGAAACTATGAACATCCCTACTTTTAGTTTGGTCCAGGTAATGGTAGTTTGAAACAATTCTGGTTGGGCAAAATCCCACATGCCTGCAAAGGATCAAACCACTTGCAAATAATTGAGAATCATCTTGGTGATGATAACATTCTTCCTTGATCCCCCAGTATCTACTTCCTGCTGGGTCAGTCACAGTCATTTTGCAAGGATTGAGATGAACAAATTACATACAGGTAACGGCTGTACACTCCAAATTACTCAATCCTGCCGATCCAGAGCTAAAATAGAACTAAGCTCTCTCTCCCCACTCCCATTTTACTTACAGAAATTTTTTTCAAGTGATCTCTGCACCAGCTTACTTCCTAAGCTGTTCAAAAGATGCACCTCATGTAGGCACTTTATAGGCTTTTTGTTCTTTACAACATTTTTTCCACTTTTTGGAGGGGGGGAGGCAGGGCAATTGGGGTTAAGTGACTTGCCCAAGGTCACAGAGTTAGTAAGTGTTAAATTTCTGAGACTGGATTTTAACTCAGGTCCTCCTGACTGCAGGTCCAGTGCACTATTCACTGCACCACCTAGCCGCCCATGTGCTCTTTACAGTTATTGACAAAAAATTGAAACAATAGGAAAAGAGGCAGTTAATTAGCAGTTCTAGATTAAAACTAATTTTCTTTGCTTCTTTGTTTTCTAAATTCAACTTTAAGATACCTTTCTATAGAAACCTTCTTTTAAAATGCATATTTCTAAGACATTCTGATATTATTCTTGCAAATACATGAAAATTTATGAATAATTGAAGGCATAAGAGAGTGTGCCTTGCCAGTCCATATCCTGTCTGCTGTTGTATTGTTATGGTCAGGTATTCTTCTATTTTTTCTTTTAAAATATCTGGTCAAGGGAAAATGAGGGAAAGAGATGAGTAAGAAAAGTCAGAATGCTGATTTCCTGCTGAATTTGTGTTTATGATCAAGGAGATTAAATACTAAAATTTTCACAGTAAATGTTGCTAACTCAAGTGACAGAAATTCTTCATTGTGTGCTGTGTTTCTCATTATTGAATCTACACATATAAACAGTATCACATGTTACCAAAGTGCTAGGATTGAAAGGTGATGGAAGCTGTGTTTCTGTCAAGGATTACAGTATCAGAAATTTTGAGTCAAATGGGTATTAAGAGATGATCAAATTTGCCCTTCCCCATTTTACAGATGAGAAAACTGAGACCAGGATAAGTTAAGTAATTGTCTAGGATCACACAAATAATAAATGTCTGATGGAGGATTCAAACCTGTGTTTTAATCAGTATATGGGTGTCCTGGCATAGAAATTCACTCCATTAGTGAAAATTAGCAATCCTGAGACACTAAAAAGTTGTCACTTATTCAGGGTCACACAGATGTGTCAAAAACAGGGCTTGGATCATGTTTTCTTGATGCCAATGCTTGTTCTTTAGCCATATTTAATTATACCATTCTGCCTCTTTAAAACTATAGCAGCTATTTTTGGGGTGAAAGCAAATTTCTTGATTTTGAAAGTTCGTGGACCACGTTAGTTGATTTTATCTGTGACATTGTCTTGCCTAAATTAATTAATTTCAGTAGAAAAAAATATAGGGCCACCTGGGATGGACCGAATAGAGTCATTGGAGAAGACATAATTTCATAAATAATTGATAATTTTTTTTTGTGGCCAGCAGCTGTTTGTGATTGATGCACACAGACACATTTACCTCCTGTGTTTAGAATCTTTGTTTGATCCTTCAGTTAATTTTTTTTAATAATACATTTAATCAGCAATTTTCTTTATTAATAAGCTTTGTGTTCTTGAAATGATGAAACTTTTTTTTTAACACGGATGTAAACATCTATGAGAATTTAATTATTTTTATAAGAAATCTTACAGGGTTTAGTTTACAGCTATTTATTTTCTCACTATCCTTTTGGGTTAAAAGAAATAGAATTTTGGTTCCATGAACTTAACACTGGAAAGTAACTAATCATTAATGAATTTAAAAATATAAATGTTATCTTTATATATTAACAAAATGCTAGAGATAGCAGTCGTGTAGGGATGACTGGTTTAGGAGGTGCTGGGAACTGAAGTTTGGATGTTATGAAAACAAGAAAGGAAAGAAATGATAGTTCTCAATCTATAGAAAGTTCTAATTTCCAGTCTTTTTGCCAAGTCCTGTTGATTCATCTTTGAAATATCTCTTCTATACTTTTCTTCACTGACTGTTTCCGACCCCCATAATCTGATGCCTGTACTATTGTAATATCCTTTCAGTGGATCCTTCTCCCTCAGAGCAGGGTCTCCCTGCCATACATTTCTCCCCACTCCAATGAATCCCTTCATTGGGCTATCCTAAAATGAAGGTCTGAACATGTCATCCCTTTATCCAATAAATTCCAAAGACCTTCCTAAAAACCTTCTGACTTCCTCCTGCTTTTCTAAGCTGTCTTACAATTTACTCGTTTCCACATAATCTGCAATTCAGTCTCACTGGCCCCCATGCTTTCTCTCACTAGAGAATCTAGCACTAAACTCCATGTATTTGCATTGGCTGTGTCCATGCCTCCTTTCTCATTTCTAATTCCTGACTTACTTGGTTTCCTTCAAGTCCCAGCTAAAACCTCTCCTTCGGCAGCAAATCTTTTCTGGTCCCCCTAATACAAATGCTTTCCTTTTTTTTGATTATCTCCAATTTATGCTCTGTATATCTTGTTTGTTCATGGTTGTTGGCATGTTGCCTCTCTATTAGAAGGTGAGCTCCTTGAGAGATAGAATTGTTCTTTGTCTTTTTTCTTATCCCTAGTGATTAGTACAGTGCCTGGAACATAGGGGGTGCTTAATAAATGTCTGTTAACTGAAATTCACTTGTTGTTTTAACTTGAGACCAGGGACCATTCATATCTTACACATCCTGAAACTTCTCACAATACATGATAGATACTTGGTATTTCTTTTTTTTTTTGGAGGGCAGTTGGGGTTAAGTAACTTGCCCAAGGTCACACGGCTAGATTTTTGTATGTGTGTTAAGTGTCTGAGGCCAGATCTGAACTCAGGTCCTTCTGACTCCAGGGCTAGCACTCTATTCATTGCGCCACCTAGCCGCCCTGATACTTGGTATTTCTTAAATTGAATTAAACTCACAATACATTTTCCTATATGGTAGTTTCCTAGAAGAGTCAACAAAAGGCTCTTTAATAATTTCTCTGAGAGATAATTGTTATATAGGAGTAAGAACACTGACCTTGGAGCAAGAAAATTAGGTTTTGTTACCTGTTTCTAACATGTATGAGCTATAGAAAGATTGTTATATTCATTGGCTTCTGTTAACCAACATTGAAAGAGTAAATTAAGTTTTTTAAGGATAGCTAGTGGCACAGTGGGTGGAGTGCCTGACTTGAAGTAAGGAAGACTCATCTTTGTGAGTTCAAATCCGGTCTCAGACATTTACTAGCTGTGTGACCCTGGAAAGGCCACTTAACTTTGCCTACCTTTTTATGATAGTAAAAATAAACTAGACTTTATCTAGTTCTCTGCAGTTTGAAAAACATTGCTATACATTTTATGCTAACTTATCTGAATCCTGTGAGATAGGTGCTAGTATTATTTGCATTAAGGGCAGCTGTGAGGTGTAATGGAGAGAGTACTGCAATTATATTCAGGAGGATTTTTTTTCCTGGGTTCAGATCTGATCTCAGACACCGACTATCTGTGTGACCCTGGGCAAGTCACTTAACCCTATTTACTTTAGTTTCTTCATCTGTAAAATGAGCTGGAAACATCAGAGATTCATGTTTATTTGATGTATGTAGTTCTAAAGAAAAGAGAATGGTGAAGAGAAAAAAGGGAAGAGAAGAGGAATATTAGTGGCCAACCAGCCAGTCATTAGGAGAATAGGCATGTATATATGTAGTTTGGGTAAGTAAAACAAATCTGTATAAGAATTACTTGACCATCACTGCACCACCTAGCTGCCCCTGCAGAATCTTTTTTTTTTTTTGCTTTTTATGCGGCAATTGGGGTTAAGTGACTTGCCCAAAGTCACATGGCTAGTAAGTGTGTCAAGCCTCTGAGGTCAGATTTGAACTCAGATACTCCTGACTCCAGGGCCAATGCTCTATTCACTGTGCCACCTAGCCACCCCCCTGTTAAATTTTCAGTATAAGCATTGCAATTTTAGAAATTGGTTATCACTACAAATCAGGCTTTGATTGATTTTTTCATTGTTGTTGATCACCTAGACTTTTCAAGTGTTAATATAATATGTATATACATTTTTCCCCCAGAGACCCAGGTTGTTAAACATTTACCAAAACACACCTATCTTGATCAGTAAATATTGCTCAAACTCCTTAGAAATGTAATAGAATTCAGAGAGAATGAAGTCATCACCAGACACAGGAGAACTGGTGCCTATAGGTTAATAATGATATTAACAAAAACAACCACAATCACTGGAATTTATGTGCACTTTAAGGTTTACAAAGTGTTTTACATCCATGACCTCATTTGAGCCTAACAACAATCCTACATACCTACATGGGTGAATCCATGTGCATTTACACATAGATACACGTACACACACATATTAACCCCTCAAGTTTAGAAAACCTTATGTTTAAATCTGTCCAACCCAAGAGAAGCTACAAGGGAAGCTGATTTTTCTTCCCTAAGACATGTCCTGAAAGAAATTCACATTTCATTCAAAACAGATTGATTAAAGGGGAGAAAAAATAAAGGTAGCAATAAAGCATTTAACTGTGTACCATTTTGTAGTAGCTAAATAATCATCACCTCCAGCGTAAATGAATCATTGCCTCCCATTACTTGCAAGTGGAAATATGCATGTGTGAGAAGAATTGAGACTAGCATTTTAAAAAGGAATTCCAGTCTGTTTGATGGTGATGCATTGTTGAACTCAAATAGTAAATGGACTAAAATGATATCGAACGAAACCACTGAGCTCTTTGGAGGAGAAAGAACGTCATAAATCTAGGCTCGTTTCTTCAGATTTGTTGGCATGGCCACACTTTTAGGTAGAATGTTCCTATGCTCCTATGTTTTGTAGAAGATTTCAGATAATTTTCTCAGTTTCTTAGCTTTGGAAAAGTCACATGGTTTTTATTTTTTTTAATTCTTCCTTCCCCCTCTACAATAATAACAAGTACAATAATACCCTGGTCTAAATGGAAGAAAATCCCAAGAGGGATCTTCTGATCCTGAAGCTCTTTATTCAAAGCAATCTATTAGTGTCATGATATATTGGGAGTCAGGTTAATTAAGCCTCCTATTCTCAAGGAATGACAACTCCACCATTGAATCTAGGGTACTTCTGAAGGAGAACTGAGCAAAGAGCAAGGCTTGAAATTCAGGTGGAATAGCTCCCATACCCTTAGGGCATTCCCGGGGAACCTGAGCCCAGGGGACCAAGAGTCACAGTTCAGGAACTTATATTTATTTCTTATTGCATGGAAAGAAAAATGAACTTTTCTATTTTGCTTTCTGTTTGGGGTAAGATTCAGTTCCATTGAAGAGTATAGGTTGTGAATCTTTTGACTACAGGGGGCTATATTTTTCTAGTTTATGAATCTTTAGACTACAATAATAGAAAAGAGAGAGCAGGATTGTTTGGCAGAGAAAGGGAGTCAGCCACATAGCAATCAAATCCAGATGGGAACCTGCCCCTCTCAAAAAAAAAAAATGCCTACTATCCTGTGGCTTGTTATTTGCTATATAAATGATTACCTTTCCTATTCCTGGAGTCAGAAAGACCTAAGTTTGAATCTTGTCTCTTATGATTACTATCTGACAAAGAAAAGCAACTAAGCAGTTTTTTTCATCTGTAAAAGGGGTGTGATAATATCTGGTTGCCCCAAGAATCAAATGAAAGTGTAGGTAAAGTACTTCACCAGTTTTTCAGTGCAAAATGAATAACACGTATAATTCTTACTTCTTATTGTTCTCATCTAACGTTCAATGTTGTTCAAATAGAAATGTTCCTAAGACGAGTCGCTATGCTATTCTTTCGTATTTAATACTTGGTGAACTCTTGTTCAGACAATAAGAAATAAGATTGCTTTTTGCAATTGAATTAAGAGTGTTTGAATATAAGATTCTTCTTAAAGAATCATCAGGACAGCTCTAGTGAACTGACAAAATGACTAGAATGACATACACTTCATCCTGTACCTATAGGGTTTTTAAATTTTAATTTAATTTAATTTTGCTTTTTGGAGGGCAACTGGAGAGAAGTGACTTGCCCAAGGTCACATGGCTAGTTTTTGTGTTAAGTGTCTGAGGCTGGATTTGAACCGAGGTCCTCCTGACTCCAGGGCTGGTGCTCTATTCACTGTGCTATCTAGCCACCCCCATATAGGGTTTTAATGTCCCCCATTCCATGCCTGTGTTCTGAAAGCTTTTCATTCCTTAGAGTATGAAGTTTATGAGTGCTGAGTATTGTGACATTATTTTAAAAAATCCTAATTTTTATAGGTCATTATTTTGTCTGGGAAATGGTGGACAACTGTTATTTCTGTTATAGTAGTCTAATTCCTGTACCCATTGTTTGTTGAATTCTTAAGAATATTTTCTAGTTTGAATTTTATTGTCAGTCAGTCAACATTTGTGAAGAGTTACTATGTGTCAGGCACTGGAGAGACAAAGAAAGACAAAAAATAGTTCCTGTTTTCAAGGAGTTCACAGTCAAATACAGGAGATAAAGTGCAGAATCTATGTACAAGAAAATATACATATATGTCTACACACATGTATGCATATAAACATGTATGCATATAAACATGCATACAATACATATGCAGCATACACCACACTGTAAGTATATACACAATACATACACATTTATATGCATTGTATATATACATACACTTATGTGCATATATAGATATACACATAACTATAAACACACATACATGTAAACAATACACTTATATATGCACACACATGTATTATGTGTAATATAACACACTACACATGTGTTATATGTGTATATGTGTGCTCACATGTAGTGTGTGTGTGTGTGTGTGTGTGTGTGTGTGTGTGTGAGATGGGTGTAGTCTCAGAGGGAAGGTGCTGACATTAAGGGGACTAAGGTAAGAAAGGATTCTGCCAGAAGGTGGGACTTTGACTGAGACTTTAAGGAAGTCAGCAGGTGGAGATGAGGAGGCATTAGAGAGATCCACTGAAAATGATCCTGAGAGATAGAGTGCTTGCTTCATCTGATGAAGGACAAAGAATGGTCTGATAGGTAGGACAATGATGAGGAGAGAAAATCTAAAGAAAACAGTATTAAGGAGAAGAGGGTAATCAACAATATCAAAGATTACAGAGAGGTAGATTTGGCAAAGTTCTTTAAATATAGCCATTTATTAAATACATTACTTGTACTTTGTTAAAGGTAAAATTGGAATTCACATACATGTACACACATACATATTTACACAATAGTAAGATCCCAAACTAGAGGACTATTCATGGGAATTCTTCACATACTCAAAGAACCCACCAAATTGGACCAGGACAAAGGAAAGAATACTAGACTGGGATTCAGAGAAAATGGGTCTAAGTCTTACCTTGTGATCTTAAGCCAATGTCTTCACCTGCCTTGGATTCAGTTTCTCTCTCTGTCAAATGAGCAGTTTAAATGAGATGGCCACTGAGGTCCCATGATTCCTAGTTCAATTCAATTTCCTTTGAAATATGCTGCCAAGGGGTGGCTAGATGATGCAGTGAATAGAGCATCGGCCCTGGAGTCAGGAGGACCTGAGTTCAAATTCAGCCTCGGACACTTAACACAAAACTAGCCATGTAACCTTGCACAAGTCACTTAACCCCAATTGTCCTCCAAAAAGCAAAACACAAAAAAACAAAAAACAAAAAAATAAAACAAACAAAAAAAGAAATATGCTGCCAAGTATCCTGAGATACAGAATTTTTTAGTCCAATTTCCACTTTCAACATGGTAATTTACCATAATATATTGCTTATAATTTGCCAAGGGTAAGATTGGAATGATATACACAACACCTTCACTGAAGCCTTTTGTTTAGGCACAAAAACTCATGAAAGAGATGTGATCATTCTACAAAGGGGAGATGAATATGATACCTTATGTTTTTGATAAATGAAGACACTGCCAATGCCAAGAAATTGATGCTGAAATAAGTGATTGTCGATAAGTATCCCTCTAAACATCCAGGGTTTGCCTAGGAAGTCTTTTTTTCCTGGATGCTAATTAAGCAGAATTGCTTTGCATATAAAATTTTTTTATACTCATTCTTCACAGTTAAGTGAAAACCAGAGCAGGAAGCTGCTCCTTTTAAAAGCTGTCCTGACCTACTTCCATGGAAAATCAATGAAGAGCCTGAAAGAGACTCATAAATAGCCGACATTTAAGGAGACAAGTGCATTAGCCCTCTTAGCGATAAGTCAGTGATTCCCTAGGTTTGGGTATTCTTTCTTTCCCTTTAAAAATTCTCTTCTAACAATAGAAAATGATAGGGAAGAAATTGACCAGGACAAATGATTCTGAACCTGGGAATTGTGGCCTCTTGGGGTTTTGAGTCCTTTGGCCAGATGGTTCATTTATTTACACAATGTGTTTAAATTAGCACAGACCTAGAGTCCCTTGATCTGGGGAACATTAAGCAGGGAGTAAAAGACATTAAATGACACTCTAAAATTACAGTAAGAATTGAAAATAGAGCCTACCTCACCAGTCCTGTTCAGTTTCCATTGAATCCCATTCTGTGAACATTTATTAAGCATTTACTGTACAGGAGTTCTTAACCTGGGGTCCCTATAACACGAAGTGATCCTTGCATATATTTCAGGTGGTCTGTGAGTTTGAATGAAATATATACATACACACATCTTTTTTTAGGGACTTGTAACTGAAATTTGGCATTATTTTGATGAATGTCCACAACAGAACATCGTAGCATTGATCAAAATCACAGATATTTTCATATCATGTGGTTGTTGCAAATATTTTGAAAAGTCAGTTATATTCCTTTCTACTTTGGAATTACTATAGTTATTATACTCATTGCTAGAAGAGTAGTAATCAGTTTTCCTATATACAGACTATATTTTATTTTTAGACTATATTTTAATGTAATTGATTTTCTTCATAATCCTATGTATTTAATTTGATACATTTAAAAACCTTATTTGAGAAGATATCCATAGGTTTCATTTGGCTGCCAAAGGTCATAGATCTTTTGGAAATATGATTTTAAGACTTACTTGAAAAAAAATTCACTTGCAGGTGAAGACATCACTCTCCTGATGTCACTGGTCCTTTTTGAGAAAGAAAGATGAACAACAGTAATCTGATTCTTTTATGAAGGCAAATTAGGCCATCATTTACCTCAATTCTTACCAGGTCTTTAATTACTGAATGTGCATTGTTACAGATAAACTAAGTCCTGGGAAAGACTTTAGCTTAAAAATTCCAAGGTCGTCCACTGAATCTGGGGCCATCTCTAATCATCTTGACCTATGTGTTACTACTGGACTCTGATGACTCTGGAGGAGAGAGTGAGGCTGATAAAACTTTGTATAGCTCTGCCCCATTTAAATACAATTCACTTGCAAGTTAAGATATCAGCCTTCTTATGTCACTGGTCTTCTTTGAAAATGAAAGATGAAAAAATATCATGTCAGTCACAGGGAATGGGTGGCAGGCTGTAGAAATAGAGAGTCATGAGATGGCAAGTCACATTCAAGGAAGAGCTTTTTTTCTCCTTTGGCTGGAATAGAAAGTGTGTGGCACAACCTATATAGACATAATTCACATTAATGAATGGTAACTACCTTCTTTTGGGTTTTTAAAACCTTTTCCAATCTTCTCCCCTTCAACTTTTCCAGTCTTCTTACTCTGGACTTTCCTCTGGATAGTGTATGATCCAGCAAAAATGACTTTCTTTGAATTTCCTTTTACAGGATACTCCATCTCCCATCTACCTTTTCAATGGCTGTCCAGCAATGCTGTTTCCTGCCTTCCCTGGCTTCCTTCAAAACCCAGTTATAATCCTACCTTCCTCAAGACACCTTTTCCTGTGTCTTTCTTCTGAGATAATCTCTCATTTACACATAGAGATATACATGTATCTATATTTATATAAAGAGAAAAATGTACATCTAGATATATAGCTATACATATATGTATATGGAATGCACAACTTTTAAAATGTTATTTCCTCCTTCCCTAAGGAAAGAGACCATGCATTTGTCACTTCCCTGTAAGTTAACACCACACTAAAGACAATTTAAATTCCACATAGAGATGAGGGGGGCTGAATTTTCCATGCTACATTTAAGTAAATTTGTTTTATATTAAAGGTTAGATGGTCTACAATATCTCATATCATTCCCATTCCAAGCTGGAACCACCAGACTAATACAGGATGAGAAGTCATGTATTGTTATGATCCACCTTTTTTCAGGGAATAGACACATCTATAAAATCAAAGATTCATTTGATATTAATGAATTAAATTTTATGGCATTTTTAGTATTTAATAATAGTTTATTGTTTCCTTTGCCATTTTCCTTGGCTTTGAATAATTTAATTAAAGATGGTTGTTGAGTAGCTGTTATATGCAAAACTTATAGCAGATGATATAGAGGATACAAAGAAATACTAAATAGGCCTTACATATGAGTTACTATATACATTATAACAGAGAATATCCACATTGCAATTCACAAGTATTCACAAAGAATCAATCAATTCATAATTCACTATCAATCAATCCATAAATGGTTCTTAACCTTTTCTTATGTCAGGATCCCTTAGTAATAATGCTAAATTGATCATTAATTAAATATTAATAATAATCAAATTATTTTCAAGAATGCTAGTCTCCAGCTTCTGAAACTATGACTCATATAAAGCATCTAATTTTGCATCCCAAGTAGGAGCTAGGGAGTCCATGACTAAGGAACTAATAGTTAATGAAACCCTAACACTATAGTAATCAATGTTCTTTGGGTGCTTGGTCAGAGATTTGAAATCCTTATCTCTCTGTAGATGGTGACGTTTTAAAATATTTGTCCCTTTCTCTTAATACTGACAAATATGTTCTCAGAATCACATCTATCAAGAAGAAAGGAAATTATGTGGTTTTCTTTTCTTGCCACACATTAATATTTTTAGTGTCTGCCTGTCTATTATTCTTTTAAGTAATATTGAAGTCTTCTTCCATCTGCTGAAAAATGATTTGTATCTTAATTAAAGTTGATCACACCTGTGCACATATTTGACTGCCCACACACCTCCTACCTCCCTGTTCAGAGGCTTGTCTTCCTTTCAGAGTTTAAAACTAGGGAATGATGATATTTTTAATTAAAAGCACGAAAGAGTGATAACATAGGAGACTGTCTTACATCATGTAAGCAGTACAAAATTTAATGTATATAAATAACAAGCAAGAAAATGGACTTGATTTTAATTTTATCTCTTATTTATTCAACTGGCCATTAGAGAGAGAGACAGAGAGAGAGAGACAGAGAGACAGAGACAGAGAGACAGAGACAGAGGCAGAGAGACAGAGAGAGAGAGAGAGACAGAGACAGAGACAGAGGCAGAGAGACAGAGAGAGACAGAGACAGAGACAGAGAGACAGAGACAGTGTGTGCATATATGTGTATGTTTGGAAGGCAGGGGGAGTAGGGCTTGGAAAAAGGCAGGTAAAATGTATTTAGAGTAATTTTTTGCAGGTATTGGAGGTAATTGGTGATGAGCTCAAGTAAGTCCCTGATTTTACCCAGCCATTTTGGCTCCACCAGAGTTGGGTAAAATATGAGGGAATAAAGCACCTGGCAAGTCCATGAAAAGGACAGTATGTTTTAAATAATAAAGACCTGACTGTATGCTGTAATATAAACAAAATAAGTGTAGCACAGAATCTGGCCTCATGATGATGGTGATGGCAACTCCCATTTTCATATGTTAAGAGGTATACAAAAGCAAGCCATAATGAAAATAGGCAAGTATATGAAGACACTTAAAGTTTTTTATAGCAATCCTCTGAGGTCAATTAATGCAAATAATTTCACCTCTTCTGATCTAGATATGGAAACTAAAGCCCAGAGAGATCTTAGACACACATCTGGTAAGTGTTAGAGTTGGGATTGGAATCCCATTCCCTTAATTTCAAGGCCAGTGCCTTCTCTGTTCTTTCAAACCATAAAAATAACAGGATCTCATATTGTTAGAAGAAAAAGGGACTTTCATATGGTATACTTCTAGAATAGACTGTTCGCTAGTAAATGTATTGAGTTACAATAAGAAAACTGGGGTCCATTTTATTTTCTGTGACTGGGGTAGGAAGAGGATAGGCATTTATATAGTACCTACTATGTGCCAGATATTTAGTAAGTGCTTAATAAATGCTTTTAACTTGATTTGACTACATTTCTTGTTTGTTTGCGATCTCTTTCCCTGCTGATAACACCAGATAGTTAATTTCTTCCTTGTTCTCTAATTTGTTTATTAAATTGAAAAAAGAGAAACCTGGACCAATCTTGCCTCCTATTCTCACACTTTAATGGAAAGGCACCATACGTATTTCATGAAACAAGAACAATTTCCCAGCTCTTCTCCCTACTCAAGCTCCAACAAGAATCAGTTTGAACTAACCAGGGCTTGAGGTCTCCCCTGACTCTAAATCTGTGAATCAATCTTTTACCTTTCCAGGGAGAACCTCTAATGTCTTCCAGAGAGGGGACCAAACTAGGGTTAAAGCTAGTCTCAAAGCCCATTAGAGGAAAAAGATCCAGGCTAGGACACTTGAACTTGGTAGTACATATTCTGCTACCTCTCCCCTGATGGATGTGGGAAGACCTAGAGCAACATGACATTCCCAGTCCCTCTCTTACTCCTTTCATTATGTAGCAATTTCAGTGTTAAGACAGTCTGGTGCCTTAGATTCCCCCAAATCACACTATTGTGTGATTCTGATACTTGGATTATAAATATACTCACCTGGCTCAAGCCTAATGTTCCATGTGTCTCAAGCCAAGATTCTTCTTCAAAATCCATGACATCTCCATAAGTGTGTGGCAAAATCAGGCAATCCCCCTCCACATGTTCCAATTCACTGTACCTCATTAAGCTGGTTCCACAGGGAAAAGGGCTGATCCTTCAGAGACCCTACTGCTCATGATGTTAGGGAGAAAAGCTGTAGTGAATTGAGCAGTTGAAATCTTTTGTTCACATCTGATCCTATCCAGACGCAGTCCCTAAGTCCTGGACTTATTACTGATTCCTATCAGTTAATAGTGAAACATAGATTTGTTTTTATATTTTTGTATCTGGAATTCAGATAGCCATTTTTTACATTGGTTTTGTTTCTTTTCTTCTGATTTCCCCTTCTGCTACCCCTAATAACCCTCACTTTTGTGGATGTTAGACTTGCACCCACAAATATTCTCTATGCAAGTAATCCATCGGGGATAGGGGATTTTTGTCTGTGTATTCACTTTGCCTATACAGATCAAAACCCTCCTGGGTCTTTATAGTCAGGTGTCTGTGACCAGAAAAAAAAAAATCATCACCTGGTACTGAGGCTTTCTGAACATAGAAATCCTGGTCTTTTATACAAGGTCACAAGCTATGTTCTGATGAGTATTCCACCTTGCTATGACCTGACATATATGTCTTCTACTGACATGTTCTTCAAGAATTCAGTTGCCTACATGTCACAGTGAAACGTTTCCTTAATGATAAAAATTTAAAACTTGCTATCGCAAGGTCAGCAATTATGAAATCTGTATTAGTCTTACTCTTTCCACCTTTTTGGCTATTTAAAAAATTCTTCTCAGGAAGCTAGGTAGCACAGTAAATAGAGCACTGACCCTGGAGTCAGGAGGACCTGAGTTCAAATCTGACCTCAGACACCTGACACACTTACTAGCTGTGGGACCTTGGGCAAGTCACTTAACCCCAATTGCCTTGTCTTCCTCCCTTCAAAAATTTTCTTCTTACTGTTACTTCTATGTCAAGCACTTATCCATAGTGAATACAGTGTGACTTTTGAGTTTCCTGTGACTTAAGCCCTCAGCTAGATTCCCTTTGTCTGCAGAAAAAGTGTGAAAACAAAAAGTCGATTCCAGAACAGCTTATTTCTATAGAAAATTTATCTAAGGAGAAACTAACCAAAGAGGGTCCATGGATTCTAAGTTGGGAGAACCTTTGAATTGTGGGATCAGGTTAGAGTCAGAAAAGTTCTCAAGAGAAGGAGTCCAGGCAGGTGACAATAACAAACAAGAAAAAAAAACTTTTAGTAGACTGAATGCTCAAGAGTGTAATGCATTTGGGGCAATCCCCATTCTTCTACAGAGAGTTCCTTTAGGAAAATGTCTTCACAAATATGATACACTTGGAAAAATCTTCAGACCATTTTCGGACACAATTAAATACAACATAATCTTAGGGAAGAAACTTTCTAAGTATAAGAAATGCAGAAAGTTATTTAGCTACCATTCAACCCTTATTCATTAGTAAAGAAGATAGACTCAAGGCAAACCCCATAAATATAATGAATGTGGCAAAGCCTTCAGCATTAGTTCATCCCTTACCATACATTTAAGAATTCATGGGCAGCTAGGTTACACAATGATTCTAGCATGAGCTCAGGAAGACCTGAGTTCAAATTTGGCCTCAGATACTTGACACTAGTTTTGTGACCCTGGGCAAGTCACTTTTACCTTGCAAAAAATAATGGCTTAGTATGTCATTTTACTTGGTTTAATTGAGAGAGTTAACTTCAGAGGAACTAGGTGGTGGTGGTAGTGGGGGGGAAGGTGGAGGGGAATGTGTTGGACTTGAAGTCTACCATAATTAGTGTGTAAATCCTAGATCTCCCTCAGGTGCATAATTGTTCTATGACCCTAGGCAAATCAGATAACCTCTCTAAGTGTCAATTTCCTTGTGTCTAAAATGGGGCAAATAACAATTTTTAATTATGAATAAATTACAAGACCAAATGAAAACTTTAAAATGTTATATAAATGCTAGCTATTATTAATAAACACATTTCTCACACATTTGAACACGGAATTGGTGGGGGGGATATACAGAGGGAGGGTAGAAAAAATGTATTCCTGTAAATAAAAAATAAAACTAATATAAAATAGTAAAAACAAAATGAAAGCTCTATTTTTCACAGAGGTGGAAGGCCATGGAGGTGGAATATTACAATACTCTTGAATTTGGTTGGGTTTTTTTTGGTTTTGGGGGGGAAGGAAGAGGAGGCATAGGCAGGAAAGAGGGCAACATGAAAACCAAAGGATATATGATAAAAGATACTTTTGAAAAAGAAAATCAAAGAAAAAGGCAATGAGATAATTACTATAATGAGTGACATGTATATATATATATATATATACATACATATGCATATTTATCTATATCTATTTTGACAGAGAGACTTTCAAATTTTAAAAAGCACTTTACAACTATTACCTCATTTGATCCTTTTAACAACCCCATGATAGATACCATTATTATCCCCATTTTATGGAAGAGGAAAATAAGGTTATTTGATTAAGTGACTTACCTTCATTAGTTTCTTAGACTGGATTTGAACTCAAGCCCTACTGGCTCCAGATCAGGATGGTCAGAGCTTTATATAATAACCATTATTATTTTACCATAACCCTGTTTTCCTTTCACTGGCTCCTGTCTGTATTATTGTCCATTTTTCTTGCAAAGGAAAAGGCAATCAATGTTTTTGAGCCTTCTCTCTTCTTTCCTAGGGAAGCTTACTTTCATTTATTTCTTTCTGAAACAGGTCAGATTTTCATTGTAATACATTCCCTTTTTTATTAGTGAAGTAAAAAAGTGAATAAAGTGTCAACAATGAAATTCTCCTCCCCCCTTCTCTGTCTTTGTCTCTCTGTCTCTCTCTGTCTCTCTGTCTCTCTCTGTCTCTGTCTCTCTTGCCCTGTGTGTGCGCGTATGTGTGTGTGTGTGTGTGTGTGTGTGTGTGTGAGAAAGAGAGAGAGAGAGAGAGAGAGAGAGAGAGAGACAGAGAGACAGAGAGAGAGAGACAGAGAGAGAGACAGAGAGACAGAGAGAGAGAGACAGAGACAGAGACAGAGACAGAGAGAGACAGAGAGAGAGACAGAGAGACAGAGACAGAGACAGAGAAAGAGAGAGAGAGACAGAGAGACAGAGAGAGAGAGAGAGAGAGAGAGAGAGAGAGAGAGAGAGAGAGAGAGGGAGGGAGGGAGAGAGTTTACATTTACTTATGTCATAAAACAAAGCTAAGAGGGCCTTAATCTTTATCTAGGTCACTACTCCCATTTTATAGCTGGAGACACTGACATTCAAATATGAGAAATTATGTTCGCAAAGTCACACAGATAGTTAATGGTAGAACAAGGGTAATAGCTAACATTTATATAATGATTACTATGTCTTAATGCTTTTTTTTTTTTTTGCTAAACTCTTTGCAATTAAATCTCCTTTAATCCTCAAAATAATGCCAGGAGGTAAGTGCTATTATTATCAGCATTTTACAGGTGAGGAAACTGAGACAGGCAGAAGTCAAGTGACTTATCCAGGGTCACACAGCTAATAGGTGTATGAGGCCAGGTTGATTTGATTTGAACTTTAATTTAATCTTCCTCCAGTCTTAGTGTTTTACTCATTGTTCCACCCTGCTGTAAGGAGCTAGGACTAAAACTCTGCTCCCTTTTTTCAAAATTCAGGAATATCTCCATCACTCTATACTGTAGACAGCAAAACAGCCCCTAAAACAATGTATTTTTCGGTCTGTATCTAGTAAACCTCCTTTTTGTTTCTTAGGATCCCCTTATATTTTTAAAATGTCCTGAGCATCCTCCAAATTGTGAGATATATTTTTCAATATTTATTAGAAATGAAAATACCTTTATTACAAGCATATTTTTGACCTTGAGGGCTCTCTGAAAGTGCCCCCAATATCCCCATTGAGTATCACTGCTGTAGAGCATACCTACCATGTGACTAGCCTTCTGTTCATTGGGTGACTTAGCTCAATTTGTGAGCAGAACTTTCTATACAGCTCAATGGTGTCACTTAGGTTTCAGGTTCTATTGAAAGCTTTGCACATGCCCTCTCTACAAGGTTGTGAAAGCTTTCCCATTACAAAAATTGCATGGGTCAATTATTTCAGAATTATGTGCACTCTGGAAGATTTTTAGCAGTCATTTTCCTCCCCAATGTGTGAAGACCTAGGCCTTGGATTGACTCTCCGTCAATGAATTGTGTGGTCCCACATAGAAAAAGAAAATTGCATGGGGCAGGCCTTGAAGCATTAGCATGGTAACATAGAGATTGGAGCTTCAGTGAACTCTGGCCATAAATATTTAATGTGATGAATTATAGCTAGACATTTGCATTTTCATACACTATTTGGAAGGAAAAAAAGGATTGTTGAACAATAAGGACACTTTCCATAATGATGTTCAGTTTCAAAATGCAGACTTTTCAGCTCTGACAATGGAGTAGTTGTTTCATGAATTTTGAACATCACCTTGCCTTTATTTCTTTCAATCACTGACTCTTGACATCAGACTAAGATTATATGATCTGTTTGTATTGAAGAAAAAAGAACTACCAATTATTGCCACTTTCATGGAATGACATATATTATTTTTAATGCAAAACTTCTCTTCAGATGGTAAACAGAAGTGCATATTCATTAGAAATACACATGGAGAACTGTAGTGGAAAACCCTCACAAATAACCAAGTTTTAGATCTGGAAGGAAGGATACCCCCCCCCCCTCACCCCCTCCAAAAAAGGAATCCTACTGCAATATACTCCCCCAGGTATCATCTAGCCTCAATTTGAAGATCTTGGGTAAGGGGGAGCCCCATTCTTTCTAAGACAATCAATTTTACTTTTATATAGCTCTTATTGTCAGGAAGTTGTTTTTCTCCTTATTAAAATAATTCTAAATTTGTCTCAACAATTTCCACTCATTCTCAGTTTTATCCTCTTTGATTAAACAAAATAAATTTTACACTAGAGGACATTTCCCTATGCTCCATAACAAACTCCACACACAATTCTTTTGTTTTTAATTTAACAAATGCTTTATTAATTTCTGGTTTACATCATTCATTTCCACCAGATTCTGAGTTACATTTTTTCCCCATTTTTCCCCTACCCACCACTCCAGAATAGTAGTCTCACAAGATATCCCCTCATCCAACCTGCTCTCTCCCATACCCCCTTCGATTCTACCATTAGGGCGAGGTGAGTCTCTGTGCCCCAATGCCTGAACATCTTATCTCCCAATTACATGCAAAATAGTATTAATAAGAGTATATATATTTGAAACATTTAATTTTAAAACCTCAAATTTCAGATCCATTCCCTTCCTTCCTTGTCACCCATTCCCTCTGGGAAGGTAAGCAATTCAGTATGTGTTGTACACATGAATAGCTATGCAAAACATTACCATAGTAGATATATTGTAAAAGGCTGCTTATAATTCCCTCCCACCCATCCCACCCCTCACCTGGTCCATTCCGTACTTTGATCCTGTCCCTCTTCCATAGTGGGTACTTACAACCTCCCCTCCATCCAGAATGCCCTTCCCTCCATCATTTCTCCTCTCATCCCCCTTGCCCCTTCTCTCCTGCAGGGTGAGATAGTCCATTTAGTATGTATGTCATTCTCTCCCTGAGCCAGATTCAATGAGAATATGGTTTTACCTTTTTGCCTCCCTCTTCCTCCCCGCCCCTGGAGCCACTTCCCCTTGCTTCTTCTACATGAGATAGTTTACCTTACCCTGTCTCTCCCCATCTCCTCTTGCCACTTTCCTCTCTTACCTCATAACTTCACCCCTTAAGTATCATCCCTTCCCACCAAATTCAAACTGTGCCCTCTATCCATGTATAACTGTAAACATATATACACACATTCACATATGCATTCACACTCCCATATACCCTTCTTCCAGTATTTTCATACTGAGAAAGGTTTCATCAGTCACAGTTATTTTTTCCCATGTAGGGATGTAAATAGTTCAACTTTGATAAGTTCCTTTTGATTTCCTTTCCCTGATTACTTTCTCAGGTATCTCTTGCTTCTTGCATCTGAATGTCAAATTTTCTATTCAACTCTGATTTTTTCCTCAAGAATGCTTGAAAGTCCTCTATTCCACTGAATGACCATATTTTCCCCTGAAACAAAATACTCAGTTTTGCTGGGTAGGTGACCCTTGGCTTCAATCCCAGCTCTTTTGCCCTCTGGAATATCATATTCCATGCCCTTTGATCCCTCAGTGTAGAAGCTGCCAGGTCCTGGGCTATTCTGATTGTGTTTCCACAATGTTGAAATTGTTTTTTCCTGCCTGCTTGGAGTATTTTCCCTTGATCTGGGAATTCTGGAACCTGGCTATAATATTCCTGGGAGTTTTCTTTTTGGGATCTTTTTCAGGAGGTGATCTGTGGTTTCTTTCAATCTCTATTTCCCCCCCGGGTCTAAAACATCAGGCCAATTTTCCTTGAGAATTTCTTGAAGGATGATTTCTTGCTTCTTTCTTTGATCATAGCTTTCAGGTAGTCCAATAATTTTTAAATTATCTCTCCTGGATCTATTTTCCAGGTCAGTGGTTTTTCCCATGAGATATTTCAAATTGCCTTATAATCTTTCATTTGTTTGGATCTGTTTAACAGCATCTTGATTTCTCATAAAATCATTGGCTTCCATTAGCTCCAGTCTAACTCTGAAGGAATGAATCTCCTTAGTGAGCTTTTGAGATTCTTTTTCCATCTGGCAAATTTGGCTTTTTAAGGCATTCTTCTCCTCATTGCCCTTTTGGGCTTCCTTTTCCATTTGAGTTAGTCTATTTTTTAGGGTGTTATTTTCCTCAGTCAGGCTGTTGACTTTTATTTCATACTTTTCCTGCATCTTTCTCATTTCTCTTTCCAATTTTTCCTCCACTTCTCTTATCTGCATCTTAAGGTGCTCTATGGCCTGTAACCCGGTCATATTTTCCTTTGGGGCTTTTGGAGCAGGATTTCTGACCTCACAGTCCTCCTCCTGTTCCCTGCTTTGATCCTCTTTTCCCCAAAAATAGGAGTCTAATGTTGCATTTTTCTGTTTGTTTTGTTTCCTTTGCCCAGGCATGTTGCCACTTAATTACTTGACTTTTGGGCTTGTTGCCACAGTAGGACTCTGCCATCAGACAGGGGAGCTTCCATCCTGAACATTGGGGTCTTTACAACTTCCGGTTCTGGCAAGTTGGATACCCACCCCAGACCTCCCCCCAAAAACAATCCAGGTTCAAGCAAGAGTGATTAATCTCCCAGACTGATTGCTATATCTCCCTACAGTTCGCAAGCCAGGAGCTGATGCTGCCACTGAAGCTGCCAAATGGCAAGTGTGCTGTGTCTCCTCAGAGGCTTCTAGCCCCCACAGGAGGAAGCCGACACGTTCCCCAAATACAGGACCCAAAATCCATAGGGCACTAACCTCTTACTTTGTCCTAGGCATGTCTGTTTTGATAATTCTGGGATCGCCACAGCTGCTGGTGTTCTGGCCTCTGTCCAGCCGGATGCTGGCCCCGCTCCCCTGGGGCTAAAACCGTGGCTCACACGGACCTGGGCTTGGCTCTCCAGGAGCTGGTCTGTTGGCTCCCAGAGCACTGCGCTGGCCCTCCCTGGAGGGCTGCTGGGCTGTTCTCAGAGGGAGGTTAGCTTCTCTGTGTTGTTCTGTGGGGGCTGGGCCTCCAGAAGTTGTTCAAAGTCCCCTTTTACATGGTTTGGAAGTGGTCTGGTGGGAGAGCACCTTGGAAATGCTGTTTCTACTCTGCCATCTTGGCTCTGACCCCTGCACACAGAATTCTTTTCTAAACTAAAAACATCTCCATTCATTTCAAGTCTCCATTTTTTTTTTTGTATGAACTCAAGGCTTTTCATCACCTTGAATGCCTTTCTCTGGACACTTTCCAATTTTTCTATGTCCTTCCTGAACTGTAAAAATGGGAATTGAGAACAATACCCCAGATGCATGGCCCAAGTTACTTGAAGCAGGATGATGAGCCACATGGATATAGCTCAGAACAACCATACACTCACGCCATTGCTTTTCTAAGACAGGACTGAGCACCAGACTCAGGGTCTTTTCTCTCGCTGTCTCCCAACTTGTAATGTTCTGCCTACTCATCTCCCTCTGTTGACTTCCCTGGCTTTCCTTCAAGTTTAGTTTAAATCCCATCTACTACAGCCATTCTTAATTCTCATGCTGTCCTTCTCTTTATCATTTCCTAGTTATCCTGTATATAGTTTATTTGTGTATGTAGAGGGCAGCTAGCTGGAGCAGTGAAGAGCATAGGGCCTGGAGTAATGAACTGAGTTTAAACCCAGCCTCAGACACTTACTAGCTAGTGACTTTGGGCAAATCACTTAACTCATTTTGCCTCTGTTTCTTCATTTGTAAAATGACCTGGAGAAGGAAATGGCAAAACACTGGAGCATCAAGAAAACCCCAAATGGGGTCAGGAAGAATAGGCCACAACTGTAACAATTAAACAGCAAATATATTTGTTTGATAATCATCCCCCCTCATTATACTATCAGCTCCTTGAGGGAAGGGATTATCTTTTGCCTCTTTTTGTATCCTCAGAACTTAACATAGTGCCTGGTAAATAGAATGCTTAAATAAGTAAATATATACTAACTGGTTAGTTCAATCTCATCACTGAAAGACCTGAGGATTTTCTCCTCTTTTGGTAAACAAAGTGATTGTAAAGGGACATTTTTTTCCATTGCCCCTATTATTTTCCCTGTGGGACATGAGTGCAAGGCTTCCGCTGGCAAGGTCACTGCATGGGGAGGGACAGAGCGTGTCCAGATGGAATAGCAATGTACTGCATTCCACCATATGCTAGCCTCTCATCTCCACTAATTATTATCACTTAAAGACATATCTCACTGTTGCTTCTAAGCTGTGCAGAGACTGCAAATGTTGTGAACAACTTCTAAATCCATCTACCTAGGTCAAAGCTGTAGTCACCAGGCCCTAGTTTGGGTTCTGGTTCTATTATCTAGACAAGGTCTGGGCACAGTCTTGTGACAGGCTGCTATCCAAAGACCAACATAGCTAATTTCAGAGAGACTTATCTACAACAAATTGGTCACCAGATGATGACTATTTTTGACTGCAATAACTCATAAAACTGTCTAAGATTTAGATGAGTTATAATCTACCTGGGGCAACTAAGTGGTGCAGTGGATAGAATGTTAGTTCTGAAGTTAGGAAGATTCATCTTCTTGAATTCAAGTTTGTCCTCAAATTCTTACTAGCTGTGGGACCCTGGGCAAGTCATTTTACCTTGTTTGTCTCAGTTTCCTCATCTATAAAATGAGTTGAAGAAGGAAATGAAAAGCTACTTCAGCATTTTTGCCAAGAAAACCTCAAATGGGGACACAGAGTCAGACATGACTGAGTAACAACAATCCATTAAATAAGTCTTCCCATACCTGTAAAATTAGCTTTGTGATTTGAAAGCTCACTATTTAATCAGTGTTACTTTTTCCTTAGGATTCATTTTAATAATTCAGCAAATATATGTTAAAAGTCTGCTGTGTGCCTGGTACTGTGTGAGATACTGAGGAAAATAAGCACAGATTAGTTTCTTATTCAAGGATCTTATGTTTTTTGTATTGAAATACAATACATATAAAAGATGATTCTATCCATCTATCTATCTATCCATCCATCTATCTATCTATCTATCCATCTATCTATCTATCTATCTATCTATCTATCCATCTATCTATCTATCTATCTATCTATCTATCTATCTATCTATCTATCTATTTCAGTCAGAAGTTGAGTTCCACTGTTAAGAAGGGGTGATCAGGGCTACTACAATAAGGCTTTAGGAATAAACATTTAGAATGTCTTTGGACACTGTGATAAATAACCATTCCTGTCAGGGTACAATGATTATTTGTGTATTAGCAAGGGCCCAGTTGACTTTAGGTAAGAATTTGTAGCAGACTTAGTTGGAATGGTTATTTTATTTTATCCAGAAATATCCAGGATCATGTGAATGTGAATGGAGAAAGCAAAGGGGAGTGTAAAGTAGGGCTGGACTTTAATAAGGAATGACTTGGCCACAGGATTATGAGGGCATAGTGCATAGTTAAATTGGTTAACCTTAGGGTCAAGATTAATGACAATAACTCACATACATCACAATGAAGAATATTGATTGCTGAGAAGAGATAGGTGACAGAATTCTGTTGGAGGAGAATGTTGCCTATGAAGTTGGATAGGGTTAGTTTTTCTTATATTTTTTTTACAAGGGTAGGTTCTACCCTTGGAGGTTCTACAAGGGAATGAGGTGCAAGAAGGTACATAAGATGGAGTTTCAAAAAGAAAAGAGGTTCATTAATAGTATAGAGTTTCCAGGGAGCACAATGGAACAGGAGAGGAGAAGAAAGATATGGACTACAGGGAAGTAAGGCTAAGGTGAATAAGAGAGAGAAGTAGATGTAATTCATCAGATGTCAAGGTGGTTAAGGAGAAAACCAGAGAGCTTTTTCTTCCAAACAAATCAATTGATTGGAGTCCCACCCCTCAGGATTCTACGTTGTCTGATTGGGGAGAGAGGGCAATGCAACAAAATCAGATTGCATATACCCCTACAAAGAGAGGAGATTGGGGCATAGGTGCTGGAAAGGAGTTATCTCTTGACATCCTTGGCAGGATTTAACTGGGTTCCCAGTTTTCCAGTAAGATGGAACTTAGTCTAGAAGCAAGGCCTCCAGTTTTATGTCAAGATGGTAGAAAAAGAGGCATCAACTGAAGGCACCTTACAGATGAGACAAGGATCAACAATGAATTGATAGTCCTATAGAAGGACTTATGACTAACTTGGGGTCACAAAACCAGTATTTGTCCTAGAGAGGAGATGAAACCAGGTCTTATTGATTCTCAGATTGGATCTCTATCCATTATGCAATGCTGCCTAGATAATAAAAATAATTAGTTAAAATAAGAAGGTAACTGATTGGCTTCCTTTGCTCTGTGGCTGTGCCAGTGTGTATTCTAGAGCTCTGCCCTTCCCAGCCCAAACCTTCATTACCCTGTGCCAAGGCCTTGAAGGATCTTAAGGTGTCGCTGTACGTGAGACCTTGCATCTTGACTTTGGAGGTCTCTCCGTCTCCAAACTGAATCTGTCTTTTTTAAAAGTTCATTTAAGGGCATCTTTCTCACTGCTTTATCTGGGGAAAGCATTGTGGGCCTTGCTTCAGTGGATAAAATCCTAGTCATTACACTTCTTTCCAGGGCTTGAAAGAAATATAAACACATCCATTGATTGAATTAGTGAAAGAAACAAAGCATTCTGACTTTTTCTTTATAAGCTGGCTTTCTTTCTCTTCTTCTAGCAACTCTTAATCTTTCAGTGTGTAAAAGTGAGCCTTTATTGCAGGTCTGGGCAAAAGGACTTGGCAGCTTCTTTGTTTCCTACTTTGCTTCTGAGACCTTGATAAATATCATTCAATAGCAAGGATACGGGCCACATAATTCACTGCTGGAGATTAGAGCCCGATCCAATCTGCTTTTCATTTTTTAGCCTTTATTAGTTTCCCAATAACACTATATTGAAGTACCTCAAAAGGAAGTTATGTACAAATGAAGGAAATCTAGACTGACATCCATGAAATTTCTCTTCTCCCCAGTCTCATGTAATTATTTGTACAAGTTACAAAGGTCCTGAACCTATGTGAAAGTTCTGAAAAGGTAAATGAGGTTATCGAGAAAAGTTCTGACCAGATGTAAGAATTCGTTCTATGGACTTGTGATTCCCAAGGGGCATTCCTATATTTTCAATTAAAAGCAGGAGGAGTTACGTACATATAGACATATACACACATACATATACACACAGGAATACAATACACACATATATGAATATAGATTTTACATGCCACATACATGTATATAATATATGTACACGTGATATGTATTATATATCATATATGCGTAATTTATACTTGTGAATGTGTATATACATATGTTTTATGTGACCCTAAGCAAGTCACTTATCCTGTTAGCATCTTTACAAGACTATTGGTCACTAACTTGATATGAATACATACATGCATACATATGGTAGATATAGTATACTAGACTTGGAATCAGGCAGACCTTCCAAATCCTGCTTCTGATACTTGCTATATATTTGATGTTGAGCAGTGACTTTATTTCTCTAACTTCCATACGATGCTTCAAATCAGGGTGGGACTTAATCTAGAAGTTCCCACTCTGGAATATTCTCAACTACCAACATTATGTATTGGTAAGGTGGTGGGAGGAAGAGTAGAAGAGATTTGGCCTTATTTTCATCCCATTTTTGACTAAATAAAGTTAATTTCTTGGGTTAAATCGACATTTTTAAAAGATTCTGTGTAGTACGGATGGCTCTGAATAGAATTAGTTTTGTAGTAAATAGATCAAGGCTGGAGAATAATACTGAATTTCATTTATTTTATATTTATATTCATTTTATGCTTAGTTTGGTATTCTTCAGTAATCATTTCAAAATTTTATACCCTTGGATTTAAAATGTTCTATGCATGTATCAAAATGGATGATAGTTTATATTACTAGAGTTCTGAGACATCTAAAACGAGGGAGACTAATCAGAAATCAGTTTTCAAAGAACTTATCAGTAAAGAGATTGGTTTCCCATAGTCATTTCTGATCCTTCCTCTGCTGTAGGAATTTACCAGGGAATAGGGTGAACTTGTGAGTGTGGAGAATTCCTAGTGTAGAGTTCTGGGATACCTTTCATTAATGCTGATTGTGAATACTCAGTGACCCGAGGCACAGAGAAATGATGTCACTTGACCACGCAGTTCATATGTGTTAGAATCAGAATCTGAAGCAAGATCTTCCTGACTCCAAAGGGACTTAGAGGCTTTCTTCTTGGAATGGAAACTGAAGCCCAGTGGGCTAATATGAGTTACCCAAGGTCACAGAGAAGGGAAGAGGATTTATGGTCTTTTATCTTTTGATTCCTACCATGTCTGTTACCTGGATATTCTACTGACAATATCTTTTCATTCAGGATATTCAACATTTTCTCAACTCACTCAGTTTCCTCTTTTCTCTGATTGGAGGGTTGGAGGGTAGAGTATTAAACTCTTCCCAAACATCCCCTTTATAGAGAGCTAAATCTGGAATCTTCAGTTTACTCTCCATTTTCCCATCCCACATCCCCTTCCAGCACATTTTTTCTTTTTTTTTTTGTGGGGGGGGGGGATAGGTCAATTGGGGTTAAGTGACTTGTCCAAGGTCACATGGATAGTAAGTGTATCAAGTGTCTGAGGCCGGATTTGAACTCAGGTCCTCTTGACTCCAGGGCCGGTGCTCTATTTGCTGCACCATCGAGTCACCCCTCCAACATGCTTTTGTGTGTTGTCTTCTCCCATTAGATTATAAAATCCTTAAAACCAGGGACCATCTTTCTTTTTTCCTTGTTTATCTCCCCAACACTTAGCAGAATACCTGGCACATAGCAGGTGTTTCTAAATGTTTAGCGAATTAAATTGAATAGTTATGATGTTCTTGGCAAACACTAAAGCACTGTATAAATGCTAGCAATTGTTAAATGTCTTGTAAATTTCAATGCATGATGACTTGTCAACATGGTTTAGTGAAAATACTATTGTACCAGGAGTCAAGAGACCTTGGGCTATAGTTTTGGATCTGACACTAAACAGTAACAGTCTAAGATACATTACTCAGTTTCCTCATATGTAAAATGAAGGAGTTGGACTAAATGAACTCTGTTATTTCCATCATGAATATTCTACAGTCCTACAAGTATAATATTCATCTTATCAAACAGTCCCATCATAATGTCTCAGTCATCCTTATAATGCTGTCTTTTCAATGCAATTAATCAATTTTAATCACCTTTCATCATTTCCATTTTTTCAGTGGTTAGATTAAAATGGAGAAACTTTGATCCTGCTGATTAAACCAACAGGGACATAGAAGATAAAATTCAGAGGAATCATTTGCATCAAGCAATGAACACAAGAGCTGGTCAGCCCCCAGAGCTGTGGTCGTTTTGATCCCTATTGTGCTGTGGACAATTAGAACACATTTCCTGTAACTAAGGGATGCCTATGTGAGACCAGGAAATTTCAAGAGGTAGCTGCAGTTACAAATCACAAACATAAAAGCCTCTTACCCAAATCATCAGGCTTCTTGTAGAAGTAATTGACTGATGTGGCAAATGAATCCTTTTGGATGTTGGAAACTGGAGCAGAATTTCATGAAAACTCTGTTTATTCAGGATTGTTTGGTTTTGTTAACAAATAATGAATGATCCTCTCTCCAAAGCAGCCTTTTCCTCCTCTGGTTTCTTGATTAACATGGCATTTGTAAGGGTTCTTGGCTTTACATAAGTATAAATTGTGGTGTGATTTTCAAAGAGATGTTAAATGGGAAAGGATCTATTTTGACTGCACTGAATGATACCTAATGCCACTAGACATCATGATGAATGTAGATAAAAATATATCTATTGGATAATATCTCCATTTTAGGAAAAAATAATACTCATGATTTAAAAATTTTTGATTTGCAAAGAACTGTACAATTATTTCTACAATCCATCTTATTTAAGAAAGTTCCTATTACTAGTAACAGATTATTTTTTTGGGGGGGTTATTTGCTCAAGAAATGTGAAAAAAATTCTTACAATATATATTTCAACCATCCTTCCCATTCCTCTGAATAGAATTATTTTAAATTGCATTGCATAACATCAAATATATTCTTCTTAAGTCTTTATGATTTCCATTTTTTCTATTAAGGAGTATTTTGAATATTTTGTGTAGAAAGATTTTCTTAGTAAAACATGCTACCAAATATCCATGTTACCTGATTGATTATATTGATAAGACTTCTGATGTCCTACTCTCAGAGATTTTAAATAACTGTTCTCCATTTAAAATATAATGACTATAATAATAACAATATTAATAATGGTGGTGAGTCTTAAAACTTATTTGTATAATATTTTGAATCCATTTATTTTGCTTTCTCTAAGGATACTTGCCAAACTTCACAGCATACTAACCTTGGGGACACGAGAATTAAAAAAAAAGAGGAAAAGGACTATTTTTTTCTGTTCTATATTTAGTCCTTATTTTGTTAGACTTGAAACCTAAGTGACAAGTCCATGGCATGCGGAGGAAAGCAATTAAATTGGAACAAAGAAAATAACTAACAGTGGCTTAACCTGAAATTTATCTTTTGAGTCTCATATTTAAGGCCTGTCTGAAATTCCAGTAATAATTATGGAACAATTGTTGCTTCAAAACTTTTTTTCCTCTTTTCTTTCTTTCTTGGTCAAATATCCAATCAGGTATGGTATCTGGGGAAGGAGGGAGAGAATAATAATTCTTTTGAAAAAGATGCAATTATATAAACTGTATATCTAATAAATGCTAAAATTTAATACATATATCAAATATACATATGTATTACATAATACTATGATATAATATTTTAGTAGATATAATAATATTAAATAAAATAACAGCAAAAATAATAAGGGTGGATATAATAACTGATGCCCCAAAGATCTGTTGAGATTCTGGAAGGTGAGGTAGAGGACTAGAGTTTGATTCTTGGGCTTAGAGGGAGGAGCATTTAAAAACCATACTTTTCCCTTGAAACTCAATAAATGGCATAGAAAAAATCTTTGATGTCCTTTTCTGGTGCCACTGACATTTTATTTGACTTATAGTCATGAAAGAAGAAAAGATTTGTTGATAAACTCACAGGGAAATGATGAGAATAAAATTTAAGAGCTTACACAATAGAAATGAAATCATAGAATGAATTGAAAGGTACCATTTTATCTAATCTCCCTGTTTTATTGATGAGTTCCTTGAGCTCCAGAGAAATTATCATGTGTTTACAATCATATAAATAGGTAATAATAATAATAATATGATTTTGTAAAATCACCAAAGGATTTTGGAACAGGTATATCAAATTTGATATTACTGACAAACCAAAATTAACTTCTAAGAAAATTTCAAAGTAATTTGACTCCTCATATCTATATTTTTAATTGCATAGAATGAAACACACTCCTATGCCCCAACAGCATTGGTTATGTATCAACAAAGAATTTAAATGAAAGAAGAATGACTTAATCAGCTTATTTAGAAGATAGCTATTTCTATATCCTTTGCTAGGCTTCTTTTATACAATCTGCCCAGAAAAGGGACCAAGGGACCCAACAGGAGCTACTCATCAGCCATGTCGTTGAGCCAGTGGTTACATCACACATTTGAAGAGGCCAGGGTATAGACCCATCTCCATACATGTTTCATGGAAACTGCTCTAATCTAACAAAACAGTACAACTTGATGAATCATCTTTAAAACATTTGAGTGTCTGCATTCGATTCTAAGAGTTCCCAATTTTAATTAGTGTCTCACCCCCAATACAAGTTGTAGCTTTAAACATTTAGACCTCAGAATTTTAGATTTTTTAAAATGATTATTGCCTGGATAGATAGGATAGGTAGATAGATAGATAGATAGATAGATAGATAGATAGATAGAATGGACATTAAATTCCAAACACTGTGGCAACCTTGATAAAAATATAAGGGAATAAGGAAATATATATATATATATATATATATATATATATATATATGTATGTATATATATATAAAAGAATGTACCCATTCTCAAGAACTTTACATTCTAGTGGGAGGAAGACCAAAAAAAAAAATGAGGAGGGATCTAGAAAGGGGAGAAAAGGGTAACTGCTGAGTCCAAGGTTACTCACAAGGAGGTAAAGAAACCTAGAGAGTGAGTCCAACCAGAAATGAATCAAACATGACTGAGACACTCTCATGAAGTAGTGGTTGGGCCAGAAACATCAATGAAACTAGCAGGCTTCAGGGCAGAGGCATGGAAGCATATGGTGGGGAAATAGGGTAAATGCTGCTGGTGAGGAATAAGAGAAAATTGAGGGGTGGGAAAATTTCCTAATATTAATTCTCTTATTCTAAAGGCAGTTTGAGTTTGTAAAATACTTTACCCCATAATAACCAAAAACTCATCTCATATATGGTCAGATTCAACCATGTCATTCCCCCACCCCACCAAAAAATAGTAATCTTCCCCAACTTTTCCTTCATCCCTCAAAAAGAAATGATACCAAGATATGATGGTTTCTATCTTTAGGAAAATCATACTATAAGATTAAATTATTCTCACAGTATTGATCCTGCTAATTTTATTTTGTGAAACTAACCCTTTGTCATATAATTTGAACTCTGTTTATCCTGTAGAACCAACAGATGAATTGAAGATAAGAAGCCACAGTACAGAACCACTACCAAAGCTGGAAAACAAAGAGAGAGGTCATCACAGGGCATCTTCCTCTAGAGAGCCAATAAAAGCTCAGGAATGGGATGGAACACCAGGACCACCAGTAACATCTAGTAGACTGGGAAGATCCTCTGTTAGTCCAACCTTGTTAGCAGGAAACAGCAGCTCAGGTAAAATGTAATAATTAACTTCACTAATTTAGCGTTTAGAAATTGATTATTGTGTTGTCATGAGCTGGTTTCACAAAATGATGGGTTTGAAGATCAATCACAAACTTCTCTGGCTTAATTCAAAGAAAGAACAGCTTTATCCATTCACATTTCTTCATTGTACCTACTATGGGAGTGGGGTGAGGAGCAGAAGGTATGGTGTGAAATGCTGATTTCTTTGATTTGAAGGACCCTTTAATCAATGATTTAACTTCTCTCTACTAATGTAAATCTCAACAACCATCTGAGTTCTGAGTTCCTGAGAGGTTACATTATTTGCTCATAGTGATAGAACTAATATGTACGAGAGATTGATCATCAATCCAGATGTTCTTTACTTAAAGATCAGGCCTATAACAAATAGTCACATTTTGCCTTATATGGGTGTATCTTTAGGGCAAAATGACATCATTGCACTAGCCTGTTCAGCAAGCTTTATCTTATTGGATTGCATTATTATTTTTTGAAAGACATGGAGGACCAAAAGATGGGTTGTATGGATCCACTATGTAATACATATAGGTCATACTGGTGAGTGACAGTGTTCAGTTCTACTTATCAGTTAAATACCTTAATGTGACAAATCATCCACTTAAAAACATTGGGAATTGAAATTTAAGACTGGGGAATATAATTGTGAATTGGGAGCTAAGCTCTCTGACTTGAATTCTTTGTTCTTCCTATTGTACCACATTACTTCTTTTGCACATCTGAACTCTGCACAATTTTCTGGTGTAGCTTTTGAAAACTCAGTCTCTTCTATGCCACAGTAAGGCATAGAAATAGGATCACAACATCTAAGATTATGTGTGTGTGTGTGTGTGTAAACATACATATATACACACATATACATACAAATATATTGTATATTATATAATATGTCATCTTGCCTAAATATAGTTGCCTACTTCTAAATAAATATGAACTGACATTAGAGATTAAACAAGCAAAATAGGATTTTAGGGATTAAAATAGAATGGAAACAAATAAAAGATAAGAAAAAGTGTGCCTGTAACAAGGATCCTAAGATTAACTGAATACTATATTGTGTACTGAATTTGGTTGCATATTTCCTGGCAACTAAGATAAAGCTTTCAATAACTCACAATTAGATTGCCTATTCTCAAATTTAAACTCACAATGCTTTTAATTTGATGCTTTGTCATGTTAATTTTAATCAATAAATAGAATATTTAATAGATACATAGAATTGAATAGCGATATAAAGACATCATATGTTTTCTTTGAAATGATGAAAATAACATACCAGACCCATGTAGAGTTAGCAATGAAAATAAACAACAATTAAGCAAAAAACACTCCCTGCTGCTTTCAGGTTTCTTCTCCTTCAGGCTGACAAAGTTCTGAAGAAATGATCAGTCTCTTAATGTTCTTTTCAAGTGAGATACTCATTTTCAGAAGCAATTAACATGAGGTCATTCTGTGATTCCCCTTGACTGAGATAGAGGGCTGAGCTGAGTGACTCTTCATGCCTATTGAAAGGATGTTTGGAGAAGCAACCATGCAGTCATTTTCTCAGGCTGACTTAATGGAACTTGAGGTATTGCCTTCTTTAGAATTTCAAAAGATAGGTGATATGATTTGATAACCATCTTTCCTTTTGTTATCATTGATGGGTATCCCCTAGCAGGTGGATAGATGGATTTCTGTGCCACTCCAAAAATCCCAAAACTTTATAACCCATCCATTGTGGTGAGCTTCTCACTTAGCTAATATGGTCCCTCGACAAATATCCAAGTAGCTTTCACTCCAGAACCTTGGTCTGTTTGCAAAGATCTATGAGAGCTTATACTTCACCAACACAGTCTTTGAGAAGTTAGGGTCTCCACTACTCCAAAACAGTGACTGGGAATAGTTATCATCTATAGTGGCTAGAGTACTGGGCCTAGAGTTAGGAAGATCTGAGCTCAATTCAAGCCTTGGACACTTATTAGCTGTGTGACCTGGAACAGTCACTTAACCTCTGTTTCCCTTAATCAAATGAAGGAAGAATGGCAAACTACTCCAACATCTTTACCAAGAAACCCTTTGGACAGAATTTCATGTTATGGTCTACAGGGTTGTGAAGAGGTGGACATGACTGAATGACTGAACAACAACATTCAATCTGATACACTTATTTATCCAAAGGAACTCTTGGGCAAAGAGCATCTTTATGGGTTTGGTAGAAATAAATAAGGGTCTTAAAGTCTTTAGAGTAAACAGGCTGGTAAAAGGAACTTGTGGCTAAAGGGTATGGGAAAATTTCCTGTATGCTTTATTTTTTCATCAATCAGTTAAAATTTTTTCAGTATCTACTATATGCAAGGATGGCATTGTGTTAGACAGTGGAGATGATCAAAGATGATGAAAAATATGCAATTACAAAACTGGGTAGTCTAGTGAAAAAAATCACTGAATTTCAAGTCAGAGAAGCTGAGTTGAGATATCAACTTGATCCTTTTGGCAAATCATTTCAGACCTCAATTTCCTCTTCTGTTGAAATGATAGAAAATGATTAAATGATTTCTAAGTTTCTTTCATGTATAAATTCTGTTATTCTATGAGGATGAAATTGACTGACAAAATTATTCATATATGTAAACCATGTATATCTATTTAAGGTATCATACTAGTACTAGAGAGAGAAGATAAAGTGATGGAATAAACAGAAAATTGGATTTGGACCCAGAGGACCTGGATCCAAATCCCAGTTTCTACTATTACTACTGTAACTGTATCACCTTAAGCTAGTTGTTCAACCTCTTGATTTTATTGCGACAGAATCATAGCTCTAAAGCAAGAAGTAACTTCAGAGATGCTCTAATATGTCTCATATGAGTGAGTAAACAGGCACATAGAAGGTAAACAACTTTCCAAGGTCACTGAGGTAGTAAATGGCAGAACTAGAACTCAAAGTATGTGATTCCCAGATTAATATTCATTTCATTGTTCCACACAGCCTCCTATGACCTCCAAATTCCTTCTAGTTCAAAATTCATGTTGCTGTCAGACAGTTATAAAATATGAGTACCAATTGTCCCATTTTATAAGCAAAACTCCAGATTTATTAGCAAGATAATGGTTTGTACTTGCAAGCATTTTATATTTTGCTAAATAGTTTGAAATGTGCCCATAAATAGGTTAAATATTATAAATGATTATGGGTATTCTTAGAAGAAAACAAAGGTGGGGGCAGAGTCAAGATGGCAGAGTAGAAAGCACTTCTGTGGCGCTCCAGCCCACACCACTTCCAATATATATATAAATGCGGACTCTGAAAAAACTCTGGAGCTACAGAACCCACAAAATGACACAGAGAAGCTAACTCCCACTGAGGACAACCTGGCAGCGCAGCAGGGAGTGGCCAGTGCAGTGTTCTGGGAGCAGAGCACAGGCCAGGTGAGTCAGAGGTTTTAGCCCTGGGGTGGCTGGACCAGCAGCCAGCTGGAGGGACCCCAGAACACCAGCAGCTGTGGAATTTCCAGAACTATCAACACAGAGATGCCTAGGACAATGTGAGAGATCAGTGCCCTATGGACTTTGGGTCCCGTAATTGGGAGTGAGACAGCCTCTTTCCCTGGGGGCGAGAAGCCACTGAGACACCTTAGCACAGTCGCAGTCACACAGCAGCTTAAGCTCCTGGCCTGTGGACTACAGAGGGGACACAGCAATCAGTCTGGGGGGGTAATCATTCTTGCCTTAACCTTCTTGGATCTGAATTGCTGTCTGGGGAGGAGGTCTTGGGGTGTGTGATCAGCTTTCCAGAGCATGTAGAGGCTTCAGAGAGGGTACCCAACTAATACCTCTGGCAGCTGAGAAAACCCCAGCATTTGGGACAGAAGCTCTCCTGGCTGGTGGCACAGTCCTACTGTGGCAACAAGCCCAAAAGTCAAGTAATTGAGTGGCAACATGCCTAGGCAAAGGAAACAAAATAAACAGAAAACTTCAACATTAGACTTCTATTTAGGGGGCAAAGAGGACCAAAGCATGGAAAAGGAGGAGGACTGGGAGTTCAGAACTCCTGCACCAAAAGCCCCAAATGAAAATATGAGCTGGTTACAGGCCATAGAGGACCTTAACAAGCAGATAAGAGAAGTGGAGGAAAAACTGGAAGAGAAATGAGAAAGATGCAGGAAAAGTATGAAATGAAAGTCAACAGCCTGACAGGAAAATAACACCCTAAAAAATAGACTAACTCAAATGGAAAAGGAAGCCCAAAAGGGCAATGAGGAGAAGAATGCCTTAAAAAGCCGAATTTGTTAGATGGAAAAATCATCTCAAAAGCTCACTATGGAGAATCATTCCTTCAGAATTAGACTGGAGCAAATGGAAGCTAGTGGTTTTATGAGAAATCAAGATGCTGTTAAGCAGATCCAAACAAATGAAAGAATAGAAGGCAATGTGAAATATCTCATGGGAAAAACCACTGACCTGGAAAATAGATCCAGGAGAGATAATTTAAAAATTATTTTACTACCTGAAAACCATGATCAAAGAAAGAACCTAGAAATCATCCTTCAAGAAATTCTCAAGGAAAATTGCCCTGAGGTTTTAGAACCAGAGGGCAAAATAGAGGTTGAATGAATCTACCAATCACCTCCTGAAAAAGATCCCCAAAAGAAAACTCCTAGGAATATTATAGCCAGGTTCCAGAATTCCCAGATCAAGGAGAAAATACTTCAAGCAGCCAGGAAGAAACAATTTGAATATTGTGGAAAACACAATCAAGATAGCACAGGATCTGTCAGCTTCTACACTGAGGGATCAAAGGGCCTGGGATATGACATTCCAGAGGGCAAAGGGGCTGGGATTACAACCAAGAATCACCTACCCAGCAAAACTGAGTATCATGTTTCAGGGGGAATTATGGTCATTCAGTGGAATAGAGGACTTTCAAGCATTCTTGAGGAAAAAAACAGAGTTGAATAGAAAATCTGACATTCAGATACAAGAAGCAAGAGATGCTTGAGAAGGTGAAAAGGGAAAAGAAATCATAAGGAACTTACCAAAGTTGAACTATTTATATTCCTACATGGAAAAATGATAATTGTAACTGATAAAACTTTTCTCAGTATGAAAATAGTTGAAGAAGTATATATGGGCATATAAATACATATGTGAATATGTGTATATCTGTTTACAGGTATACATAGAGGGCACAGGTCAAATTTAATAGGAAGAGATGGATGATACTTAAAAGGTGAAATTAAGAGGTGAGAGGGGAATATAATGAGAGGAGATGGGAAGAGACAGAATGGGGTAAACTATCTCATATAGAAGAGGCAAGGAAAAATGGTTACAAGGGAGGGGAAGAACAGAAGGCAAAAAAGCAAAACCTTATTCTCATTGAATTTGTTTCAGGGAGAGAATGACATACATACTAAATAGGATATCTCACCCTACAGGAGAGTAGGGGGGAAGGGATTAAGAGGGGGCATGTTGGACGGGAGGGCAGGCTGGGGGGTGGGGAAGGGAAGTTAGAAGTTAGAAAGGGACAGGATCAAAGTAGAGAATAGACCAAGTGGGAAGTGGGATAGGAGGGAGGGAAATATAGTCAGTCCTTTACAATATATATACTACAATAATGTTTTGTATAGTTACACATGTACAACATATACTGAATTGCTTATCTTCCCAGTAAGGGTGGGTGAAGGGAGGAAAGGAATGAATCTGGAATTCAAAGTTTTTAAATTAAATGTTAAAAATATATAAATTCTACTGTTAATACTATTTTACATATAATTGGGAAATAATATATACAGGCACTGGGGCACAGAGTTTCTCCTTGCCCTACTGAAAAAGTCAAAGGGTGTATGGGAGAAGATATGGGGGAGAGCAGATGGGATGAGGGGATATCCATTGGGACTGATATTCTTGGGTGGTGGGTAGGGGGAAAATGGGAAAAAATTGTAAGACAAAATCTGGCATAAATGGATGATATAAACCAAAAGTTGATAAAGCATTTGGAAAAAAAATTCAAAGGGAAATTTAGTATAATTGATGAAGTAAGAATTTAGTTGAGAACTTATCATTTTCTTTTGTGACTATCTAAACAACCTATTCTTTACCTCATGTTCCCCTCTCTCTACTAATTCTTTTTGTCTTATTTGTAAGATTAATTCTCCCATGACATGTTCAAATGGCAAATAAAAATCACTCTCTTTAAGAGAAAGGGATGAATTTTTTGAGGGAAGCAGTTATTTGGGTTCTTTTTCTTTATAGTTCCATTATCTTGCTCAAATGTTTTGTTTTTAAAAGAAAAAAAATCCATTGTATTGAATTGGGTCGCAGGAACAAAGGATTAGGTTAGATTTTTTATCATCTGCATTTATCTGGAGAACGGATCTTTCTAGAGAAATATAATTTAATAATTTCCTTCAAAGACAAAATTCTTGGAGACTCAGAGTGCCACTTGACACAAAATGTTCCTAAGGTATCATTTATCTATAGGAATCTATCATCATACAGAGCATTTTTACTTCATGAAATATTTAAAAGCACAGTAACATGAAAATTGTAAAACAATTAGAATGGCCACATTTATCTCTAGTCCCCATGCATATTTCTAGAAGGTAATCAGAAAAAGAATTTTCCTTAAATATTTTGGCCAAAACTTGCATGTTGAGACTCTATTGTGTGTCCAGATCTGAGCTCTATCACATTGTGAAATATTACTAAGTAATACTAATAATCTCATTGATATAGAATTATAAAATTTAGAAAGAATTTTATTCACAAATATGAGATAGACTTTAAGTATTATCATTCACAATTTATAGAAGGGCTACATGAACCTCAAAGGTGTTAAGTAACTTGGGTGTGGTAATGACGCCACTACGTGTCAGAGTCTAGACTTCAACTCTTATTACCAGATACATTGATCTGAGTTTCTTATTTTTTTTTCTTTGTCTTTTTCTCATTAAAACTTGCATATCCAAAAAAAAGTATAAAATATAATACTTGCCTCTCTTGCCTCTCACATGATTTATTTGAACCATATATTCATTAATGGTTTGAAAAAATCAGTCAGTAGGCATATGTGTAGTTGTTGCTAGAGTAGACAATTTAATTTGTGTCCAGTACTTGCTATTGGCTAAAGTCAACATAGGGAGAATAAGTCAACATTGCCCAGTTCACAATCTCTCACCATCTTTTTGAACTCTGATTCCCTTCCACTTACCTCCATTTAGTTCTCAGATTTGGGTAAAACACTCAAACAGCAGTGGAGGGCTAAGTAGGTTCTAAGCCTTCATTTATAAGTGGGGCTTAAAGGATATTTTATTTTATTTTATTTTATTTTATTTTTTTTTATTTTTTTTGCTTTTTGGAGGGCAACTGGGGTTAAGTAACTTGCCCAAGGTCACACGGCTAGGTTTTTGTTTGTGTGTGTTAAGTGTCTGAGTTAAAGCATATTTTAAACTGAAAGTGAAATATAAATATAAGATTTGATATACATTAACTTTATAAATCTTCTGGCAAAAATATCTTGGTATCCCCAGATTGATACCTTTGTATAAGATATCTCCTTATTTAAGATACTTCTAAGTAATTTTCCAGTAGATTCATCAACTTTGTTACTGAGGTCATTGTAGTTTTGTGTGGGTTTTCTTTAGTAACTAAAGATGATATTTTAAAAGATTATCCTGTGAGTGAGGATGAAACAGGATCCAGATCTTTATATAATTAATTATGTCTTTCTTGCCATGAAGACACTGGAAGGGTGGCATAATTCAAATTAATATGTCATAAAATCTTATAATGAGCCAATCAACAAAGGCACTGAGTCAGGAAAAGCATGTGTGGAAAACAGCAGAGAGATATAATACTAAATGAAAGATGAATGTTGGGATGTCTAGGGATATGAATTTAAGTAAGGGAGCTCAGATTATGAATGACCTTGAGATCTAAGTAGTGTATTATTTAAAGATAAGCAAATATTTATGTATGTATATACAATTCACATGCAATATGCACATAAATTATACATACTCTATGTATGTGTGTGTTTGTCAAAATATAAACAAACATGTGCATATTTAATGATATTCTCAATTTACTTTCCTGACCAGATCCTCACATCTCTGTTGTCTATATCTGCCCCTCAGATATAAAAATCATATTCCCAAAATCAGTGGAGTTCTAATACTTTCAGCTGGAGCTCTCTTTTCTGGTATATCACCCCCCCCCAATTTTTTTTCTCTTTGTGATAAGCACCCCACTATCAGTTAACTAATTAATATTGTCTTACTATGTTATTGATTAATTGATAGCATTTCGGATTTTCAAAGGTATATATACTGAGGAAGATTTAGAATGAACAGAATTACAAACATATTGTCTTAACATGGAACAGAATTTCCCCTCCCCCACCACAATCCTTTTAGAGAGTAGGCTCAACTTAAAAGGGGTTGCCTATTACTTCTTCAAATTCCTTCTTTGCATATTATAGATAGCCTTTGGATGATTTGCCCCCTTGTGGCAGGACATTGCATCTCAGCTGCTTGGTTCTCATCTAGCAGGCTGACTGTTAGGTTATTGCTAGAGGTAAGGTCCTTGATTGGGCTTACCTTCAAGCATACATTGGTATGGATTCCAGTCACTGGACCTCTGGAGGCTATTCTAAACTTTTGAAGATCATAAGACCATCTCCTAGTCTCTGTTATCTCCTATATACAGGGATCTTGAAAATAAAGAAAGCAATTGTTTATTCATATATTCATTTATTTATTTATTTACTCATATCCTGGTCTTCTATTGAAATAGGTAAAAACTATTATTCTTTTTCATTTATAAAAGAGATGCCACTGATTTTTCATCAGGAATTTCAGAGACTTCGGGTTGTCATTCCTATAAGGGGTGATGGATTTCATAGATTCACAGAATCCCAGAGTTGGAAGGGGATGCAAAGCCCATTTACTTCAACCCATATTGAATAAGAATCTTCTCCATAACAGATTTTTAAAATAGTCATTCATCTTTTGGTTATTGTTCCTAGTTCTATCAACAGGCACCAAGCAATTGATTGATCATCATGCTCTCATTAAAGTACCTACTGTGTGCCAAGAACTATGCTATAACCTGAGGATTTGAGAACAAACATGAAATCCTGCCATCTTTCAATGAATTTCTCTGCCTGAACAATTTTATTTTCTCTCCCACAAGATAACCCTTCAAATTATTATGATTTTGCTTTTTGGAGGGCAATTGGAGTTAAGTGACTTGCCCAAGGTCACACAGCTAGTTTTTGTGTTAAGTGTCTGTGGCTGGATTGAACACAGGTCCCCCTGACTCCAGGGCCAGTGTTCTATTTGCTGTGCCACGTAGCCGCCCCCAAATTAATTTCTTTTAAATCAACCCCCTTCACCAATCTTGTTTTCTTTCTCTTGGTGATCTATGGTATGTCCTCCCTAAAATGCAGTCCCCAGTAAATAAAGCACCGGCCCTGGAGTCAGGACGACCTGACTTCAAATCTGGCCTCAGACACTTGACACAATTACTAGCTATGTGACTTTGGGCAAATCACTTAACCCCAATTGCCCTCCAAAAAGTAAAAAAAAAAATGCAGTCTCCAGAACCAGATCACTACACTTTAAACATGATCTGACCAGAGTATTACAAGATGATAGCTTTCCTACTTTTAGACACTGCTCTAAATTCAATCTAAGATTTTCACTTATCCTTCCTTGCTTACCATGTGACTAAGAACATACTTCTATCAAAGTTGTTGGTGGCATTCTTGGTGCTGTCTGGTGACTAAAACCTGAAAAGCTAATGTCTACAGGGGGACCTGGGCTCAGCTCGGCTCGGCTCCCTGCGCTCTGCGTGTGCTGCTGGCTCCCAGAGTGCTGCACTGGTCCTTCCTGCAGGGCTGCTGGGCTGTCCTCAGCGGGAGGTTAGCTTCTCTGTGTCGTTCTGTGGGTGCTGGGGCTCCAGAAGTTGTTCAGAGTCCCCTTTTACATAGTTTGGGGGGAATCTGGGGGCAGAGTGGCAGAGTGGCTTGGATGAGCTGTTTCTACTCCACCATCTTGGCTCCGCGTCCCCCCACCCCCCATTCCTCTTTCTTAAGATCACCAAAAGCCAACTAGCCCATACCTTAATAGGAATGCTCTCTATGACATATGATATTTGGAAACCTATGAAAAAGCAGACCAAGCCCAGTCATGTCACTGTTGGGCACAGCTCTAATTGTTAGGAAGATTTCTTCAATATCAGGCCTAAATTTGCCTCTTTATCTCTTCTATTCCTTTTTGTTTAGTTCTTTGTCAAAATAGATCAAGTTTTTGCATATAATGAATTCTTGAAGACTGCTTCTAAGTGATTATCTATCTATATACATACACACATGTGTATAACCAGATAGCTCTTTCCAAACCTTAAACTACTATATAAATACTATTGTTTGACTTAATATAATAAATAGCAAATATAAATGTATTGTATATAACTATGATAGATACAAAATCGTCATCATCATCATGAGATGGGATGATCACATGGCAAAAGTGAGAAATTACAAGAGGACAATCAAGGTGTTTCACTAGTTGGGAGAAAGTAAGGCAGTCCTCTACATTTTGAGAAGAGGCTGTCTGTGGTGAAATATTGCAGTGATAAGGAGAAAGTCATACAGCTTGCCAGACATGGAAGGACTGATTGTAAGCTGTATCACTGAAAGGTACTCTCAAATTGATTAAGATCACAGAGCCAAGTGCATACTGCAATTATTCTCTTGTCCTCCAAGTTTTCTGTTCTCAAATCTAATTATGAACTCATTCTCCAACTGATCTTCTTAAGACATAATGTCTCAATGATGATCTCAAAGCTGTTTCCCGTCCTGATTACCCTCTCTGAATATTCTCCAGTTTATCAGTAACTTTTTTTTCTTGACTGTACTCTGTGATCTTGTCCTCAGCTTGGCTCTAAGTCAAGCCTCCACCTGCTTCCACAGGGCCTATGGGTTTCAGATTCTGCCTCCCCTAGGCTATCATTACTAAACAACTCATTACTTCATGTCTTGCAATCTAACAGACCATGGAACAGAAGACAATTTGCCATAGCTTACTCTTCTTTCTAGTTCTAAGACAGTGATTATTTGGTTCATCAGGGAACATTCTCTGCATTCTGCTGCTGGGTTCTGCCATCTGCCTTTACCCTCAGGTATTAAATGAAGAATTCTCTTATTTCAGAGTATAATTCAAAACATGAAACTTTCCCATTCTGAATTGGTTGTTAGAAAACACTAAATTATTCATTTTCCTAATATTTTCACTCCTCTCTTTGTGACATTCACATAACTGAGGGTCAACTATAACTGATTATGTCAGTTTAGTTACATATTTATTTCAATAATTTGGGGAAAGAATAGATAAATGAGTTTACTGAGAAAGAAGGGAAATTTAAAGTCATTTCATTCATTCATTCAAAAATTCATTTGTTCATTCAAGAAATTCTGTACAATGTAGTATCCTTAACCCTATGAGCAATATACAGGCAATTAAGGCATGGTCCCATTCTGCTCTCTAGGAACTTGCAAAATAGTTGTAGCAGTACTAGCAGTTAATTATATTTATTAATGTAATAATAATTATTAATATAACAATTATTATGTTAATAATTATTATAGTTATAAATATGTAAAATAAGACTTCTATAAAGCACTTCATGCTCTGCTTAATCTAATTTTTAAAGGCTTTTCAGGAATATTTCATCTGTTCCTCACAGTCACCATGCAAGGTAGACAGGGCATACACTATTATCCTTGTTTTATAGACAAGAGAAGTGAGGTTCACTAGAGTCATACAGCTACCAGGACTTAGAGATAGAATGAGAAAGAAGTCAGGGTATTTGATTCTTAGGCAGTTCATTTCACAGAAAAAAAATTAGCTGTTCCAAGTCCTTGATGATTGTTTCCCTTTCCTGAGAAGGCCACTTCCTTTTTGCCCATCATGAACAAATATCTGGACACAGACATCCCATTAGAGTGTAAACTCTTTGATGACTAGCACTTTTTTAACCTTTTCATATCCCTAACCTTTAGCATAATGCCTGACATATAGTATATAATTAATATACTCTTATTGACTTGATCCAGGAGGACATTGAACCCATTAGTATGGTGTCTAGCCAACTGAGGTAAACAGCAAAAACTCCCAATTACTCCAAAGTTCATTACATAATAAAGTGCTTCATTACCCTGAAAACTGATAGAGAGAAAGATGTTCCACATTTGGTTGCAAATTCCTTATTGTACAGCACTATTTAGCCCTTCATGCTCTAGGAAAAGTTTTGTGTGGAAATAGATTTGGAAAAAAAATGTTAATGTTTAATTCAAAAAGGGGGAACATGAAATGGAGCAATTTTTTTCACATTTATGACATCATTTAAGTAATGCAGAAGAATGGTTAAATTTCAGAGGGCCAGAAGCAATGCAATAAAAAAGTTAATTTTTTCTTTTGTTTTCCTTTCGTACAAAATTCTTGTGCCTTTTACTGTAGGAGAATTCTGTCACAGGGCTATGTCTCATTCTTGTTGGTGTTATTATAGGGTTTTTAGTTAGATCATTTGGAAAAACTAGGTCTGGAAGTTGGCAACCAAGTAGCTAACCAGGGTACAATAAAAGGGAAGTTTTTTTAAAAAATAAATTCCCTTTTTAAAACAAAACAAAACAAACCTAGACACTGTACTTTTAAATCTAGAAAGTTCTACTTTGCATGGGATATTGTAGGTATTTCTATTATGACAAATCAAGGGAGAGTTAAAAGGCTCTGGTGAATGGTGACCCAAGTGGGATTCTATGTTAAAGCCTAGACTGGTGGGAACCGATTCCTTGACTGGACTCTGCCCTTTGCTGAATTTTATTTTATATTTGCTCTTTGCTGAATTTTAAAGGAAGCCACTGATATTTAAGTGAAGTGGCATACATTAGCCATCCAGAAAATTGAAGCTTGCTTCTAATATAATAGTCAGAGCCTGTGAAAGTCTATCTTCTGAAATAAACAACCTAATAACTCAGACCCAAAGGAGGAAAAGAGAACTAATATTTTTTCACTGCCATCTCCTGTCCAAGGTGGTCACTGCAATTAAGTGTAACTGCTCACTTCCCATATCTTCTATTTTGCTCCCCTACTGTTCTCTGGCTTTTTAAGTCATAATTTACTTGATAGTTGGTCAGCATTTTATATCTTCCTGCTGTGAATTTGAGAAGTTAAAAGGAGGAAAAAGTATTCATTTGATCATACTTCATAAATAAGTAATATATTACAATATTCTGAGTGATTATAGACCAAAATAAAATGGTTAAGAGCCATAACAAATTAATATGTGGTCCTAGAAATTTCTAGCATTTATATAGCACTTTAGAATTTGCAAAATATTTAACATCTATTAACCCATTTGGTTCTCTTACCAACCCTTTGGTCTAAGTGATATTTTTATTCCCATTTTATAGATAATGAAACTGACTTTTCCAGGGTCACACAGCCAGTAAATATCATGCACCATCTTCCTGACTTTATCCATTGTATCACAGTTTATAGCCAGCTGAGGTAAACCATCATAATTCCCAATTATTTCAGGGTTCATTATGCAATAAAGTCCTTAATTACTCTGAAAGTTGGCGGTGTCCCACACTAAATTGCAAATTCCTTGTGGAATAGCCCTATTCAGTGCCTTTGGAAGGTTCCTTGTAGGAGTAGACTTAGGAAAATGTTAAAATCAAATTAAGAAAAAGAGGGAAGAGCAAGGAAGATGGAGCAATGTGTATAAAAGTGTAAGACAGACAGACAGAGAGATGGTTGATAGAGGTGTCATTGCAAATTAACTTGGTTGTCCTAAATCTGAATTAGCCACAAATTAGAACAATTGGTCTTTCTAAAGTTGCTCCGCATTTTATTAAGTAGCAACTACTAACTTCATTAGATTTCTCTCTTGGTATAAACAAGAAACATTTTAAAGAATTATCTTCATTTCATTGTTGTCTGGAGAACCAATGTTCACCTCCTCCTCTTCACTACTTCCAATGTCCCCTTTGTTCAATGTTCCCAAGATTTGCCCACATTGAATGTCCTTTGAATTCTAAGAATACTTTGTTGACTCTAGCCACTCAAGTCAGGGGCAAAGTGGACTTTTCTTCTTCTTCTTCTTCTTCTTCTTCTTCTTCTTCTTCTTCTTCTTCTTCTTCTTCTTCTTCTTCTTCTTCTTCTTCTTCTTCTTCTTCTTCTTCTTCTTCCTCTTCTTCTTCCTCTTCTTCCTCTTCTTCTTCTTCCTCTTCTTCTTCCTCTTCTTCTTCTTCCTCTTCTTCTTCTTCTTCTTCCTCTTCTTTTAAAGCAATTGGGGTTAAGTAACTTGCTCAAGGTTACATGGCTAGTTATTTATGTGTGGGTGCTAAATACTGAGGCCAGAACCGATCCCGGGTCATCCCAACTCTGGGTCGACGCTCTTACTCACTGCGCCACCTAGCCACCCCAAGTGAACTCCTATCTCACAACTATTCAACTTCTATTACATCAATAAAGGGGTTCGACAATAGAGATAACAGTCATAGGATGGAGTAAGGAAAAGGGGGGAATTGAACCCAGAGCCTCCATTTCTCATGAATTCTAGAGTATCTATTCTGTATTTTCTGTCTATCTCCTCTAATAGGACATTTAAAAATTTTCAGGTCACTGACCCCTTTGGAAAACCAGTGAAGCCTATGGAAACTTTCTAAGAACAATGTTTTAAATGCACAAAATAAAATACATAGCATTAAAAAGGCAACCAATTATATGAAAATACTGTCATCTACAATATAACTATATCTATATACACACATATGTGTATATCTATATATATGTATATGTATAGTTATATGTATATATGTTCACATGTATGTGTGTGTGCATTTGTGTATGCGTGTGTAAATAAAAGTTCATAAACTCTGGGTCAAGAAAATCTATTCTACATGAACTTTGGAGAATTTGTGTAATAATAGAATGATGAATATTATCATTGTATCCTTAAGTGATCACTGTGACCTTATCTCTGAGCTGAATCCTTGGCATGATCCCTTACACCTTGAAATTTTTCTAAACAAAATCAGTTGTGGAAATAAATTCAGGGAAGGACAGTTTGCTTCAAACCCTATCACTATATATCACCCTATATTTACTTCCTGAAATTCTAAATGAATCTAATTTTGTGAATTTTCTCTCCCAGAGGCAGCTCTATGGTAAGAACTTTGGCAAAAATATTCCAGCCAGGTGAATGTGAATGTTGTTTCTATAGTTTCTTGAGACTTTGAACTTCTTCTAAAACTCAGTCTTTTATGTTCAGTAAATCACACTTTCCTTTTAGAAATGAGAAAACCACCCTAAATACCATGAAACCAATAATAATCTTTTTTACTGTTTATCATGGTAAGGATAAAAAGATGAGAGTGGAGAAATTCAACCCCTAAATAACTCAAAGTTCAGTTCATTTTAGTCAACCCCAGAATTTCAGGTGTCTGTTTAAACCAACAAAACTTTTCCCAGAATCTTTAACAAATAACAAAATGAATGGAGGTGATTTCTTTTCCTTTCTGGATTCTCCCCATTTGCTTTGACCCTCCTGTAAGAGTAGGAATATGAGAAAGGTATACAAACAAGGGAAAGGGGGAAAAAGCAAAATGTCTCAATCATTCAGGCCATGAACAATAAGAAATGTTTAAGTGACTATAAGAATGATGGTTTTCATTTTATATTTTATCGCTGAATGAAAGGATAACATTTAATGCTAGAAGGGATCTTATGATGGGATCCAAGATTTAAAGCTAATATGATTGTTAGAGTTCACCTAACCCATCTCCTTTTTATAGACAAGAAAAATGAGGCCAACAAAATTCTGGGGACTTTCCCAAATTTCTTTAGTGAGGCGATTCTAACTTAAGTCCCATGACGCCCAAGTTCAATGTCCTTTCTACTAGGTAACCTAACTCTGTTTACAAGTGATGCAAGTATTATGAAGGACATGATGTCACTATCTCAAAGTTTCAAATGTAGTGTCGAAGGAAAATTAAGAAAAAGATATGCATGATATTTGTGACATTTGTGTAACAGCAAGTACCCTAGCATACCCAGGGTGGCTGCCCTACAGGTTCTTAGATCTACTTTTCTGAAGGAAAGCAATTCAAAATGGGTTAATAAATCTTGCTTTAATCAAACATGTCATTTACCTATTTCAGGGGAAAAATTTTAAACCACCAAAACTTTTTCCTAGTTCAGGGGAAAAAGGTCAGCACCTTGAACTTCAGAGAAGCAGAAGCTACAAGCAGACATAGAAACAGATCAGCAGACAGGCTTCCAGCTGTCTGACCATTATATTCATACCTAGTCACAGTTACCAGACAGGGAAGTACCAACATCTGGGTTTTCAAAGCTGAGGGGCTTGATGGCTGCCCAGAGTCTCATCTGGTCAAATCGCACAACTCTTCTCAAAGTGAGCCCCAAAACAAAATCTCACATCAGAGTATATATAGACTTCTCCTGGCTCAGAGAATGTCACAACCCTCTTGACCCACTGCCCAATCACAAAGTATCAAGATGTGGGTGTTCCTGCAAAACAAGCGTCCCACCATAGGCTCCAGGTGAGCACATGCAGCCTGTTAGGAGGCAGACTATATTTTCAAATCAAGGAAGGTCCTCAGAATCACTTAAGTCCATCAAAGGGCCTAGAGGCAGGGTAGATCTCAAGTTCCTATTTCCAAAACAACTTGCCTTCCTGCTTACAGGGATGCAAAAATGGGTAACTTCCATATGTCTTTGAAAAATCTCTCCAATGCTGGTCATTTTGGAGACACAAATTTGGAATGCCTAAACAAATAAACAATAAAAAAATTGAATACAAATTTACTATGTGATAGAACATAATAAGTGAGCTTAGGAAAAAAAGTTCAAGTACCAGTATCCATTCATCAAACAACCTTAAAATGTGAGTACATTCTATAGATTCATTCACTTTGCTTAAGGATTAACATAGCAGTGATTTGAAGCATATTAAGGTATTTTTCCTCTATGCCCAATTACCCCCACTCATTGATCAATTTCCCATACTCTTTAAAATCATTCTTAAACTTATACACAGTTTCCAAAAAGAAAGTGATTAAGCCTTTAAAAAGGAAAAAAAAGAAGAAAACAGCAAATAAAGAAATAGGGTTGTGGGTTTTGTTTGTTTTTAAAGCAGAGGAAACAACAGAAGGAAGACTTGAGAGAAGCATAGACAAGTAAGACAGCTTTGAAAGCTACAATTTGAACTGTTATATATTAAAAGAAACAAAAGCACGCTATATATAATAGAATGTGGTAGTGGCTTATGCAATCCCTTTATTATACTAACTTTACATGGAAAAATCCATTTTATTTAAAATTTAAGTTCATATTGAAATTATTTAAAGAAGTGTAAGGATTTATTAGAGGAAATGCTTTTTTTTTTTTTTTATTAAAGCAATTGGGGTTAAGTAACTTGCTCAAGGACTACCACGGCTAGTCATTATTTATGTGTGGGTGCTCATTTTCTGAGGCCGGTTTCGATCCCAGGTCATCCCAACTCCGAGGCTAGAGCGCTTACTCACTGCACTACCTAGCCGCCCCTAGGAAATACTTTTCCTAGAATTTAATTAAGTGCTGATATAGTTTTCTTCATTTGAGTAAGTCTAGAAAGGACTTTAGATTGGAGTGTTGTTCCTTTCCCCCCTAAATACTATCTTAAACAAAAGAAAGTAGCTTTAATATACTTCCACAACAGTGGAATTTAATCTAGACCTTTATGATTGCAAACCATGCATTCATTTTAACATACCACACTATTTCTCTATTGTGCAGTGAAAATTTGTCCTTTAACTTGTGGATAGATTCCAGCTTCTCTCAAACACCTTCCACGTTATCTCAAGCACTCCCTACTACCTGTCTGGCTCATTTTCAATGTTTTTGTCAATGTCAAGTATGTTTTCCAGTATTTAAAGCAACTCTCCTTTGCCTTTCAAGTACCCTGGAAGCTTGATGGATACTGATTAGAAATTTCTACCAGCACAACTGACTTTGAAACTCACAATATTTATGTTGTTCTCAGAAAGAGAATGCATTAAAAAGAATAAGGTGACAAAAGGATCTGCCTCATCTGAGTTTGACAGATTTCAATTCTTTGATGTTAGATGAAAGCATTGTTTTTGGTAAGGCTAATTTCTCATAAATGAGCACATCTTGAGTGGGTATGTGGTCCTTTGCCTTTGCTTTTGGAAAACAGTGCAGAAGCATCCTCAGTAGCAACAAAGATTTCATTACACACAATACTAAATGAGATAATATTGGATTTCACATTTGCCTTACAGTAAGGATAAGAAACTTTTTATGGCTATCATTAAAGACAAAAGACATCAAAATTTAATATTCAGGGAAGCAGAATGACCCAATGCATGAACATCTAATGTGGTGTTAACCAAATAAATCTTCAATAAATATTTCTCTTTTCCCTCAATACCCTTTTGCTTGATGATCTCATTATCTCACATTCAATTATATTCTTAATGCACATGATTCTCATATTATCTATTTATCCAGCCCTTACCTCTTTTTTGATCTTCTAGTCTCTCATCTCTAGCTGCCTATGAGACATTTAGAACTGGATATCTTCTAAACACCTTAAACTTAGTAAATTCAAAACTGAACTCATTATCTTTCCCTCCAAAGTATCCCCTAAATCTTAACTTCCCTATTGCTGAAAAGTATTCCATCATCTTAACAGTCACCCCAACTCTTAACCTCGGGTCATTCTCAGTTCCTTATGCTCACTCCCTGTCACCAACTAGTTTTTATCTTCTTAACATCTCTTACATATCTCCCCAAACAGTGCCCCAAGCCTGGTACAATCCCTCATGACCTCATGCCCAGACTATTGTAATGGGGCTGCTGGTTTGTCTATCTGACTCGTCTGTCTCCATTCCAAATGTTTCTTCAACTAAGCTTCATTCAACTCAGCTGTCAGATTGACCTTCCTATTATGCAAGTCTTATTATGTCTTCTCTTATTCAATCAAACCCAGTGGTTCCCTGTTAAGTTTGGGAGGTGGTCCATGGATAGACTATGAACCCTCGACAATGTAATTGCTTTTCATTTTATTAAAAGCCAAACCCTAGTACCACCTGTAGCCTGGAAAGGTACCACAAGACTAGAATGGCCTCCCAGACATGATTAAATTGTCATTTCTGTCTTGGGGGGGTGGAGGGGGGTGTTATAGGCATAGTGAAATCACAAATCAGTGAAGTCTCAGTATGCCAATTGCATGCTTAGCCCCTTCCCCAAAATGCAAATTTTAAATGTAAAAGAGAATGAAATTGTGGATTCATGTGTTATGCCTACTGTCATACCCTTATCCATCATTTCTAGAACCCAGAAACTAGTAATAGCATCATAATTTTAGAGTTGGAAAGGAATTTAGAGGTCATTGAGAACAATCCCATCATTTTACAGTTGGAAAAAAACCAAGACTGAGAGAGACTATGTGATTTTCCCAGGGTTATAGAGCTAGCCCAGACTTACTTCTTGGATTTATTAGTTCACATTTTCTTCCAGCCCCTCAAAAACACCAGGAAAATGGTGTTTTTTTTTTTAAATTGGACTATCCTAGAACTTCTTTGGGCACTTGGTTCTAGTTCTTATTCAGAGCAGATTCTATGGACTTTTTTGACCTCTAAGGTATTTGTATATGGAACATCACTGACTTAAAGTTCCATGAGTATAAAATTACTATTTTGCAACAACTCTAATTTTGTGGTGCCCTTCATACTTTCATTTGCCAATAGGGTATAATATTTAACAACATGAAAAGTAGTCTCTTCTGTTGAAAATAATTCTGCCTCCCAAGACACACAGTCTACTTATGTAGCAACTTTCACACTTAAGTCAAATATGGGGTACTTTTGATTGAATAAGCCTGAGAAAATTCCTAGTAATTCAATTCAAATCAATTCAACAATATTTCTGATGCTATTCCAGATTCTGGAAATGCAAAGGCAAAGATGATGCAATTCTGCCCTCAAAGAGTATGTACTTTAATAAGGGGAAAATACATAATCCATATGTGTATGTATGTATATGTGTGTATACACACACACACATATATACACAAACAAATTTAGCACACTTGGTTCCACTTAAATTACTTTGAATTTTTTGTGTATGCATGCATGTATATGCATATATGCAGTGCAATGTACATTTGCATGCATATACACATATAAGCAGTGCACATAGAAATGTATGTTGTGTGTATTGTGCATATGAAAATGCTAGAATATATATACAAATATGTATGTGCATGTATATGTACATGCATACACACACACCTAAATATACTTAACATACACTAAAAATAAACACTTTTGGTTCCACCAAAATTACTTTGTATTTACTTTGTATGTATGCATGCACACTTATATGACTATATGGCCATGTATGTGTAGAAATGCATATGTGTATGTGCACATGTGCATATGTACATATATGTATACACAGAGAGATGCATACATATGTGTGTATATGTGTATACATGTGTGTGTTTGTAGTAGAACTAAGCAGTACAACCAGTAGGATCAAGAAAGGCTTCACAAGGGGGTAGAGTCAAGATGCCAGAGTAGAAACAGGACTTCTGCTGGGCTACCACTCCCACCTCCTCCAACTCATGTAAAAAATGACTCTAAACAAACTTTGGAGCTATCGAACCCACAAAATGACACAGAGAAGCTAACCTCCTGCTGAAGACAGGCCTGCAGGTCAGCAGGAAGGGTCCAGTGCAGTGCTCTGGAATTTGAGCCCAGCCCCACTGGAGCCCGAGGTTTTAGCCTCAGGGTGGCCACAACCAGCCTCCTGCTGGAAGGACTTTGGAATATGATAGGATAACTAGTTGTGCAACCTCCAGTTACACCCAAGGCTGCTATATGACCTGCCCCTCCCAAGCCCCCACCCCTGATCATTGTAGCAGTCCCCAGGGGGCAGTGTTGCCCACTTTGGGGGCCTATGGGCTACATCATAGGTATCATGAAGGGGAAAAATGTACAATAAGACTGGATAGGTAAAGAAGAGTAAGGTTTTAAAGGGCTTCACTTTGCTAAATCATTTAATCTCTGTGTGCCTTCGTTTGTTCACCTTCACAAGGTGTTTGTGCGGATCAAATAAGTTACCTTATATAAAACACTTTGTTAACCTTAATGTACCTTGAAGGATCTTCCGATCTTAAGTTGAATCCCATTTCCACTACACCATAACTCCTCTTGTGACCATCAAGTGGAATAAAGCCGAAAATCTGTCTTTGTTATGGGACACAATTGACCAGCTGTTGTATAGGATATGTCCTTTACTTCATATAATTAGACACATCAGTTCCCAGTTTGTTCCTGGAGGGAGGAGAGGCGAGTAAATGGTCAACACTGTGATCGCATATGGCAAGAGACACTCACTTCATTATCTCAAAAGCTAATGTTTTCAGCCATAGTGCTGAACAGAACCCTGGAGTGAACCCACACCATTTACCTCTGATTTCTTGGACTGGGATTGAATTTGCTATTTCAATGTGTCTAAATGAGAGTTCTTGATACTAGGATTTCCAGGAAACATCAATCAGAGCATCTTATTCCAGAATTCTAATGGAAATTTGACATAATATGCTCTGAAGGGGTAGGTGGTACTCCAAAGGTAAGTGCATATTCATAACACCCAATGTTGGAAACATACAAGTCATAGTGCTATTTCTAACTTTAACAGTGTGTAGTGCTCCATGAATGAATTGTAAATAAATAAATAACCCTAATTTCTTGTAAATACCTCAGATACACTAAATGGAAATAAGGAATTGAATATTTCAAGAAAGAAAAAAAAAGGAACTTCCAGTTTCCATCTTTATCCCTGATGATTTCATTGTATGCTTCCACCAAGCACCTACTGTTATTCCTGTCTTTCTATATGGTTGGATAAGGGTTCTTGCTTGACCAGCCTGCTTCAGTAAGAAATACATATCACAGAAGATGTTTGAGCAGGGAATAACACTCAGCAAATATTGTTTTGAAAGTGATCCATTGACATCAGTATGCAGGATAAATTTGGAGGCGTATAGCTTGCCACAAAGAAACCAAGAGCCAGACTATTGTAGTAATTTTGGCATGATCTTTCTAGGAGAAACTGGATTTGAATTGTAGCAGAAGAGTGGAGAAAAAAGAACAGATAGAGACATTTCGAAGACAAAAATTAATGCAGGAAACAAAAGAAGAAGGAAGAAATAATTGTGCCTCCAAAGTTTTGAACCCAGGTGCCTAAGAAAATAATGATTACATAAATAGCCAAGGAACAATTGAAAGTTAAGTCAAGATAAAGTCAAGTATTGAGAGATGGATTTGGGAATCTTTGCTTTAAGGGATGGGTGATTTATAGTGGTAGAAAATGAGTTAGTTTTGTAATGGTGTGAAGGTTATTTTGTTCTAATTTTCTTTAATCAAAATTTTCGATTTAATCTATTTGGAGCACTCCCAGTGCAGAAATTCCTTCCACCCATCAGTTATATACGTCAACAATTAATTATCTACACTTTACAGTATTAGAGAGTTGCCTGAGGTCCTATTGTGACTTGAATAGTATAGAACACTTGTATAGAACACTTGTGGAATGTAATCTGAGTCCAAAAGCCCATTGGTATGAGATTCTCTCTTCTACTGGTGAAGATCGATACCAATGTTCCCTATATGAGGGCCTAGGTGGGAACTGATGAGGATGAGAGAGGAGAGATCTATTCTTTTCAGTCTCTGGACTTTCTTCTGGTCTTTTGCATCTCTTCAAACTCTTCAGTCTTTTTGGATATTATATAGGGACACTGAGAGGTTGTGACCTAACCTGAGAATAGTTGCAAAATATCTAAGGTAAGACTTGAATCCAATTTTGATTTAAACTATTCCAAAGTGTTCTTGTTTCCAGGTTGCCCCTCTGACACTGTACTATGCTACCTCTTTCCTATTGATCAGCACAGGGCTAAACAGTAAATAAAATTAAAGCCTCCCAATTAAAAGGGAGGAAGGAAGAATTTATTAAACCTCTGCCAAGTGTGAGGCATTGTGTTAGATGCTGCTGTTACAAACATAAACAAAAAGATAGTCACTATCCTTAAGAAGTTTCTGTTGTAATGGGGGAAGACAACACACAAGGGAGAGTTGAAGAATGCTGGAGAGTTCTGTGTGCTGTGGGGAGATTGGTTGGGAAGTTGAGAATTTCAGTGGCAGAGCTGGAAGAGGATTAATGACTTTACAACCTGGACAAAATGGAGGCCCTTGGAACAACTCACCAATGGCAGAAGGAAGCTAGCCTAGTGAGAAGGCTACAGTCATAAGGCTACAGTCATAAGTGGATTTCCAGTCAGGAGGTCCCAGGTACTAGGGAAAGTTACTTTAAGTCAGGAGCTGAACTGGGAGAAGAATGAAGACTGGTTTGGGCCTTTCGACAAAAGTCACTAAAGGAGTGAAGAGAGCAAAGGAGCAAAAGGATATGAAAGAGAGTCTTGCCTTTTATACCAAAGAAGGAGAGAGTCCAGACAGAAAAGAGGCCATTGGGTTTGGACATCACAGATGCTTTCTGTGTTTTCTGAGATAGGAACCTCAGTGGAATGGTGTGTGTATGGGAGCCTAGCTTAAAGGGTATTATTAGGGGGAGAAGAAATAGAAGCAACTCATGTAAACCACTCAGTCAATAAGAATAGCAGGTTGTTGAGTCTTTCTATGCCTCCAAATGGTATTTTAATGGACTGAATGGGCAACATTTCTCCAAAATATAAACTATGTATTTTCATCTCTTCTAATAGTATTAGGTTTGTTACTTCTTTTCCCCCTTCTTTCTTAGTCATACTTTTGCCTCCATTAGTTTAACAACAATTTGATCAGAAACTCGCTTTTTAAATTAGCTTAGTTTAACAAGAGAGATATTCTTAAAAGGAATTGTTAATATGCATCAGTGGGAGAGCATTGGGAAAATTTTAAGAATTTGCATTCTTAAATGGTTTGTTTAGTTATATCAGGGATTAGCTAAGTGAATATGCACTAAATATACAAATGTATGTAGTACTTGCTATGTCAAAGACTCCTAGGAAATCAACATCCAAGGTTATATCATAACACCCACAGACACACACACACACACACACACACACACACACAATCTCTCTCATCTATCTCTATCTAAAATATATGTTGCTCTACACTTGACAAAGTTTGAGTATTTCCAAATAACATAATAAAACACAATAGGAGGGTTCACCACTGCTTAATTAAACACACACACACACACACACACACACACACACACACACACACACACACACACTGGGCAGCTAGGTGGCCCAGTGAATAGAGCACCTGCCCTGCAGTAAGAAGGACCTGAGTTCAAATCTGGCCTCAGACACTTAACCCTTACTAGCCATGTAACCTTGACTAGCCATGACCTTGGGCAAGTCACTTCACCCCAATTGCCTTTGCTCTCCCCCCTCTAAAAAGCAAAACACCCAAAACAAAACAAAGCAAAAGACAAAAACCAACAGACATGTTATAAATTCAATCTATTATGCTGAAAATTCTAATGCTTTTCTCTTCCTCCCTCTGAAATTCCTTCTTCTGTGCATTAAAAAAAAACGTTTCAATGGCCTTCCTTTTTTCAGTTGCTCTTTTTATTTTTTGCCATTAGCTTTTCTACTATTTGGCTCACCACTCCCTCACCATTTAAAAAAAATAGGAAACAATTTAACAAATAAACATATTCAAGGAAAACAAATCCATACAGTGGCTATGTCCAAAAATGTATGTCCCTTTCCACACCTCTGTCAGATGTAACGTGCTTTATCATAAGTTCCCTCAAGATGTGGTTGGTTGTTTTGATCAGCATTCTTAAGTGTTTCAGAGTTGTTTTGCTTTATAATGTTGTTGCCATCATAGAAATAGTTCTAGCTCTGATCACTTCTCTTCAAATCAGTTCATACTTCTCAGGTATCTGTAGAATTATTATTATTATTATTATTATTATTTTGCTAATTCATATGGAGCAGCAATACTCTTATTAAATTAATACACCACAATTTGTTCTGTTATACCCTAATTAATTGAAACTCCATTTCTAGTTCTCTGAATCCTTGTCCCCCTTATCTATTCTTTTTTTTTTCTTTTTGGTGGGTAATTGGGGTTAGGTGACTTGCCCAAGGTCACATGGCTACCCCTTATCTATTCTTATCTTGAGATCATGAAGGGTTTTTTTTTTTTTTAGTCCATTCTCTTTGATATTGCTTTCCCTCTTAACACACTCCCCACCCCCACCCCCAACTCATTCTGCACCATTCCTTCGTTTTTTCCTGTTGATATTAATGGTATTTCTTTCACAAACTCATTGTGTATGTAGGTCCATTCAGTCCTCTTTTGCTGGTTCAGATATGACTAAAATTCATTGGATGTGTACTCCTCCCACCCCTTTTTTTCTTGTTTGTATATTCCTTCTCACCCAAACTAATTATGATAAATAGTAAGTTCTATCCTCTTATTTCCCCTTTCTACCCTAGTGTATTTAATTTTCTCTTTTCTTTTACTCTCATCAAACCCTTACAAGAGAAGAAATATATCCCTAATTCCTCCATTTTGTTATAATACTTCAATACCGTTTGAAGAATTAACATTCTGAATGGACTTATTTCTTCTTCCCCTGTTAAATGCTGGAACTCCAGAATCATACAAACTCTCTGAAAGTTCTTTTAGGTTTCCCTTGAGTCTTTTGTTTGCATTTATATTTCCTACTGAGCTCTGGTATTTTCATCTGGAATATTTGAAATTTTCTATTTCATTAAAGATCCATTTCCCTACCCTCCTATAGTACTATTTTCATCTTTGTATGGTAAAGTGTTTTTGGTAAAAAGCCAAAAAATGAATTTGAACTTTTGAAATATTGAATTATGAACTCTTCTCTCATTTAAAAGAGAAGTTCCAGGGCTTGTGTAATACTCACTGATTACTTGAAACTAAAAATCATTATTTCTGGTGCTGGCAATATTTGAAGTTGACTTGTAAGCACTGGAAATTGGCTATTGCATTCTTGAGAATTTTCCTTTGAGCTTTTCGTTTTTGCTTCTTTCTTGTTACTAAAACTTAAATACACAATCAAAAAAGAAAAATAAACATATTATATACTTAAATATTGCAACTTAAATCAAAAATAAGAAAAAAAGCATGTCATGTACAAAGCAGAATGCGACAGGGTTCAAAATATATAGCAACAAATTTTGATTTCAAAAAAACCTATGGAATAAATACTATGCATTGTATTGAGAGCTGTCCATCTTTTATTTGGTTGCCTATAAGTTTTCTTTTGTTCTCTACTGTGCAATTTTTACTTTGTTCTTTCCCCCTTCCCTCCTCTGGAGGCTATAATTAAACTTCACTCACACACACACACACACACACACACACACACACACACACACACACACACAATGCTTTCCCTAACAAATTCTACTTCTGATCTTTATTTTTCTATTTATGCATATCTTTTATATCCCTCCTAACTCCTCTACTTTACTTCTACCTGTTACCTTGCCCTCCTATTATTTACCCTACCCCATCTCCAAGGAACCTTCACTTATCTTCCCATTACCATAAATCTCAACACTCTTCTATATCTCCCTTTGACCTAGTCCCTCACCCTCCCCTCTAAAGATCCTTCCCTTATCCTCCCAAGGATCCCTCTCTTATCCTCACATTCCCATTAATCTAAGCACCATTCTAACCCCCCCCTTTAAGTTATTCCTTTACTTTCTGCTCTAGAGATCCCTCCCTTGTCCTCTCAAACTTTTTTTTTCCTCATGTCTCAGGGGAGAGTGGTAGGGACTTTTTTGTTCCTGATCCTTGGATTTATCAGTTTGAGAACTGTTTAAACAATAATCACTATTAATAATACATCCAGTGACTCCCACAGTTCACAATCTTGGTTTCTTCCCACTCTAGAGGACATTTTGGGGATAACTTCCTGCTCTTACTGCCTAGAGATACAGAACCTTGGAGATATGGTTATGTTAGAGATTATAGGGCTGTTTGCTTGAAATACTGCTGACTTTTCTGGAAGACTTCCTTTCCTGTTGCCGATATGGTTCTATTTAGTTATGCAATTCTGGAGTAGTCACTGTAGTTTTTATTGAATTTCTTGATCTTTATTTGCTCTGGTGGTATTTCTAAATTTTTGCTGGAATAGGTATATAGGAACAGGGCTATTTGAATTCAGTTTCTAGCATTTTTTTCCCAGAAGACTCCAGATTGAACATTAAAGTGTATGATACTTGACTCAAACCTCAGCTGAAAAACTTGGGATATTCTCCCCAATATACAGCAAAAAAAGGCCTAAACCCATGAACATTTTTATTGAATGAAAACCAAGACTGATGAACAAGTAACCTTTGGCCTTGCAAAACCCACAGTAGGTTTCTCCTTGTTACTTGGTTACAAGTAGTCCTTGGTTACACGTTTTAATGTTTAAGGTTTTTCCACTAGTCTAGCATCTGCTGGCTTCTCTGTGTATTATTTCCATAGTCCTCAGTCATAGTAACTACTTCCAGTGTGTGAATTCTTTTTTTTTTTTTTTGCTATTTTCCTTCCTAGTTTATTTTTTTCCTTTTTAAACAAATGCTTTATTAACTTCTGTTTTACATCATTCATTTCTGCCAGATTTTGAGTTACAATCATTTTCCCCCAATTATTCCCCTACCCAACCTCCCAGAACAGTAATCCCACAAGATATTGCTTCCTCCAATCTGCTCTCTCCCATACCTTCTCCCATACCCCCATCGACTTTTCCATGAGGAAGGTGTGTCTTTGCATCCCAATGCCTGCACATCTTATCTCCCTATTGCAAGCAAAAGAGTATTAATAATAGTATTTATATATATTTGAAACATTTAATGTTACGACCTCAAATTTCAGATCCATTTCCTTCCTCCCTTGTCACCCATTCCCTCTGGGGAGATAAGTAATTCAGTATATGTTGTACATGTCTAGCTATGCAAAACATTATCATAGTAGATATATTGTACAAGGCTGCTTATAATTCCCTCCCACTCATCCCACCCCCCACCTGGTCCATTCCTACATGATCCTGTCCCTCTTCTATAGTGGGTACTTCCAACCTCACCTCCCCCCAAGGATGCCCTCCCATCCATCATCCCTCCTCTCATCCCCCTTCCCCCTATTCTGCTGCAGGTTGAGATATCCCATTTAGTATGTATGTCATTCTCTCCCTGAACCAAATTCAGTTTGAATGTGGTTTTGCCTTTTTTGCCTTCCTATTCTCCCCCTCCCTTGAAACCACTTCCCCTTGCTTCTTCTGCATGGGATAGTTTACACTCTGTCTATCCATCTCCTCTTGCACTTTCTTCTCTCACCTCATAATTTCATGTATTCTCCCTTCCCAACAAATTCAACCTATGCCCTCTATCCATATATAACTGTAACCATATACACACACATTCACATATGTATTCATATGACCACACCCCCTTCTTCCATTATTTTCATAGTGAGAAAGATATCATCAGTCACAGTTATTGCTTTTCCATATAGGAATGTAAATAGTTCAACTTTGATAAGTTCCTTTTGATTTCTTTTCCCTGATTACCTTCTCAGGCATCTCTTCCTTCTTGTGTCTGGGTGTCAAATTTTCTATTCAATTCTGGTTTTTTCCTCAAGAATGCTTGAAAGTCCTCTATTCCACTGAATGACCATATTTTCCCCTGAAACAAAATGCTCAGTTTTGCTGGGTAGGTGACCCTTGGGTTCAGTCCCAGCTCTTTTGCCCTCTGGAATATCATATTCCATGCCCTTTGATCCCTCAGTGTAGAAGCTGCCAGGTCCTGGGCTATTCTGATTGTGTTTCCACAATATTGAAATTGTTTCTTCTGGCTGCTTGTAGTATTTTCTCCTTGATCTGGGGATTCTGGAACCTGGGTATAATATTCCTGGGAGTTTTCTTTTGGGGATCTTTTTCAGGAGGTGATCAGTGGATTCTTTCAACCTCTATTTTGCCCTCTGGATCTAAAACATCAGGGCAGTTTTCCCTGAGAATTTCTTGAAGGGTGATTTCTAGGTTCTTTCCTTGATCATGGCTTTCAGGTAGTCCAATAATTTTTAAATTGTCTCTCCTGGATCTATTTTCCAGGTCAGTGGTTTTTCCCATGAGATATTTCACATTGCCCTCTAATCTTTCATTTGTTTGGTTCTGCTTAACAGCATCTTGATTTCTCATAAAGTCATTAGCTTCCATTTGCTCCAGTCTAACTCTGAAGGAATGAATCTCCTCAGTGGACTTCTGAGATTCTTTTTCCATCTGGCAAATTCGACTTTTTAAGGCATTCTTCTCCTCATTGCCCTTTTGGGCCTCCTTTGCCATTTGAGTTCATCTATTTTTTAAGGTGTTGTTTTCCTCAGTCAGGCTGTTGACCCTCATTTCATACTTTTCCTGCATCCTTCTCATTTCTCTTTCCAATTTTTCCTCCACTTCTCTTATTTGATTTTAAAGTCCTTCTTAAGGTCCTCTATGGCCTGCAACCCGCTCATGGTTTCCTCTGGGGCTTTTGGAGCAGGACTTCTGACCTCACAGTCCTTTTCCTGCTCTATGCCCCAAAATAGGAGTCTAGGGTTGCATTTTTCTGTTTCCTTTGCCTTGGCATGTTGCCACTTAATTGCTTGACTTTTGGGCTTGTTGCCACACTATGGCTTTAAGGCCAGATAGAGGAATTTTCGTCCTGAACGTGTGGGGGGCAACTTCCGTTTCTGCCAAGCTGTAAACCCACCCACAACTTCCACCCTAGATCACAATCCAGATCCAGGGAGGTTAAAGCAAGAGCGATTACCCCCCAAGACTGATCGCTGGATCTCCCTACAAATATTCAGGCTGGGAGCGGGAGCTGCCTCTGAAAACTATAAAATGGCGTTTGTCCTCAGCGGCTTCTAGCCCCCAGGGGAGGGAGCCGACGCATTCCCCAATACCAGTCCCAAAGTCCATAGGACACTAACCTCTTACTTTGTTCCAGGCAAGTCTATGTTGATAATTCTGGAGTTGCCAAAGTTCCTGGTGTTCTGGGGTTCCTCCAGCTGGCTGCTGGCCCTGCCACCCTGGGGCTAAAACCTCGGCTCATGTGGACTTGGGCTCGGCTCGGCTCCTGCGCTCTGCATGCTGCACGCTGCCAGGTCCCAGACCGCTGCGCTGGTCCTTCCTGCAGGGCTGCTGGGCTGTCCTCAGCGGGAGTTTAGGCTCTCTGTGTCATTCTGTGGGTGCTGGGGCTCCAGAAGTTGTTCAGAGTCCCCTTTTACATCGTTTGGGGAGAATGTCCCAGTGTGTGAATTCTAAGGGAGACTTCTAACTGAAGACATTTGTGGGATATTCTAGAGAAAGCCCTGGAGAGTCAGGAAAGAGTGCTAATTGGAGAGGAACCAACACTTAACTTATACATTTATAAACACAAGTAATTATTTTATCCACAAAATCCAATGTGCTAATGTATTCATCCCTTTTTGTTTTTAGTAACAATTATTTTACTTAAATGGCTTTTCCAGATTCCTTAAACTATCTATTAGCTTTTTGCAGTGAAAGACATTTTTAAGGATCAATGTGGTGTAGGACAGTGGAATCAAACTCAAATAGGAATAGATCCCTGTGGGCATCATGTTGAATTAGAAAACCACAAATTAACATTTTCTATATTTTATTGTATTTCATATTTATTCCATTAAACATTTCCCAATTCCATTTTAATCTGTCTCAGAAGGCACTCTGGAGTTTTTTGGTCCACATGCAGCTTCACTGGTTAGATGGCACTGTTAGTGGTGACTAGAATATTGGAAGTGAAAACAGGAAGGCTTGAGTCCTAATCTTATTCTAGATACTTATTAGCTATGTAACTTTGGGAATGTCACTTCATTTCTGTGGGGAGCGAAAGAGGCCTGGTTCAGGACTCAGATATTAAATTCTAATAATAGTGGACTTTAAGAGCTCTTTGAAATGTGGCTTTTTTGTTAAGTTAGCTCCTGAGTTCTTTGTTATGGATTACACTTACAAGGATGTTGTTTGAGTTCTGAGACCAATAGGCTCTGCCCCAAGACTTTAGTTGTTCAAAACCAAAATATTTGAATTCTTAGGTGGTCAGTTCCTATGCAGATATACTTTACTTGATGATTAGGCTTTGGTTTCAGGCCTTGAAGCCAGCATCCTTTGTAATGTGACTGCATATGAAAGGAGTTAACTGACTTTTCCTAAGACTTTCTGGCACCTAGATAACAAATCCTTATCAAATTATCTACTCTGTGCTACTTCCAGGATATAACAGACTAAGGCAATGATAAAAAAAACTTGAGTCCCCTTCCTTTGTCTCATTTGCTCTATAAAAACCTTGTACTAAGAATCAATAAATGGAGTTCATTGTTCTTCCTTGTACTACCCACATGGCCTGGTCATTTCTTATTCATGTCTCTGGTCATGCTTAAGTGCTAGACACTGAGCAGCCCACAACACATTTCTCTGGACCTTTCTCCTCATCTGTAAAGTGAGGAAATTAAATTCTAATTCTGTGTCATGTTTATGACTCCTTTGTGTCCTAAATTGTAATTTCTTTAAAAATGATCATTTGTAAATTTTATAAATCCCATAGTGTTTTGTGTAGTGTTAGGAAAGTTTACAATATACTTTAACAAAGGAACTGAAAAGTCATAGGAGAGGGACCTCAGAGGCCCTTTAATTTGACATTGAAATGAAAACCTGAGACACCAAGAGATTGAATTATTTCCCTTAGTTCAGATGTGTTGTAATCATGAGAGGTTGGGTTCTCTGATTCCAAAGCAGTATTCTTTCCATTACCATGCCGTGTTTTCTTTTTTGTTTGTTTGGTTTTGTTTTTTCTTTCTTTTTTTTTTTTTGGAGGGCAATTGGGGTCAAATGACTTGCCCAAGGTCACACGACTAGTAAGTGTGTCAAGTGTCTGAGGCTGGATTTGAACTCAGGTCCTCCTAACTCCAGGGCTAGTGCTCTATTCACTATGCCACCTAGGCCCCCCGCCCATGCCATGTTTTCAAGTCTCATCACTGAAAGCTCTGTGATACTATAATTTTGTCTAGGCAAATAAAGTAGTAGCAAAGGCAACTTATATTCAACAATTGACTAGTAATTACCAGGAGAGTGGTGGTGTGGTTCAAGATTATCAATGTTAGAAAAAAATACCATTCACAAAATAAGTTGCCCTAACATAATGAAATGTTAACATAAAGGATGTATGATTGTTTTAGAAACTCACCCAAACCTTTTAAATAAATTGCCCTTTACTTTTTTTTTTTTTTTGCGATTTTTGGAGGGCAATTGGGGTTAAGTAACTTGCCCAAGGTCACACGGCTAGGTTTTTTCATTTGGGTGTGCATTAAGTGTCTGAGGCCGGATCCGAACTCAGGTCCTTCTGACTCCAGGGCCGATGCTCTACTCACTGCGCCACCTAGCCGCCCCATTGCCCTTTACTTTTTAAAATAAATTTAGAAACGAGGAAAAACATAGGCAATATAGTGTTTTGCAAATGTTTCTCCTTGTCCCCAAATTGCTGATCTAAGCATAAAGCACTGCTCACAATCAATGGTCACTAAGGATTTAATCAATTGCCATTAATAACAGTTCTGAAAATAGCCCATATATTCTAATGCATAGTGGCAAAGTACAATGAGAGCTAACTTGGAAGCAGTTACTCATCATGACTGCATGGAAGATATTCTTATGAAATGGTTCCTTGGAGAAATCAATTTGACTTTACTGTGCATAAGAGCTTCATTCCCTTACTTGTCACAAGCCTGAATTGAGGTCAGTGATGCTAACTCTTTGTCTTCCCTCCTTCACAGAGCCTAAAGTAAGCTGCAGATTAGGTCGGTCTGCATCCACATCAGGTGTGCCTCCTCCATCAGTTACTCCTCTCAGGCAAGCCAGTGATCTGCAACAGAGCCAGGTACCATCATCGTTAGCCAATCGTGAATGACTTCATGTGACACACGCAACATGCCAAATGCTTCTCACGTCTCTCTGTCTGTCATTTGTTACCTGTAGACTCTTGACATTTGCTTTTACTTTTCTCTGTGTGCATATGCGTGGATGAGATGGGTTGTGCAGTTGTGTGTCCCATCACCCAGCAAGGAAAGTCTGCTCTTTGCTCCTGGTGGAACTTTCTTTGCTGTTTGTCCCCAAGCTGTTTCTTTTTGTCTCTATTTTCCATCATTCTGTAATGTAAATGTAGTAAATTTGTACTATATGTAATAGCTTGGTATTTTTAGTCTTTTTCCATGTTTTATGTACTTTTATACTGTCTTTAAAAATTTATCAACGTTTGATAAATTTAACTATTTTATTTTCTGTAGGTTTCTGTTAAATGTCTTGTTGAAAACACATCAATGTTGTCACCAAACTTGTACATACATTTGAACTCTGATTTTATTGTACTGTAACATCTTTGCCAGTGTCATATTTACTTTAGCTTGGAGCATCATTGTAAGACACTGTGAAACATTGTTGTCCTTATAAATGCTCATATATGAAATTATTTTGATTAAACATGGCAGCTAGCCTCTCTTCTAACCTAGACCATATAGATAAACTGAACAACTGGAGAGTAATGCTAATCACATTCATCAAAAATTGTAGAATAAGAATTCAAGGTTAAACAAAATGTTTGTTCACAATAACTATGTCAGTAATGATCTCGGAAAGAAACTCTTGTTCCTAAATGGTCAATGAGACAATAAAATGTTATCACTTGAAGTGACAAGATATTAAGAAAGAGAAAGGTTCAAGTGCCATGTAATTCTGTGTAATATGAAATGTTAACATATTATTCCCTTGAGGCCATGTCATATTTTTGGGTTTTCCTAGATTTCCAGAACAATTAAACAAAAGATTAATAAGTGCTACTATGATTCTATCTAAATATCATCTCTAGTACATACTCAATAGACAAAGGTGTCAATCTATAATAGTGAAGGGAATTTCAACATACAAGTTCTCCATACCACTGAAAACTCACTTCTATATTCCCCTTTCCCCCATTCCCTCCTCTGTCTCCCTACAATACACCCAAACCTTAAAATAGAAATCTATTCTATCTTCTTTTATTTGTGAGATTAACAGTGATTTTGACATGCTCTTATGCCTTCATGGGGCCCTGCCACCTTGGTCAATTGTTGAATTGATGTTAATATTCATGAAATTAATTTCATCTGGAGAGAGAGAGAGAGAGAGAGAGAGAGAGAGAGAGAGAGAGAGAGAGAGTTTTTAAATGGCACCTTATAAAATAAATCCACAGAGGATGGAGGACATCTCCTCTATGGTGAATGACCATTACTGAAAATATACTTCTCCTTAAGAAATTATACATTTATCAATTATTCAAAATGTCAGGCCATGTGAAAAATGTGAACCAGCAGAATAATTGTATTTCCTTCTAAAGGGAGGCCACAGTGTTTCTTAGTGTTTTGCACTGACCTAATGTGCTCATGCTTTGATTTATGAATAAGAGAGGCACTCTGCAAACAAGACATAAGTCTGGCTTCTTTCCGACAAAGGCACCTTGACTGCTCTTTTGATGATCTTGTCTCTAGCTAAGAAATGAATTGAAAAATCCCTTAGAATTGAATTCAAGCAGTTATAGGAGACTGATGCTTATGGGTGGTGCAACTTGGTTGACCAGTCCTAGGAGGGAAAAAAAAAAAGATATAGTTACCAAACGATCAAATAAACAAGAAGGGATGACAAGGAGAAAATTGCAGTGAAAGACTGGATGATTATTGTGAATGGAATTAATGTATATTATGCTATATATTTCCTGCTTGTGAACTGTCCTTTTCTCACTGAAGAAATTCTCTGTATTTCTTTCACTTACCCCAAGAGTATCTCCTGTATATGTTCAAGGGAAGTAGAGAAGACCTTAAAAAAGTAGCCATTGTGAAAATGATATTGGTCATTATGGCAGCATCATTCAGTATTTACAATACCATGTAGGGTCTTCCTTGTATCTTCAAGGAGAATAATACCTTTTAATCTCTAAGGAAATTGGTAGGAATTTTTAACATGATTCATACACCATAGGTATTCCATTATAGTTATGAGGAGTAGAGGTCAGATTTAGCATGAGCTAAATCAGGTGTTCTTAGCCTTTTCTTTTAACATGGACTCCTTTGTCAGTTTGAATGTTTTAAATACAGTAAGTTGCATTGCTTTACTAAGGAGACCAACAACATTGAAATAAAAGTATATTTTTTTCCTCTCAAGTTTACAGATACCCTGAAAATTATCGATGAACCCCTTTGGGGTCTATGGACTAAAGTGTATCTGCTAAATGTTTCACTCAAGGACTACATTTCTATGGTCTGGAGTTGAAGTATAGCAATAGGCATTCTCATAATGCTACCATATTTTAAAGTCTGAGATATGATTATGGGACCAAGAAATGTTCACTCTTTTCTCCTATAAGTTGTTAGTTGTACGTACTCTCCTAGACATTTATGAGACTGCCAGTTACTTGAGTCAAGTGAGAAATGTATTCAAGATAGGACCAAAGGTAATTGAAATCTATTTTCTCCAAATCATGATAGTTTCAATAGTTATCTGAGATCATTTTGGGACCTGAACACCTTCATCGACAAGCCAATGGGTCATAACATTCCTAGTATAAAACATCTTGACTGACTATATAGCAAGACATAACCACTGATGTCTTCTAAAATTCTCCTTAACACAAAAATCTTTTATTAGATGTCACAGATATAGTTCCAGCAGTACTCACCTCTCTTGGTACTACTGATTCAAGTGACCTTAACAAATATTCATAGTTTTGGTGAAAACATAGCATAATGGAAAGAACACTGGATTTGGATTTAAGGGTCCTGGGTTGTACCATACTAGATGCGTGACTTTGGACATATTCTTTAATCACTCTGGACTTCAGTTCTTTCCTATGTAAAATGAGGGGATCAGTTTATATGACCTCTAAGTTTCTTTCCATTTTAAAATCTATGTTGCTATGATGATCTGATGTAGTTGTCTTATTTGTTTGTTTGTTTTGCTTTTTTGGAGGGGGTAAAGGCAGGGCAGTTGGGTTAAGTGATTTGCCCAAGGTCACGTGGCTAGTAAGTATTAAGTGTCTGAGGCTGGAATTGAACTCAGATCCTCCCAACTCCAGGGCTGGTGCTCTATTTACTGCACCACCTAGCCACCCCACTAGTTGTCTTTAAGGACACTCTTCCTCTATGAGATGAATTCTCTCACTTCTCTTCAGACTCCTTGTTTTAAGTTCTTTTGTTATAGTTTACCATTTGCTATATTTGTTACTTCCTTTGAACTCTTGAATAGGGTTCCTATGATGAAACCAGAAGCTTCCAGGGTGCCCAGGAAACAGGATAAAAGCTGCATGCTGTTAAACAATTTTAATCATTAAGTTAGAAATCCAGAAACAGAGAGGTAATGGTTCCCTTTGCATGGCTTTGGAGCATATTTAGGGGCTGTAGTACAGCAAACAGGAACCATAGGACATTGTCATCTCACTCACTGGAGAACATTTGATGAATAACGGATCCTCTCATCAGCACAGAAAAATTTTCCCAACATAAAGGAGGAAACCCTCGTAAGACACTGAAACAACCAAGGCAGGCAAGGAGTTATTATTTTCTCCAAATTCAGTCACGTATAAGGTAGAAGAAAATTCCAGAAAATTAGCATCCCTGGAGATATGCCTCATTTGTACCATCATATAATGTAGCATTTTTTTTTATTTTATGAATGCTTGAAGATTGGGTAGAATTTATGCTCGAACAATTTTCTTAGTTGCAAAAGGAAATCTATATGGAAGTTAGTGTATGAAACTCAGAGTTCAAACCTTCTCTTTTATTTTTTCTTAAAACTAAATAGTCAGGGCAAACAGAAATAAAAACTGATTTTTTCAGAATTTCACAGAATGAATTCCAAAATTCACAGTTGAAATCAGACCCATTTACTCGATAACCTTTCCTATGCACTATTTCCCATTGGAGATAATGATGGTTTTGTTCTTTATTCAGTAGGGTTAGGATAGTGGATACCAGTTGTTAGGGTCCTATATCAGGACCATTCTATTTTACAACAAAACAGTTGGTTAAGACAAAGGTAGCCTCTTATGAGTTGAACCAGTTTGTCTTGGCAGTGTTCTTGGGAAATTCACCATTTGAACTAATCTCTATTGGGAATAAGAGAAGGATGTTTTAAAGTGGATTCTTGTCCAATCCAACAAGTATTTAATAGAGAAACTGCTATATTGAAGACACTGTATAAGGCATTGATGATATAACTACAAATCATAAAATCTCTTGTCCCCCAAAGCTTCCATTTTGCCAGAGTTCTATAGTAACAATAGCATTTCTATCATTCATAAGGTTTGCAAAGTACTTTACATTGGTTAAGTCCCTATATAGCACCATGGAATTTTAATCTTAGGTGACATCCAAGAAATCCTTTAAATCTTCTTATGACACTCCAACAGAAACATGGACTATTATAGGAAGAATGTGCTCAACTTGAAAAGTCCCAAGAGAAGACACTTGTAACTACTGCCTCTTTGAAAGGCCATGTTTTCTTGACAACATGAAAATGAGAGCCATTCCTCCTGGTACTACAGAACCTTTTCTTCTTTCTGTCTTCAAACCCTTAAGCATTTATTAAGGGCTTACTTGTGCACTAGGAACTTTGCTAAGAATTAGGGACACAAAAAAAGTGCTAAGAAAGGTCCCTCCCTTTAAGGGACTTACCTTCTAATGAGGAAGGCAACATGGAAGATATATGCAGGGTAAATAGGGCAGGAACTAAGTATAGAGTTAGGAGCCTGAGGAGTCGAGGTCACATGTAGCCCATTAGGTCCCCGAGCACAGCCCTTTGACAAATCCCAAATTCTGCGGTTTGGATTCAGTCAAAGGACTGCACTTAAGGACCTAGAGGGCCACGTATGACCTCATGGCCACAGATTCCCCACTCCTAGACTAGGAAAAACCTATTTTGGAGGAAGGGATTTGAGCCAAGTCTTAAAGAGAATTAGGCAAGCTCAAAAACAGAGGTGACAAAGCAATGCATTCTTGACATGGAGCTATTGAAAACCTGTCCCATGAAGAAGAATTCAACTAGATCTGCTTGGCCCTAGAGAGGAGAAGTAGGGGCAGCAGGTAGAACTTACAAGGAATCACTTAACCCAAATTGTCCTGCCTTTCCCCCTCCAAAAAAAAAAGAACTTCCAAGGATGCAAATTTAGGGTTAATGTAAGAAAAAAATGCCTAGCACTTCGAGCTCTATGAAAGTGAAATGGGATTCTATGGGAGGTCATGGGTTGCCCTTCAGTGGAAATCTTAAGCAATGGCCATGGGACTGTCTGTCAGTTATGATATAGGCATAATTCTTGTTCAGGTATGTGTCAGGCTAATTAACCACTAAGATCCCTTCTAACTCTGAAATTCTGAGATTTGTATGATTCTCTGTAGGATTCATGAAAGGGATAAGAGGGAGATGTGTCTGGAAAGGTAGATTGGAGCTGGCCATTCATACTGCTTACATATTTGCTTTTGTAGATAAGGAGAGGACTGTGAAGGGGAAGCAGAAGGACTTGCTTTATCACCTGCATCTCAAAACTTACTACTGGTCATATCCAACTGTGAGACTTAATTACTAAAAACTAAACAAAGTAAGCCATAAGGAAATAAACTTTTAAGTATTAAAAAAATTCAACTCTAAAAGGGTGCAGAGGAAACTTAGGAAACTGTCACTGAAAAGATGCAAACATTTCCAAAATCTCTTGGATCTTTTACCTTTAATTCCTCTGAAAATGAGAAATTCTAATTTTAACAGTCCAATCAGTTATTGTTATAGTATCTGCATCTGTAGGTGCTTAATAATAGCTCATTGAATAGATGAATTTTTAAAGAATTTCTCCTCCAACCCATGATTTGTAGGTATCAGCATATTACAAGTGGTTATTAAAATGTTTCTGCATGTTTATAAGTATGATTGGCAGCAGGTCCTATCAATGAATCTTTGGCTTTTTGAATATTACAGGGAATATACATATATGATTGACCTAGAGTCAAAGGCAAGGGGTCCCATTCTGTTGAAGGATCACAGAATCATAGATTCAGAGGCATATCTGAGCATAGGACTTAGATTCAAATCTCACATCTGACACTCAATATCTATGTGATCTAGGCCAGGTCGTTTAACCCTGTAAGGTCTCAGTTTCCATTTCTGTAAAATGAAGGATCAAGACTAGTTGGATTTCTAGGTCCTTTGCAACTTTAAATCTATTCTCACACTGCCCTAATACAGACAAGTGATCTAGGACAATCATATCCATAAAAAATTCTCTTGGCCCTCTTCATCTATTTTGGTCCATGTTGTAGACCTAAAGATTGATAATGTTAGCTAACATTTATATAGCTCTTATGATGTGCCAGGCACCCTGCAAAGCACTTTATAATTATTATCTCATGTGATTTCATAATAAAAGGTGCTTTGAATTAAATATCAATTTATTGTTTCCTTTCTCTTTCTTCATAGATATTTTAATGCTAAAAGGTTTGGGGAGAGGCGCGTCTGTGTGTATCTGTATGTATATGGGTGTAAAGTAATATTTTAACAGAATAGTTTTCACAAAAGGCAGATAACTAGTTAAATGTTATAGGATTTTGCCTGACACTGTTATGGTTAGGTATTTAGAACATCCAACTCCCCCTTCCTCATCTAACCCAGATGTGTTTCAGTCAATAAACATTTATTAAATGCCTATTGTGTGCCAGCAACTGTACTAAGCACCAGGGACACAAAGAAAGGTAAAAGACAGTCCCTACCCTCATAGGACTCACTAGGTAATAAGTTTCAAAAGCAGGAAAGGTTAGTAAGCATTTATTGAGTGCTTACTATATGCCAGACACTGTGCTAAGCATTTTTGTCTTATTTTTATTCCTTTGTCAGGAAAAGAAAGCACCAAATTATATTTGCATTGTAGTAGTTAGAGCAAGGTCTAGGGTAAAGTCCATTTCAGATCAATTTTATTTTATAAAAAATTGGCTTGGGTTAGGAGAGTAGATAAAAACTGTAGGAATGGAGAGTCTGACTCTAGAGAGTAGGGAAATATGCAAGCAAATTCAGCAATAGTTTTGCTTTATTTTGATTGTCAAAGAGGCAGAATAAAAAGATTTTGTTTAATGTAACATTCATCCAATCAATATTTTTGAACCTTTGAACAAGGCGAATCCCAGAAGTTCATGTCCTTCTTCTCTTGTCTTTACTTCTCAGCAATAGAGTGAATTTATTGAGTCTATTCCTTGTACATAGATTTTGTTCTCCAATGATGCACCTTAGAATTTATTGCAGAAATGTCCTCTGCTTCTCATCCCTGAGATCTAAGTGACTTCTGAACCTCTGTGTTCCTCTACAGCAGGTTTAAGAAATTCAAAAGGTATCTCATAAAAGGCTGCAGGGACTGGAGGGGACAGAAGAAAGAAGAACACATCAGTCATTTTCAAAGGTGCCAATTAATGATGTGGGTGATGGGAAGCATATCCTGGTACTCTGATAAATACACCATTGTGATACTTCTTTTAGTCCACATTTCAAATCAAAGTGTGGAATATACAAAGAAATAATTTAGGACTAAGAGCCAAGAGAAGTAATATAGTCATTTTATGTTGGAGATTTCTATATTGCAATCTCATATCTCCTTAAATTACCTAGCTATACTTCTTTGTTAAAGATAAAATGAATAAACATGACTTTACATGGAAATTTGGTCTGCATGATCAAAACTTAAGGGGAGAGATACTGTATGACCTGAATACTTTAAAAATGCTATCTTGTGAGTCAACAGATCCTCAAATGCAAGCATTTCCATAGGGCCTCACCGAGGTCATTAAATATTAGAAATCAGGGGAAGCAGAAAGTATGATTTATAAAATAGCCAGGCACAGTTCTGGCTCAACACCATTCCTTTTCCCCATGCAGTGAGGCTACTGATAGACACAAAGGGAGACACTTTATTCCCAATCCCCATTAAGACAATCTACCTACTCTTAAACATATTATCAGGGTGAAGGAGGAAAGCATGAGAAAAATTTAGTGATGTGCAACCAAAGCATACCAGACATCCTGGTTCTTTTTGTATGCTACTTATTCAAACTTAATGTAGAATAATAGAAAATGTTTATATTGTGGGATCATGAAATTAGAAATACAAAGGACCCACCCTGCCCATTTTAAAGATGAGCTAATTGAGGGGCAGCTAGGTGGTGCAGTGGATAAAGCACTGGCCCTGGAGTCAGGAGAACCTGAGTTCAAATCTAGCCTCAGACACTTGACACTTACTAGCTGTGTAACCCTGGGCAAGTCACTTAACCTCAATTGCCATGCCAAAAACAACAACAACAACAACAACAGCAACAAATCACCCAAAAACAAACAAAAAAGGTGAACAAATTGAGCTCCAGCAACTTTCTCTAGCTCGCATTGATAGGAGGGATTTGAACTCATGTTCTCTGACTTCAGAATTTGAACTCATGTTCAAATAGATACTTCAGAGTATCTATTTTTTCCACTACAACACATAATCTCTACAATCTACATAAAATTAGAGGAAAAATGGTAATACCATTTGTTTTGTACATAGCTTAAATTTCAGCCTGCTCCCCTCCATATGTAATTCTTTAAGGTACATAAGATGCTGTCCTTAAACCAACCTCATGATGAATACTTTAAATACTGTTATCTTATTTTATAGATGAGGAAATTGGGACTCTTACTGGGCAAGTCACTCTGCCTCATCTGTAAGATAGAGATAATGATGGTACATACCAGACAGAGTTTTGAGAATCAAATGAAATGATGTATGTAAAGTACTAGAAAAATGTTAATGTGCTATATCAATGCTGCTATTATGATTATTGTTACTTTTACTACTATGAAGTAATTTTTTTATGATTATGAAACTAAGAGATTAAAATTCATGCTTCTGACTCCAAATCTAACTCTTTCCCACTATACCAGTTCAACCTCTCAAATACCGGATGGTAAATGTATTCAAAGAAACAATATTCCACCTAAGGTTCTTGCCTTTCAGTTTTCCCATCACATTGTTGCAACTTTTCAATTCTAAGCCAACCAATCAATAAATATTTATTAAGTGCCTACTATGTGTCAGGAATTGTGTTAAGTGCTAGATGAGTTAACAGGGTCAATAGGGTCTAGAAAATCTGTTCTTGTTGATACTTCACAGTATTCAGGAGCTGATTTCCCTGCCACATAAAATTATGAATCTATAAAAAGGATATAATTCCATTGATAGAAAAAGAATTTAAGAAAATACCTCTATTAGTGGTAGTGATTCATAGTAAGGGGACTTTACATGTAATATACATGAGAGTGGTAGCCCTCTTTGCTAACTTTAGGTTGTATCAGTTGTGCCACATTGTGAATATTTTAGTTAGTTAAGTAAACTAAGTTAAGTAACTAAGTTAGTAAGTTCTTTACTTAGTTTGTTTTTAGGATTAACTTGTGATTTCATAGTGAACCTCCTGGTACTAAGAGTTCCCCACCAGTGTTTTATCCATACCTTAGAGTCTTACAGGATTACCTGGGGACATAACATCTATGTAACTTTCATGTCACAAAGTTCATATATTTCAGAAGCGGGACTTGAACATAGGGCGTCTTGTTTACAACCCTCTAATCTTCTATACCATGCTGCTATTTCTTCTGCCCACTTATATTAATGGTTATTGCATATGTTACAATGAATTTCCCTTTCTTGATAACAGTGATATTTAATAATTGATGAAATTATGCTTGAACCTGTGAAATTTGTATTTCTATTAAAAATGTCAAGGGCTATAAAATTATATTTAATTAATTCCAATACTAGTATAATTATTTAAAATGTAGTAACTAAGTAGTGCTATGAGAAAGATTTTCATTTCACCTAAATAGTTCTCATATCCAGTAATTTATACCTCATGGTTTGGAGGATTGCTTTCTTTCTATTATTTATTCTCTGAGTTCATGTCCAGGCTTGTTGTTTTTTTTTTTTTTTTCACAATGACCTCCAAGGATTTCTGGGAAACTGACACATAAAGCCAAAGCGCTTTCATTGTATTCAACAACATATGAATATGTTTAAACAATAATGGCTGTGTTTTCTTTTATATTGCATTTTGTTTATTTGGTTAGAAATTTTTCCTCTTATGAAGTAGACTAGTCACATGACTTATTGTTTCCATGGAAGTGTCACCATTATTAAGAAAAGCAAAAAGACAGTGTTCCCTTTTTCAGTCCCAGGAAAAGCCAGAAAAGTGCTTAATGAAAAACAGAAAGACCTCTTCCTGCTCTCTTCATCCATGAGCTGGACCACATATTTGCGAATGAGCTTGCTTATTAGGGTTTTCTCCATCTGACTATGTCTTCCACACTCAATATAACGTTTTGTTTTGGGTCTCAGGGGACTTCTATGTGGAGAAATGGGGCACTATAGGAAATCTTCATAGAGAAGTTCTATCATTGTTTTTCATGATAGAAACACCTGGTTGACAAGAATAAGTATTTAAAATGGAATCTACCAGTTGATGATACTTCCTTTACATACCATTCCATATTCCATTGGAGCTCCCTACTTCTGGTGCCAACTGGTCCCTCTTAATTCTTTCCCAAACAGCTGCCTCCTTCTCAGTGACCTTAGAGTGTCCTAAAATCTATATTATCTTCCCCTCCATGGGTTAGCATCCATTATAGGCTACTTGCTCGACATCTCCTAACACTGGCTGAACTGGTCCCCAGAGGGCAGATGCCTCTTAGTTCTATGGGGAACCATAAAAGTCTGGGTTTACAATAATTCCACTCAAGGGCCACCACTCATATGTTTCACTCTGCTAATCTTCAAAAAAATTAGCTTAACAGCAAAGATAGATATTGATATAGTATAACAAGGACAGTAATTACAAAACAAAACTTTTGGGGCACCCTATCTCAGAACTACAGATAAGGTCCATGGAGAGAATGAACACAGAGTACAAAGGTAATGTTACATGCATGTGGAGAGCCCATATTCCCAAGAGTACCTCACAACTCCTGAACTACTGGTGACAAGAAATCCATTGCTCCCTTTGTGGAGAATTATGAATTGCCCCTAAAGTATAAGGTACTATGGGTTTCTACATCTGTAAATTCCATACACTATACTTCTCTCTAATTAAAAGGGTCATAGTACTTTGAATTACCACCTTCCTCAATTGGAATCTTATATATTTCAACCTTCTGGGTTCAGTTTTCCAGATGACCTGGTTAATAGTCAATTTAGGGGCAGAGGTGAAGGAGAGAGAAAAAGATGGAAAGATACTACCCTACATCATCCATTTCCCTAAGACTGATTCCCTCTCAGGAGCTTGGTTCTAATTGAAATCTAAACCAGAATAGAATTCTTCTGGCACTAAACTTTCAGGTTTTCTTCTTGAATACGATCACCACTAGACTAACATAGACCAAGAAGTATCCTTGATCTTCTCAGTCAATCACAAGGTGTTTCATGTTTGTTATCATATGCCTTTCTTCCAATGACCTAATTTATATGTCAAATTGGTAAAGTACTTACATATATTTACTTTATGATTTGATTGAGTGATCGAAATAATTGACTTGTTTGGGCCTTTCTTGATTACATTAATTGAGAATCTCACCCTTAATACTTATAGGATTAGTATTGAAAAATTGTAAGTTTCTTTGTCTTCAGATTCAGTTAAATTTGTCTTACCAACTACTCATGGTGCTTGGCCTAGTTATAAAGATTACTAGGTGTGATTCCTAGGTACTGAAGATAGTACTGTCTGCTGTAGATATGACTCTAAGAGATATTAAACCCAGGGCCATTTATTCATCATTCTGAATTTCAGATCTCCCAACTTCCTGCTGCCTTTTTTTTTTTTTACAATCCATACAATCCTTAGAATGGACAGAATATGTGGGACCAGAGGCTGCCTTCCATCTTAAAACTCATTTTAGCATGTAGTGTCTACTTGACCTGAGGCAGGATCTAGAGACTATCTGGAAAAACTCTCCACAATCTAGATACCATGATGTAATAGAAAGGGCATTAAGCCTTGAGTACAGGGGCCTGGCTTTAACCTTTACTAATTATGTGGCCATAAGGATCTCCTTTTCCTTCTCTGATCTTCAATTTTCTCTTCTATAAAAAGAAGACAATCATATCCACCCTACTACAGAGGCAGGTAGGATAGCATGTTGAGCCTTAAGTTAGGAAGCTAAGTTCAAATCTGGCCTCAGTCTCTTGTTTATTTTGTAGCCAGTCCATCCTGTTTCTTGGCCCCATTTCTATGAATGATATAATCTATAATAAAAATGACAAGTCACATTTTTATGGTACTTTAGAGTATCTAAAGTGCTTTCCTCACAATGGTCTTGTGATGTAGGTGGGGAAGGGAAGAAGCATATTGTCTATTGTACCAGGCACTGTGTTATGCACTTTATAAATATTATCTAATAATTATCATTTGAACCTTATGAGAACTCTCTGCTATGATTCCCATTTTACACTTGAGGAAACTGAGGCAAGAGGGGTTAAGTGACTTGTCCAAGGTTGTACAAGGTAATTGCCTAACTGAATCAATCAATCCATCCATGAGATTTATTAAGCACTGACCTAAGGAAAAAGATAAAATATAAAGCAGCTCATGGCTTCAAAGAGCTTTCATTCTGCCAAGAAAGAGAATATGTACATGTACTGAATATATACATAATAAAATATAAGCATAAGATAGTTGACTGTGAAGCATTAGATGGATGAATCAGAATGGCCTGATCAGGGGATGGCATTTGAACTGAGCATTGATAGAAACTAGGGAAGGGGAACAAAATCTAGTATCTACCCTGATTAGGCAAAGATGAGTGGTTATTTTCTCCTGGTCGGAAAGCAGCCTCATGAGACACTGCCAGGCCTAACTTTACTGTCTTAGGAGGATATAAATAAAAGAAAAGAGAAAATTTACTTTCATCTTTTCTACCCCATATTGTTTGCTATTCAATATTCTAATCCTCTCCTCCTTAAATGAAGGTTCGTTTCTTTTCTATTTGGCTTCAATTACAAAGTTACTTTTCACGATGAACAGGTAAAGCGAAATTTCAGAGAATGGATGTACTGTTCCCTGAAGTGGGTTTTTCTTCCTTTAAAAATAGGAAATATTTGCCTGAAGAATATGAGACATACGTCTATGTCCTGCATTCTGTTGTCCTTTTTCTTTTCTTTGTCTCAGTAACTGACACTTAGAAAGGGAAACTACTGAGTTACTCACATTTCCAGGTAGGTAGAATCAACATTGCAAGAAGAGGTAAGTTACTCCCTCCTAACCCAAAGCATTTTTGATACAACAAAGGAATATGCATGTGAATGCGGATGTGTGTCTAAGCACATGCATACACTCCTTATGCCTTCAAGCAGAAGTGTTATCTGGGAGGTATACATTAAATCATTATCAATCATTAATATCTTATTCAAATTAGTTGATCAGATTACCTAGAAGAAATTATGAACAATTAGAGCTAATGTATAGATCTAATATATTCAATAGGTCCTTAGGAGATTATGTCATAATAGAGTGGGTTTTGATTGAGGTCACCAAAGGAAAATGGATCCAGTGATATAGAAAACAATGTTTGCATAAAGTCAGTCCAGGGCCCAATAATGTATTTTAAAGTGCAACCTTTGTATGATTCAATTTGTCCTCTAGCTTAAATGAAATTACATTTGGGGACGTGGGGAGGTGGGAAGGAGGCAGTCAAACTACATGTTAAAAAAAATGCAAGAGAGGAATGGAAAATCTCAGACCTGCTGAGGTCTGAAAGTCTAACCAAGTTAGGGACCATAAAAGTATTTCAGAATATTGGTGGATGAATAGCTCCACCTAGCAGTAGGAACAGAGTTTGCAATCTTTCTCATTTCAAAAAAGAAAAGCTGTTGGAGGGGAGGTGAAATAAATTAAGTGGGTTATGAAGTAATTACTTTTTAAAATAGGAGGTTTCTATATGAAAGCTTTTCTCATTGCTTCACTCGAATTCATGCACCTCCCTCCATATGTACCGCTTATTACATGCCTGCTACTCTTGTCTGTCTGCAAAGCTGGGTGTTAATTCTACTAGGAGTGGAACATGAAAACAACAAAACAGCCTAGTGACTCACAGCAATGTGCATATTTTGTTCTAAATCTGTGACTTTGACCATACAAGGAACTTCTAATATGGAAACTCCCTCAACCCATACAGATCTATAAGTGGCCCATAATTTATAATTGCAGAGATCTGCCTGGGATACTGAAAGCTTAAGAGACTTGCTTATGACCACATAGCTAGCATGGTGCAGAAGAACGTTTTGGCTTCCAATCTTTTTTATTCAAGGACTGGACCTCTTTCCACTATACCAGTAAGTCATTAGCTAGATATATATGATGCTGTTACCTAGACTTCTTTTCTTTGTCCAGGGAGCAGTTAAGTATCCATATTCTACAAATTGGAAAATAAAGCCATTAGTGGATTTTGGCCATATTTTATATATACTATATCCATCAATCTATGCACACACATAAAAATAATATTTATCTTTCCTTCATTGTCCTTAATAACTTAAAGAATGAATTTTCAAATATCTGAAATATAAATGAGAATAAATCATCCCAAAGAAAAAGACCATGTATTTGTATGTATGTACACACATGTGTTTATACAATACATGTACATATCTATGCATATTATATGTGTATATACTTGGGTATGTATATAGTCATGAAGTTATTATGCACATATATAAGCATATGTGTATAAATGTGAATGTGTATGTATTCACATACACACATTGGAATAGGTGTCTTTCCATACTGACTGAATCATGGGCATGTGTTATCTGGGAATTTTCCATATTTTTCCGAAAGCAATGAAGGTATATTGTGAAAACATAAGCCAGGAGCTGTGTGAAATGCAGTTTATTTGTCCTCAATTTCATATCAGAGAATCATTTAATTTCCGAGTTGGAATATTGTATCTCTTTAGGTCATCTGCTTCAACTCTTTCATATCCTATACCGCCCCAGTCCTAGACCCATCCTAATAAACTACTTTTCTGCATTCTGGAGATGAACAAAATTTTATCTTAGACTAATAGAAAGTATTAGCCTAATAGATAAAACTATGCTTTCCTTTTAAGTTTGCTTACTCTAGGCATACCTTTTCTAGAATGGGCATAGTGATGTAATGGTTGATTTAATAACCTGGAATCGGGAAGAGATGAGTTCAAATCCTGGCTCTGATGCTTACTAGCTGTATGACAAAGGGAAACTCAATTTCTCTCCACCTACTTTTCTTGAGTTCAAAAGTTTGCCAGGGTTCTATGAATATTAAAATATCTAAATTCATAATTGTATTTCATATTTTATTTCTTTTATAATCATATTTAATTGTTTGATTTTGAGAAGGCATCCATGGGAGTCACTAGACTGACAAAGGGGGTCCAGGACACCAAAATAATAAAAGTTAAGAAACCTTTTGACTACATCTCTTCTAAATCAAAATATATGACACTGAAAACTTTGGAGTTCTATCTTTTCTTGATTTAGGGGAAAGAGTCAACAAATAATATCAACAAAGGACATGAGTAAGTGAGTAGAACTTAAAGCAAGATTTGCTAGCAATAAACTTAGAATGAAGAAAATCTACCTGTGAAATACAGTGTAGCACTTTGGAAAGTCCCCTAGCTCTAAAATCAGTACAAATGTCCCCTCTACATATATGACCTTGCATAAGTCCCTGGTCCTCTGTATCTTCTCGTTTAAAGGGCCTCTGAGTTCTCTTTCCTCTTTAGAAGCATGGGCCTATGTACATTATTACTGTATTTTTTACCAGAACATTATTTAATACTGAATATTATCAAGGTTTTAAATCTGTCTAAAACTTTAGCTGCTGGGGTATCATGGGGCAGAGTCAAGTACTCTATCCCTGAATGTCAAACTCTGTGTTTTGAAGTGGTGCATATCACCCTCCATCTCCCATCCTACAAAGTCATTTTTTTTTAAATTTGTTTGTTTGAATACTGTTATTTCAAAGAAGGTATATTCTAGAATAAATTAGAAAAAAGATAGTGGTAAATATTACCCAGTCATTAGTTTGTATTATTTTAAATGAAGACAATTCCCTGAAGACCCTAAATTTGGTGTGAGTTAAGCAAATTTAAAAACAAATATTTAATGAGGCCAACTTACACCTCAGGAAAAGGGAGAAATCCTGGTGAGACGAAAGAAAAACTTAAAACATCTATTTAAAACTGACAGGATGGGAGATCCACCACAGATAGAGATAAGTACATAGAAAGTCAGTTAGAGAAAGAGTGGGTCTGAAAAACTGGAGGTGTGAAATTTTCAGGAAAATTTTATGTGTATTTGTAAAAAGTGATACATGATATGAACTTAGATATTACAAAGGCAGAACAAGAAGGGTTAAACAACTGCTGTGTGCCAGGCATTATATTAGGTGCTAGTATTATGAAGACAGTAATGAAATTGCCCTCAAGGAGCTTACATGGAATATGGGGGTGGCACCCCATACTCATGTAAGAAAATCAAAAGTCATACAAAGTAAATTCAAGGTTATTAAAGGGATGAGAGTTGCTAGCTTCTGGGGAAATCAAGGGGAAAAACTTTATAAAGGAGATGACTGTAAAGATGAGCTTTAAAGGAATTTAGAGATTCTAAGAGGTAGAGAGGAGAAGAAAAATGGAAGAAGAAAGGCCATGAGTGAAGAACAGTTTGGCTGAAGCCCAGTGTTCTGAGGAGAATAATGTGCAAAAAAATTCTTAAAAAGGTGAGATGGGACATTACTTGTCAAGTTCATAGAGGAACTAGTAGGCCAGTATGGCTAGAACATGTAATACATGAAGGAAAGTAACATAAAATCAGTCTGGAAAGGTATGTGGAAGCCAGATTGTAGGGCTCTTAAAGGCCTAGCTGAGGGGATTGTGTTTAATCCTAAGGGCAATTGGAAGTCATAATAGGAGATTGAATAGAGTCACTGAGATGGGTAGGAGCAGAGGTTTAACAGAGCAGAGCTATAAGTCAGCTTATGAAAAATACGAAGATAGACAGTGAGGTACACAGTCAATCCTTCCCTCTTTAGCAAGAAATCCTTATGACAATTTGTGTGAGAAGTTGCCATGCTCCTGTCCTATTTCTGGAATCTTCTCCTTGTCCTCCCCCCCACTCCTCGTCCTCGTCCTCGTCGTCCTCTTCTTCTTCTTCTTCTTCTTCTTCTTCTTCTTCTTCTTCTTCTTCTTCTTCTTCTTCTTCTTCTTCTTCTTCTTCTTCTTCTTCTTCTCCTCCTCCTCCTCCTTCTCCTCCTCCTCCTCCTTCTCCTCCTCCTCCTCCTCCTCCTCCTCCTCCTCCTCCTTCTCCTCCTCCTCCTCCTCCATTTCCTTGGTTTCCTTTAAGTCCCAACCAAAACCTCACCTTCTACAGGAAGCCTTCCCCAAAACCTCTTAATTTCAGTGCCTTCCCTCTGTTATATGTTTCCTATATAACCTGTATATTGATTGCTTTTTGTATATTTGTTTCCATGTTGTGTCCCCCACTAAATTTTAAGCTTCTTGAGGGCAGGGATTAACTTTTGCTCCTTTTTGTATTCCCAGTGCTTAGCATAATGCCCAGTAGGTAACTAATAAACACAGTAGGTAACTAATAAAGGCTTATTGATTGTTTTATGAAAGGTGTCCCACAAACTGATTTTGTTACTTATTACCTTCCCTGTGCTTGGTGCTGGAGTTGGAAATGGGGATAGAGGGATCATGCAAAAGAAAGAGATACCATAACTCTTAACCTTTAGAAGAATAAACTTCTAGCTAGGAAGATGTGAAAGGCACACACTCCTGTGCAGTAATTATGGGATAAAGACTCCTGTAAATTGTCAGAAACCTTAGAGATGAGACATTACATTTTATAGATGAGGAAGATGAGTCCTAGTGAGATGAAGCAATTTATCTATGGTCACAAAGGTATTAAATAGCAGGACCAGATTTTGAACCTAGGCTTGATGATTTTAACTGTGATCTTCTGTTTCAGTGATTTTCTTGGTTGGAAGAAACAGCTACTATAGGTATTTCCAAAATACTTGGTATCCACGAAGTGAGGGATTAGAGGGAGAAGAAATAACTGTTGTCCCATATATAATCTATTCTTCCTGTAGAAAGTAACATTTTTATGGTTCAATATAATAGCATGATTTTAGCCAAAGAGAGAGGGTTTAGAAGTATTTGGAATTTGCTCTGAGTGATGAAGTTAAGAATTAACAGGAATGACTAGATTTGGCTATGGGCAGAATGGTATGGTGTGATTTGGGGACAGTAAATCTTGTAGTGTCCAATACTGCATTGAAACCTACTCTCAGAAAAAGATTTACTGTCATTCATTTTTATGTTAATTTGACTCCATCACAAAACAACAATACTCATTTAATAGGACAGAAAACTTGACAATTGATGGGTGAAGCAACAAGTATCCAACACCTTATTCACCTTGACTTTGAAGAAGTCTTTGTGGACATGGCTAACAGCACTCTTTCTGTCTACTTTCCTACCAGCTACCACTGGTAATCATTTCTTGTGTTTCATACAAAGCTAAGGCAATAAAAATGGTAGCATCTCTTTTTCCATGCTCCCCCAGGTATCACATTTCTTGCAAATGTGCTAGGACAGAGATGATAGAGGACTGGGTTTGGAGTTTGGAATAACTAAGTTTAATACTGCTTCTAACAAAAATGTGTAATTGTGGCTGTTAACTCCCTTTTTATTAACTTCAATTTAGCCCAATTAAGTCTTTAAGACAATAGGACTCCAGAGTTCTTAGGTGGGGATCAATAGACCTAGATTTCATGGGGTCCATGAACTTGGATGAGAAACATTTACATCTTAATCTTCATTAACTTTTAACTAAATTTTAGCATTCTAAAAATCATTATACTGAGAAGTCCATAATCTTAACCAAAGACATCCATGGTACAAAAATATAAGAATCCCTGTTATAGGTTATAGATTATTATAAATCTGCTTTAGTGGCATGGCATTTTGACACTGGGATCATAGTATTTAGGGTAAGAAGGTGACTTAGAAGTCATCTAATGAAATTCTCATTTTGTAGAGGGGGAAACTGAGGCTTAGAGATCAAGTCACTTTTTGTTCATTATTACTCTCATTGTATCACCCTGAGTTCTCTTTATTCTTTTCTTCATTTTTTTCCCCTCGAGGATAGAGGATCAAAGACCTTGTGGAAAAATTCCAAGTGATCTGCAAATGATTAGACTATGCCTAATTAGAGAAAATGTCCTAGGAAGATTTTAAAAAGAAAATTGTAAATCTTTAAAACAAAAATGTAGGCTTTGGCATTATAGCATCATATCAGCTACAGCAATTGCCAATAGTGTGCATAGGAAAAGTCAAAAGTATGTAAAGCTCTCCCTGTCACAGATTATTTTTCAGACTATTTGGTGCAAAGTCCCCTCTCTCCCATCAACTGCCTTCCTTCTGCTGAATACTGCTTGATTCAAAACTTGCCTCTCTGATCAAAGGTGATGTCACTGAGTCATCTAACTAAACCCAAATACTCAGTCAATATGGGCAACTTCATAGAGGATATCAGATAATTCACAACTTAAAGAGACTTTAGAAAGCATCTAGTTTATTCTAGTCCAAACTGCACTGTCTATCCCACCCCCGTTTTACAGATGAGGAAATGAAGGCTCTGAGACCTTAGCTTGAGGGCAAGATATTTTCCCAAGATCCCATTGATAGGAAGTAGTGGAACCATGATTCTAGGTCAGTTTCATAATATTACAGATTTAGAATTAGAAGGACCTTTGAGGTCATCTGAACCAATCACTCATTTTGTTGATGAGGAAACAGAGAAATAAGAAGGAAAAGTGACCTCTGTTTCCAAATTCAGTGCCTCACAAGCTATCCCATCTTCCCTATGCTATTAATCCAAATGATTTCCAAATTAATGAAAGGTATAAAAAAGTTGGACTTTTTTTTTGAGGGGCGTCAGGTTACTTCTTTCTCCGTTCTAGCAGTCAGCCATCCTACATGGGATATATCACCCTACCCCCTAATTGCAATTCCTCTAGCCCTTTATCCTCAAACAATTCAAGTGGGGTTTAGTAGCATGAACACTTTCCTATTCATTTGATTCACTCTGCCCCTATACTACACAACACACACACACACACACACAAACACACACACACACACACACTTTATACAAATGCTCAATATTTCCATAGAATTCAGAGTAATGATTCAATTCTATATAAGGTAGTGTGAAAAGAGGATTGAATATTGACCTGGCAAGGACATTGAGGGTGGGGGGTGTAGGGAATGACCTAAGTTTGATTTCTAGCTTTTTCACTGAGAATCTATATTTTTCCACCCTTGGAAAAGCTTTACCTCCCTGAGACTTTTCCCTTATCTGAAATATAAGCATAATACTCTGGCCCTGCTAGCCTTAAAGGGTTTTTGTGAGGAGACAATGAATAACAATGGCCAAATTTATGTAGCACTTTACACATATTATCACATTTGAGTCTCTCACAAAACCTATGATGTAAGTGTTATTATTATCTCCATTTTATAGATGAGGAAACTAACTGGGTGAGGGCCATTGATTTTCCCAGGATCATATAGATTGGTATTTGAAGTCTCATTCAACTTCATGTCTATCTCATCTCTGTGTCTGGAACTCTATCTATCATACCGGAAGTGTCAAATACTTCAGCAAAGTGAGGCCTAACCAAATTAAAATGTGCTTGAACATATTTAGCTAAATAAGTAAAAATTATATAAAATGTATAGATAATGTTCATATGTAATTTTCTAAGTTAATATGGGATTCTTATGATTTACTGGGCCCTTTTCTACCCACTGCCTTCAGTACTAAATGGTTCAACAGTTTGTGAGTGATGAGTTCTTAGCTACTTGGTAAGCAAGCATGATATAATAAGATTCTGGAGTAAGAAATTCATTAATTCAAAGACTTTCATAAATTCTTTCTTTCATTAAATACACACATAAACATTTTAATTTAGTAATCAACCAAAATAGATAAATAGTCCAAGTAGATTTTCATCTCCACTAGAGGGAGATAAAGCAGCTGTAGATTTCAAATGGTTGCTTTTGATTTACATTAAAATCAACTGAAAGCTATATTACAGAAATAAAAAGTCATTGTCTCACAAGAATTATGCCATGTTTTCCAGTGATACATGCATCAATTAAGGAATATTGCAATGCTTGGATTTCAAGTATGGATCCCATTAAAACTGTGAACTTATATTCACATTATGGTAGAAGAGTGTCATTCTTTTTATATAGTTGGGATGTGGGGCAGCATGGTTAGAGACCCAGCTGTGGAATTATAAAGATCTAGGTTGAAGTGATGGCTGTACATACTGTCTGAGCAACCCAGGACATGTCCTTCAGACCCTTATTATCCAAGGTAACTCTCTGAGACTATAAATCAGGAGCCTTCCTCATTGATAAAGAATTTCCTCACTTGAAGTGCTTTTACCAAGTAAAATCACTAGTCCTGATTAAAAAAAGAAGGGAATACCATGGTACAATGGAATGAGTTCTGGATTTAGAGTCAAAGGGGGACCTAGGTTCATCAGTGGCATGTTGGTAATAACAGGCTCTCCAGGGAACACAAACAAAAAAGTATTTCATCTTCAAGTTTAATGTACTTTATTAACATTTTCTCCATCACTATTTATTATTCTCCATCAATAAACAATATATCTATCTCTGACTTTTTACTGTTTGCTAATTTCTGAGATATAAATGCTCACAACCAACTCTAGAGAACAAGTAGGAGCTGTCTCCTGCACAGGCCTAATTCTAACCTAATCACCACTGATGTTTGCTACCTTTATGCCCTTTCACTTGTGGGGGACTCAGTTTCCTCATCTGGACAAAGAGGTGGCCAAAGAAATGGTTGGGACTAGATGGCTTTCACGTTCTCTTCCATTTTTAAGTCTATGATCCTGTGATCTTTGTGGACCACATGGAACCATAAGAAGATGCCTACTCATCGTGTGTCTTAGGTTGTTCACGCTACTCTAAGATCCCTATTTTTCACTGAGTACATTCTTCCCTCTTAGGAGAGAAGACAAAAGGCTATCTGAGGGTTTATGACTCAGCTGTTATCTTACTGGGTTTTTATTTTAAGAATAGAACACTCTATAATAAGTCTTCCTGCCATGGGCTACTCAGTGTTCAGCACTAAGCATGCTTCTAAGACGTGAATAAGAAATGACCAGACCATGTGGGTAGTTCAAGAAAGAATCATGAACTCCATTTGTTGATTCTTAGTACAAGGTTTTTATAGAGCAAAAGAAACAAAGGAGGAATAGGACTCAAGTTTTCTTATCATTACCTTAGTCTGTTATATCCTGGAAGTAGCACAGAATAGATAATTTGATAAGGATTTGTTATCCAGGAGACTAAAATCTTAGGGTAAGACCTTTGATCCAGGCCTCAGGTACCTCTTTGGTTTTGTTTTAAATTTTTGCGCTTTGGAGAGCAATTGGGGTTAAGTGACTTACCCAAAGTCACATGGCTAGTAAGTGTGTCAATTATCTGAGGCCAGATTTGAACTCAGGTCCTCCTGACTCTTCAGGTACCTTTTAATGCAGGCACAGCCATAAATGGATACAATTGAAAGCAAACTTCAAAGCCAAAGCTGCAATCCTCAAAAGACATCATGTTCAGAGTAGACCACCCCAAAATACCTGAGTGCTGAATTTAGCTCTCAATAACTAAAATCTTGGGGTAGAGCAATTTATCTATAAATCTATGAACTTAATCTCAGAACACAGAAAGAAATAATACAATAGCTAAAATTTGATAGGAATAGCACTATTAAATGTCTTCAAACCTAGAGACAACAGGTCCAACTATGTGTTAAATTTTTTTTTTAAAGCAATTGGGGTTAAGTAACTTGCTCAAGGTTACACGGATAAGTCATTATTTATGTGTGGGTGCTCATTTTCTGAGGCCGGATTTGATCTCGGGTCATCCCAACTCCGAGTCCGGTGCTCTTACTCACTGTGCCACCTAGCCGCCCCTTTTAGGGCAATTGGGGTTAAGTAACTTGCCCAAGGTCACACGGCTAGGTTTTTTTGTTTGTGTGGGTTAAGTGTCTGAGGCCGGATCCAAACTCAGGTCCTTCTGACTCCAGGGCCAGCGCTCTACTCACTGTGCCACCTAGCTGCCCCAAACTATGTGTTAAATTTAATGAATTATGCTATAATAGGAAGATTTATTGATCTCAGAACTCAAGAAACATTCTTATAAGTGTAACCCATAACAAAGAACTTAGGAGCAGAGACAATAGAAACAAGAAGTTGTATCTCAAAGAGCTTCTTGTTTTAAAGCCCACTATTAGGATTTAATATCTGAGTCCTGAACCAGGCCTCTTTTGCTCCCCACATCTTTCTTTCTTTCTTTTTTTTTTTTTAAAGCAATTGGGGTTAAGTAACTTGTTCAAGGTTACATGGCTAGTCATTACTTGTGTGTGGGTGCTCATTTTCTGAGGCCGGATTTGATCTTGGGTCATCCCAACTCCGAGGCCGGCGCTCTTACTCACTGCGCCATCTAGCCTCCCCTTTTAGGGAAATTGGCGTTAAGTAACTTGCCCAAGGTCACACGGCTAGGTTTTTGTTTGTGTGGGTTAAGTGTCTGAGGCTGGATCCAAATTCAGGTCCTTCTGACTCCAGGGCCGGCACTCTACTCACTGCGCCACCTAGCCGCCCCTTCCCCACATCTTTCTATATGATGACTATAGCTCCTGAAGAGAATAGAGCTTCTATATATTTACGTTCTTCTATAAACAACATTGTGTGAAGCTGTTCCTTATTATTCTCCAGAAAATTATTTAAAAAAAAATAAAGTGAATTTCATTTAGAAATCTATGAACTTAATCTCAGAACATAGAAAGAAATAATACAATAGCTAAAATTTGATAGGAACAGCTCTATTAAATGTCTTCAAACCTAGAGACAACAGGCCCAACTATGTGTTAAATTTAATGAATGATGCTATAGTAGGAAGAGCATTGAACCTGGAGGGAAGGGGCCTAATTTCAAGGGTCCTGGTGCTGCTATTTACCTGACATGAGCTATGTCTCTTAGTCTCAGTTTCCTTATCTGTAATAGGGATGTTAGCAATCACACAATTTACCCCATAAGCTCGTTGTGAAGGTCAGACAAAAGAACCATATGTAAAATAACTTTGTTAAACTGATTGCTCCACAAATGCACTTGACTATATTTAGAAATGATACAAAATGAGAAAATGATAGAATTGTGAAGTTTCATTTCTATCCAGAGACCTAAAACAGTGACAATAACCATTTGTATTCACTAGAGTAAAAGGAAATGATCAAAAGTAACTTCTTTTGTCAAGCAAAAGATACTTCTCATTTCCTTCATTAGATGACATTTATGGCAGGTAAGTCATGACTTATTTGGAGGAAATTCTGTCCTTTAAATATGACTTTAACTCTTCCTCTGAGGATAACCCAGCTCTGCCACTTACTTGCAGTGTGTTACTTTAGGTATGTTATTTTTCCTTTCAGGACTTCAATTTCCTCATCGACAAAACAAGATTATACTTGACCTATGCTTCATGAATTAAAAAAAATAATGCACACACACATATGCAAAGATAATTCTTTTTCAATGTAATTTACCTCCATTGTTATTTAACATTTCATTTTATACTATTAGTAACAATATTTTGAGAAGAGCCCCATGGAGTTCACCAGACCTGAAAATTGATCCAGGACACAAAAAGGGATAAAAATTGATGTTGTCTAACATTCTTCTGATATCTACATTTAAGGAACATTGAGCAGATTTAATAACAGGAGGTGAAAAGAACCAGGTTCTTTTTTTTTTCCATAAGCAGAGAAGATCAAGTTGGTATGATCTGACTCATTTGGCTTTTCACATACTAGGTGGACATTCCCTTCTAGTTCCTCTCCCCTCTTTCCCACCATAACCTTGTCTGTCTCATTCTGTTGGCCTAATTTCACCATGGTTTTACAAATCTTCATATTGTTCCATAATAGATAGTAACCATCTGTTGTTCTCTGTCTCCACTGAAAAGATGTTGACTAGAGGAAATTATTATAAGCTGCTGTGTGAAGGACTTTTATTGATCCTTAAAAAAACAAAAGAAAGAACATAATTTCCTGTGTGAGATTCAGGAATAGGTGGCAGAGAAAAGTTATCCATCCCATCTTTGGAGGGTTTTTAAAAGAGAATATGCTTTTGGTGGGGTCCTGCTTGAAGACCAAGGGGGATACCAGATAATCTCATAGCATTTATTTTAGCAGGATCCTACTAAAAACAAACTAACTAACTAACAAACAAGAAAACTTTTCAATAGGATTGGGGTGGAAATACGTGAAATGATGGTTAGAACTCATGTCCTGATGTTGCCACTGAGTGGTGCTGTTGGCTTAGTTTGAGCTCCATGATTGGTGAAGCTTTTTCAACATTTGCAAGGAAAATCCTATGGTGGGCACTTGGTGATTGAGTGTTGGAAGAATTCAATGACAAATATTTTTAAATAGTCTATTTTAAGTTAGGTTCAGCTTAAAAAATCTGAAACCAACTTTATTGAAAATACATGAAGGCACCATTTTTATAAGAGGAAAAAACCTAATACTTATTTTTCTTCATTGATAAATATCACAAAATTCATTTTTCTAATAATGGATATTAATCAAAATAACCTGTATTTAGATAGTACCTACTACATAACAGACACGGTGCTAAACACTTTGGAAATATTATCTCATTTTATCCTCACAACTATCCTGGGGAGTAGATGCTATTGTAATCTCCATTTTGCAGTTAAGGAAACTGAGGCCAACAGAGGCTGTGACTTGCTCCTGGTTGCACAATTTAGATCTACTTAGATCTTCCTGACTCCAGGCCAAGCACTCTATCCACTATAGCACTTAGCTGCCTAATGAAACATCAATACCAAATCACACGTCTTAATAGATGAGGATATTTGATTTTTGTTGCTGTCTTGGATATTAGTTAATGATGATTATACTGCAATATAGATAGATGTGTAACCTTTAAATAACAGTACCCACTAATATCAATCATTTATTAGTCTCCTGGATATGCTGCATTGCAGCACAGGAAGATAAAAGGAAAGCATTCTCTGCCCTCAGGAAGGAGAGAATTGGGGATTCATCAGGCATATGTGCTGGTCAAGAAAAGGGATCTTTAATGGAGATCTATGAGTAATCCATAGAAGTTCATGGTGAGTTCAGGGTTTAAACAGAGAATGGAAACTCTTTGTGGGGGTGGGGGTGGATTGGATATATACTGTTCTGAAATTCCAACTTGTCAGTAGCATTGTCCTCTGCTCAGTTTTCTCTGGCAGGGGAAGTAAAAAGGTGAAAAAAATCATTTAATATTTCTGTACTTTAGTGCTACTCATCCCTGGTTTTTCCTTTTATCCTTGACTTAATGGCTAAGCTAGGTGCCTGAGTTCTGGGTCCAGGCAGTCCAGAGAATGGAAATCAACAAAAGCTAACTGATTTGTTGCTGTAATGGGGGCACCCAGAATTTTGCTGAACTGAGACACAGTGTGAGGCTGTAGACCATATTGTTCTACTCCACACTGAGAATCGTGTATCTAAGACAGATCTATTGAGCAAATGACAGTGCAAATTCTGCATTACTATTATCTTTTCTTAATGAGAGTGGAGGTCAATGAATAAGAATACCGAAGAAGAAGTAACTCTTGAAATTATTTTAGCTTTTCTGTCCCTGAACTTGGACAATTCCAGAGGTTGAAAAATGAGACTGGAGGTCGGTAAGACAAGTCAATGGAATTGTTTCTTTTATTACAGTCAAGTATATTATTTGGGAAAGTATGATAAAGGATGATATAGGCTTGGTGATTAACATTAAATTATTCCTTAGTATTAAAAAGAACAGTGAATTCCTTGGTAAATGCTGCTATATTTTTAGTATCATATTTATGGATAACCATGCAAAAATGACTTTTGTTGTATACTTTTGGCAACTGAGCCAAGTGCCTAACGATCAGTAGATATCAGGAGGAATACTTGTTGTAGGCTATTTATGACAGTGCTCTGCATATATGAGAAAGGTACTTCATGTGTGATGGCTGAATTTCCTGTAAAGAAAATGCATACTGCATATTGTTGTAAAGATTAGTGGAGTAAATCAATGGATTTAAAGTATGCCCAGAAGTGGGATAAAGCCCTTTCATGGTATGTACTATGGTCTTCAACCAGAAAGCACATTGTACAGGGGCTCTAATGCCTCCTGGTTCCTAACTTCCAGTACAACTCTTCCTTCTGATTAAAGGACAGCACGACTTGTCCCCCTCTCATGTTTCTCCAGGATTTACCTATCCAAGAAGACTATATCAATGGCATTCAAAACACTTACAAGGCCTTCCAAAGTGGAGGAGCTTGCATTGATCGCCCATTGATAGACTGTTTGTATGGTTTTTTGGTTGTTGTTGTTTTTTTTATCTGAGACTGTCTAAATTCCAAAAGACTTAACTGTGATGTGAAAATCCACATGCTTAGAGTAGGTTTAGGCTAAATCAACACTTCCTCATGACAGTTTTGTGAGGTGGGTAGCTCAAGTTGTATCACCTCCACTTCATAGATGAACAAATGGGAACCAGGAAAAACCAAGTGGCTGACCTAGAGCTCCAATGCTACTGAGTATCACAACCAAAGTTAAAAGGTCGAATTCTTCTGACTCCAAGTTCAAAAGTCTTGATAAAACACACACATACACACAGACACATTTGCATATATATGCACATATATACACATATGCATACCTATTTATTTTTATTTTTATCTATATCTACCTATCTATAGATTCTATCTACTCTATTAATAATTTATTGCATATCTATCATCTATCTATCTGTCTGTCTGTCTGTCTGTTTATCTATCACTGAGACCTGAAAAGGTGTCCTTCTAAAGGATAAACAAGCTGTAATCTGAGAGGGTGCACCCACAAAAAACAAATCCTAAAGCCTCAGTGTACTCATGTACACAGGTAAAATGGAATCCGGTCTTGTTCCTGGCAAATGTCTGTATTACCATTTCAGATCCTAGAGACTCGCTACTGGAAGCTCTCTTCCTCTTTCCCCTTCCCAGGTGATTTTAGTCTTCTTCAGGAAGAAATTTTTTTTCATCTGTATATCAACACCTATTGCACTACTTTACACATAGTAGCCACGTACACGTTTGTTGAATGAAATTGAAATTGAAATTGAAACCAAAGTACATTCTGCATACCTCAGGCCTATATTTTCCTCCTATCTAAACATATGATCTCAATTCCCTCCACCAATGCAAACTGACAACTGGGCCATAATACAGGCAATCACCTAGAGTTCCTGGGAAGTAAATTGTTTCTTTTATGGTCTCTGCATTCCACATACTAAAGAGGGACATGGTCCTTTTTCTTTGAAATTTCCTTTACATGGTCACATTATGACAGAGACAGGACTTGAACACGTCTCCTGATTTCTTTTTCCATTGTACCACTGTGCTTTGAAGCATCATGTCACCATATGCCTGTTGGGACAGTGGGGTAAGGGAGAAAATATCCTCAACTTGGAAATACCTTTGTATACATCATATTACACAGCATGGTCAACCTGGGGCTCTTGTGCTCTTGTGTATGAACTTTATGAGCTCATCCATGAAACATTGACTTGGATGTTTCATAGAGTTCACTTTATCATTCGATGTGACATTATGTACTTCTCCTAGATATGTAATTTGAAAGCGAAACCATTTTGCAAAAACAAAGAAAAAGAATAACAATGTGTTATCCTATTTATCTTATAATATCTTAATATAAACTCCATATTTCCATTCTTTGGCAAAGTGTGCTTTTGATGGATTGTAATGAATTTCCTATACACTTGTATGAATGTCTCCAATATGAATATGAATGGGATCTTTTAAAGCTGCTATTTTATTTTGTGGTAGCTGAGAAAAGGATAGAAAAGCAAAGAACAATTCATAGTGCTAGAGTGTTTTAAGATTTACAAAACATTTTCATACATCATCTCATTTGATCTTCCCAACAACCTTAAGAGGTAGGTGCTGTTATAATTCCCATTTTACAGATGAGGAAACTGAGGCTTAGAAAGCTAAAGTGATTTGATTATCGACAGCCAGTAACTGCATGTCAGAGGCAGACTATGAACCTATCTTTTCCCGACTTCAATTTTAGCACTGTTAGCAACATTTCCACATAACATCTATGTGAAAATGTTTGTATATACATACAGAAAGACTATATACATTATACATATTTACATAATATATACAAATATATAAATGAAAAAGATCACACTGTCATTGTATTTATATTTAATGAAAGATACTTATATACATTTAGTCAGCATAGATATATTTGTGTAGCTTTGGATATGTATATGCATATGCATCCATGAATGTATATGTAAACATAGTCTCTAAGTAGATAGATATATAGTTACACATATACATGTATATATGTCAATGTTTATGTACACATACACATGTGTGTACATACATATATACTAATAACACATATATACACACATATGTAAAATTCAGCAGGATTTTGGGCCAGCCTTGATCATTGCAGATATATCTGATGTGTGTGTGTGTGTGTGTGTGTGTGTGTGTGTGTTTGTAATATCTTGCTATAACTGCATGAACACTTCAGGAATCTTCAATTTCCTTGGCATGATACTTTCCAATAGTGTAAATAATAGCTTTTCTCTCCATCTCTTACAAGATACTATATTTTACTTTTTAGCCAGGCCCCATCCTGAGTGGGGATAGTTCTCCAAATTAGTTCCTGCATTCAAACCTCCCTTAATAGCCTGGTGACCTGGGCAAGTCACTTAGTCTCTATCTGTACGGGATATATAATGCCTATCTTACAGGGTTTTGTGAGGATAAAATGATATGTAAGGCACTTTTTATACCATAAAGTGCCATTTAAATGTTAGCTATGACTATGTCTATTATTGTTTTCATCATCATAACTCTGCTTATTAAATTATTAAGAGCCAGTGGGGGTAGGGAGAGTGATAGCTATAACGCTAACGATTCTTTTTTTCTAGTTAGAATAGCACTTTCTCCTTCCTTCTTTTTCTTAACAATATTAATCATGCTAAGTGCTTTTTTTTTTAATATTTCAGGGAGCGAGCAAGATTTAAGGGTAAGGACTAAACCACAAAAGATTAGAGATGAATTGAAAGTCAGATCTAAGGGGAGATGGGCGTAAGAGGAAATGAAGAGGAAATTTGGTCCCTTGTTGTGTGTTGACTTTCCCATGCCCTATCACCTGAATCAGACTTTCCTACAAGCCAATCTCATCATCAGCTTCAATAATCTGACTTCTGAGGAAATTTGATCACAGTGCTTTTGGTCCCAAAGTGAAGTATATGACTGAATGACACCTTCTTAGATAGAAGTTTTCTAATCAAGCTTTTGTAAGAGTGGAGAGGGGTTCTTTGCTCCACCTCACCACCCCATGTTGATAACTTCTAATGTTTCAATGAATAAATAAATACAATAATCCTGGGTCTGTGTCTCCATTTCCAAGTTAGGCTTTAGCCATGTAAGATTTAATTAAAATTTAAACTCCCCTCATTCCTATAGTATTAGACTTCCTCAGAATTTTGATATGCTTTACCATCTACTGAATTGTCATCATTACAAAGGCAAGGATGTGAGTGTATTTTTCTAGATATTACTTAAAAAAAAAACCCAACCTTATCTGTAAGATTGTTATTAGAAGCTTTATCGGTAAACTATCTTCACTCATTTTAAGTGAAGATAATTGATTTGGGTGGGTGGGGGTGGGGGAGTCATTCTTTTGTATAAGTAGCAAGTAAAAAAAAAAATCAGCTTCCTCTTTCACATCTGGAACAAACTCTACAAATGAATTCTCATGGTAGGATACAGTCAGTTCTACCTTTTGGGACATCATTTTTCTCCTGACATGTTTGATTCAAGGTGTTTTCCTGTTCTACGTTTCTGTGAATCTGTAGGTTTGGGAAAAAGAACTAGAAACCAAATGATACAACCTGATCTTAGCTGCAAGGCTGCCGAGATTTAACAATCAAGGACCTTAAAAGCAGAAGCTGGCAAGGGTGCCAGAATAATATGGGTAAGACAAAAACAAGGGAAAAACAAACTTACTTCAGTAGGCCATGTGTTGAAACATTAGGAGAAGACAGTTGCTATACAAAAGTGACTAGAGTGTGGGCCCTGGAGTCAGGTGGACCCAAGTTCAAATTTGGCCTCAGACACTTACTAGGTGTGTGACTCTGGGCAAGTCCCTTAATTCTGTTTGTCCCAGTTCCTCATCTGTAAAATGAGCTAGGGAAGAAAATGGTAAACAACTCCAGCATTTTTGCCAAGAAAACGGGGTCAATGGAAAATCAGACAGGACTGAAAATTATTTGACAACCACAGATACAAAGGGAACAGAAAAGTTTTAGATGCTTGGTTAACCTTGGAGATAAGTACTTATTGACCCCAGTTGTGACTGTGGGTAAGGGAAAATTGAAAAAGCCTAACTGGGAGAGAACAGAGTCCTGGAACTCCTGGGAATCCTTCAGAATCATTTCTGTGACTGGCATTAATTTTCTATTTTCACTTTTCTCTCTTTCCTTTTTTTCCTCCCCCACTCTTCTCCCTCTAACTCCAGTTACTTCCTTTCTTTTCTTTTCTCTCTGTGTCTATCTCTGTCAGTCTGTCTCCTCAATGACCATGTGTCAAACTAATTTTTATCAGAGAACAGAATGTTGGGAAAAGGAAGCAATTGAGGCATTCAGGATTGCTATGGAGTTTAGTTATTTTTTCATATTTAATTCTGGTTGGAACCCATTGAGTGACTATAAGCTATTTGGTAACATCTGTCTGCTTCTTTTCCTTCAGTCTTTGTATCTTCCCTCAATCATATTTTCCTCCCCTTCATCTTTTCTTTCCTAGTCTCTACTGGGGATAGTTTGGGGATAGAGAAGAGGGTCTAGATTACGAGTAAATGGCAGGGTCAGAGTGTTGATTGGAGTTTGGGGCAAGGGTAGTTCAGAAGAAGGCAAAAGGACACCATTATAGATTTTCTTTTCAGGACCTCCTTGGCAAGGAAGAAGGGTAATTCATTGCTAAGTAATTTCAAGGAAATAGTGAGCAGTCTGACTCATAGAAGGTAGACAGGAGAAAGACTATCAGGCATTCATGTAAACAGGTGTGGGATTAAGAATGTTCATTAGTGTGCAAAGAACTTGACCCAGAAGAGTGTGGCCTAGCTGCCTATTGGGATGCTGCTGTAGAAGTGGTATTGCTAGGTCAATGGGTATGCTCATTTTTATAGCCCTTTGGCCATAGCTCCAAACTCCTTTCCAGAATGGTTGGATCAACTCATAGTTACACCAAAAATTAATTAGTGTTCCAAATTTCCCACATCTTCTCCAACATTTATCATTTTCCTGTTTTCCTATGTTAGCCAATCTGATAGGTATAATGTGGTACCTCAGAACTGTTTTGATTTTCATCTCTCTAATCAATAGTGATTTAGAGCATTTTTTCATGTTATTATAGATAGGTTTAATTTCTCCCTCTGAAAACTGCCTGTTCATATCTGTTAACCATTTGTCAATTGGGAAATGACTTATATTCTTGTAAATTTGACTCAATTCTCTATATATTTTAGAAATAAGGTCTTCCTCAGAGGCACTAGTTGTAGAAATTCTTTCTCACTTTTCTGCTTCCCTCCTATCTTGGTTGCATTGGCTTTGTTTGTGCAAAACATTTTCAATTTAATGTAATCAAAATGATCCATTTTGCATTTCATAATTTTCTCTATTTCTTGTTTGGTCATAATTCGTCCACTCTTCATAAATCTGACAGATAAACCATTCATTGCCCCCCTAATTTGTTTATAGTATCATCCTTTATATCTAAATTATGTTCCCATTTGTACATATTTTGTTATATGGTGTCAGACTTGGTCTATGCCCAGTTTCTGCCACACTGACTGATTATTATTATTTTTTAAAGCAATTGGGGTTAAGTAACTTGCTCAAGGTTACACAGTTAGTCATTATTTATGTCTGGGTGCTCATTTTCTGAGGCCAGTTTTGATCTCAGGTCATCCCAACTCCGAGGCCGACGCTCTTACTCACTGCGCCACCTAGCCACCCCTACTAATTGATTATTGATAAGGGAAATAGGAGGCTTACATCTCTAAAGGAAGGAGACTTAGAATATATATATATATATATATATATATATGTATATATATACATATATATGTGTGTGTGTGTGTGTGTTGTGTGTGTTTTAATCATATATATGATTAAAACACACACACAACACACATACACACACACACACACACACACACACACACACACACACTGGAACACGAATGAGAAAGCATGAAGTAACAACCATGACTTCATATAGCTATTGCAAGGGGATGTTAGAATTTTGGGCTCGAGTTAGAAGTCATACTAAAGGCAAAGGCATAATAGTATAAAAGCCAGAAAACTAGGTCAAGGTATTCTGTAAACCTAGGACTGTATTAATGAAGCAGTAGTAATGCTTGCCCTACCTAAACTTACAGGTTGCTATAAGTATTCCAAAGAATAATATTTGGATAATGCTTTAAAAACTGGAAAGTAATAAATAATTATGGAGTAATAATACCAAAAAATACTAATATAGAGAAATGAGGCACATAGTACAGTTTATCCACTAGACAAGCACCTCAACTACTTTAATAAAATAAAATTCTCATGCAAGAGATTAACTGAGAACTCATCAAACTAATGCTAAACAGTTTTTTTGTTGTTTGTTTATTTTTCACAAATCTAATTAAGTGTAGGCTATTAAAAATGGGTCATGCTAGGCTAATTTTTTTTGACATGGTTATAAGATTAGTAGAATAGAAATAACAGATTTTAGGAAAGCATTTAACAAAATTTCTTATGATTTCTATAGATAATATAGGCTAAGTTTTAATGTAGTGAGGTAAACTCACAAGTAGTTATTAGTGAATAACTTGGTAGACTTCGCATAATGTTGTAACTGAATAGTCCAGAGATATGCCCTTGGTTGTGTGTTGTTCAATACTTTTCTCAATGTCTTGAATGAGATATGCATGGTATGCTTATTGTATCTATAGATTATAAAAAGTTGTATAGTAATAACTTTAACACGTTGCATAAAAGAGCCTATATGCAAAATGATCTCGAAATTCCAGAATGATGGACAGGAACTAGTAAAATTAAATTCAATAAGAATCATTACCCATGGGTTGAGAAAAAGCATAAGCATCGGTATTTCTAGTGTAAGACTGGATGTTGCAGAGAGAACAAAGTATCTAGACAGAAGGTTGAAATCTTGTTTCTGCCTCTTTCTACTTAAGTGATCCTAGGTAAATCATGAATAATTATAAGAAAAATGACTACAAAAAAATACTAATAATAGCTGGCATTTCTGCAGTATATAATGTTTTGTAAAATACTTTACTGCTATTCAGTTTTATCCTCACAACATCCCTGATATATATATTATATATATATATATATATATATATATATTCTATTATTATCTTTAATTTACAGATGAGGAAATCGAGGCTGAGAAAAATTAATTGACTTGTTCAGGGATATGCAATTAGTAATTATCTGGGGCAGGATTTGAATTCGGGAGTTCTATACACTGGGCCACCTACTGCCTCTCTTAACTACTCTGGACCTCAACTTCCTCATCTATAATTATGAGTGTGTTTGGCTCTTACTGCAAAAAAGACAATTGGGTCCTTTAAAGAACAAATATTTCTTAACCCTTCAGACAATGATGCTACAGACCCACAGGTACTGTCTGCTAAGAGGGCATTTGGGGCCAAAAGAAATAAAGACAAATAATGGTAGGGAACAAATATCTGCTTGGGGGAAGGGGGTACTTAGATAGCTACTTGACAACCTCATAAAGAAAAGATCTGCTATCTTCCTGGGTTATGTATCCATACTGTGACAAAGGACTTCCTAAGATTTGCCAGAATTGATGACTACTGCCCAATTCTGATCATTGAGATGAGCACAAATTATACTGCCAGAAAGAATCTAGAAAGCATTGCTAAAGATGACTAAGTGTTGAGCAAGAAACTGAAGCCCTTAGGGGAACAGGTGGTTGTTTTCATCACTGCTTCTGATATTTGTGAAAGTGTTGGGAAGAAAAAGGCAAAATTGGTAAGCAAACAGTTGGTTAAGAAGATGGAATCTGAAGATGGCATTTGGATTTCTTTGCTATGGCTTAAAAAATGTGATGAGTGATGGGCCTTAATGGACAGCTACTTTTAAAATGTGCTACTTGAAGGCCAGGAGAGTGGAGTTTTTTGTTTTGTTTTGTTTTTCTTTGTATTCTTAGTTCTTAGCATAGAACCTGATATATTGTAAATACTTAGTCAATGAGTGTTGACTGACACCTTTGCATGGAGTCTTGAAAATCTAATTGAAGGATTTTTAAGCTGGAAAGGAAGAAGAGAAAAAACTACTTACATATATACATCAAGCTATATTCCAAGAACAATAGCAGTAATGATTCCCAGAAATTCATAAAAGACAAAAGATAAACAATGAACCAGCAATAAAACTCATGACATCAGATTTTATCCAGTCATATACAATGTATAGGTTAAAAATCAAGGTGTACTGGAGTGCCGTGATATGGGAAAATACATCTGGTATCACTAGGATCAGTGATAAGAACCTGGTGGGATGAGACCAGTGACTGGATTTTAGGTCTGGAAGGACAGGTAGTAGATTGCTCAAAAGAAAAGTAGTTAAAATTTTTTTGCTTGCCTTAATGATCTCTGTTTCAAAAGGAAGAGATGATAAAGAGTAGAATTTCGATTCTGGAACTGACTTGCCAGTAACAAAGAGGAACCAGTAGAATTAGTGTGAATTTTGGAGGTGGCTTTTCTAATTTGAAAGAGACAGATGTCTGAATCAGGAACAGAAATTCAGAGACAGAGAGTCAAAGATAATCGGCATACCTTCACATAAATTCTAGATTTTAGGAAAATCATTTTCAAAGGATTTAGGGAAAGCTTAGGTTGCATAGGTGGGCTAAAATTTTATAGATAAAAGTCATCCCAGGAGGAATGAGGAATTCTCAAGAATACAATCATGAAGACAAGGACAAACAGTCATGGTGAGGGGAAAAAGGGGAACTTGTAAAAAACAAAAGACCACCTATTCATGCACAGGGAATTCAATGGAGAATAATATTTGTACTATAAGGATAGAAATAAATGCAAATAGGGTGTTGATTCCCAAGAAAAATGATGAGATAGTTAGAAAATTTGCTGGAACCCTTGATGAATTTTTCACCTAGTCCAAGTGAATTGCAGAAGGGATCTTGGAAGCCATCTTGTTGAACTTGTACATCCTAGGATACTGAACATATTTGTAAGTATGACTGCTTAACCATTATCAGGGGTTTTTGAAAGATCCTGGACAATGATAGAGGCATGGCAAGATGAGAGAAGTATATATGCTGTCCTGATTTTTAAAAAAGGGGGTGTGGATTTTACAAACAATGGGTCAGCATACTTTACTTCAACTCTTGTCAAACTTCTAGAATGTATTGTTAAAGGGACAGCTAATAAACATGTAGAAGAGGAAACAGTCATCACAAAGAGACAGTATGACTTCAAGAACAGGTCATGCCAGCCTAATCTCATCTCCTTTTGACAAGGTTACTAGGCTAGTAGATCAGGGAATGCTAGGTAGATATGTTTACCTAGATTTTAGCAAAACATTTGATGATATCTCCTGCTCTGTTCTTTTAAAAGATGGAGAGATAAGGGCAGAACAATAGTACAATGAGTTGGATTTGAAACGGGTTTAAGGATTCAACTTTCATCTTTCAATAGAACATAATCTCCTTGAGGTCAGGGATGATTGTTGTTGCTGTGGCTGTTACTCTTGCTGCTTCTTCTGTTGCTGTTGTTTGCAATTTGTCATTGTATCCCTGTAATTATGAGTGCCTTGCTTATTATAAACTTTTATATTTGCTTGTTGGATTCTATTTCATGTAAACAATAGGAATGCAAAGAAAGAAAGAGAAGTAGGTAAACTAGAAAAGACAATGGTTTTGGGAAGAGAGGACTTGAAGGAAAATAGTAAGTATTTACACAGTACCTTAAGGTTTGCAAAGTGAAGTGTGATTTGAATGTGGTTTGATTATCACAATAACCCCAAGAGGTAGGTGATACTGTTGGAACCATTTTACAAATGAAGATACAGTCTGTTAGAAGTGAAATTACTTGCCCAGGGCCATTCAGTTACTGAGGATCTGAGGCGGGATATAAACTCAGGTCTTTTTCACTCCAAGTCCAACACCATCAACCTCACCAAATAGCTGCCGAGAAAAACAAATTAGCAAGGTAGTTAGTAAAGGCAGAAGTGTGGTCTTTCATTCTCAAAGTGAACTAAAATGACATCACTATGTTGGGATCAGAGCATAGTGTTGGATGGTGGCTGATCAGCCCAATGTGAGCTTGGAAGGCTCTACCGTAGTTTGGGCACAAATAAGCCATACGAACATTTGAAGTAGAGATGTCTCTAAATTTGTGCATCTCATGTTTCTTTTGAGCTACTATAGTTCTGCTTTGTTCATAGATCACAATACCTTTGTTGACATGGGCATAGCATGCTGGGCAGTCCTACACAACTATATGAATGTCCCAAAATAGATTCCAAATTTCTTCAGAGAGACTTTGAGGGTGTCCTTGTATCACTTCTTTTGACCTCCATGTAAGTGATTGCCTTGTGTGAGTTCTCCATAAAAGTATTTTAGGCAAATGTGGCATTCAAACAATGTGACCATCCCATCAGTACTGTGCACTCTACATAGGATGGCCATGTTATTTGAAAGGGAAAAGTAGAAGCAAAGAGAAGGAAGCAAGCTATGACCGGGGAAGGTTCACCCAGGGGAAACCCTGAGGTGACTAAGAAGCAACTATGTTCTCAAATTTATATACAGCTGCTCTGAAAGAAATTGCTTTTTCACCATTTTTCACCCCTTTGTTGACATAGCCTATGTCCTGACATATGGAAGCTATTCCAGTCTGTTTTGAGGAGACAGTCTTATTCTGGTATGATTCCAAGCAACTAAAAAAGAAGTGAGTTTAATCAGCATCCCTCAAAGTACAATTGTTGGACTGCTGGCAACATTCTTTAGATTTTGGGGCCAATGCTACTTTTGACTGAGTAACTTTTCTTGTAGGGCATGTTAAATAGATGTAAAATAAGGAGGATAAAGAACTCACATTCTTTACCTCAAACCTCATTAAGTTTGTAAGAAAGGAACCCAATTCTTATGGCTTTCTGAGCTAGTATATTAAACTATTTTATATCTCTGATCCTTTTCTTTTCTGCCCATAAGGAGAGAAGCTTAGGGGCATGTTAGTTTTCCCAGTTTGTCCATGGTCAGGTCTTTTAGACACTATTAAAAACAAATATTTTATAAAGAAATGGAATTTGAAATTTAATTAATGCTAATGCAAGCTATTAAAATAATATGTTTAGCCTAAACATCAATGTTTGCTGTAATTGAATTTTATCTGGTAACACTCCTCGCTCCTTCAGGGAATGTCTCTTTAAGGCCTTCTCTTTACAAAATAAATTACTTGCTCATTTAAAAACCTGTAAATTAACTCTGAAAACTACTCAGAATTTTGTTTAATACAAACAATTAGCTTAATCACATTAACAACATACACTGCACCCAGTACAAGAGTCTTTGTTAGTTTTAATTTGTATGATGGTACCAAATATGTTGTGCCTTCTTTATTCAAGGTTGTGGATGTGATTTAATTATTTTCCCCTGCAGTTATTTTTAGTCTGCCCTGGACAAAAAAAGTTTGATATTATTCAAATAGTGGGAAAAGACAAGCTTTGTATGAAGTCAGAATGTGTTATCCTAGAGTTTTATATAATGCTAAGCCCTGATCCTGATTCAGCAGCTCATTCTTGTTCACTGTGTTTCAACTTTCCTTGAATTGGATTATCTTAGGTCAAGGTAGCTGAAGGTTGTGTATGTTATAAGATTTACCTGTAAACACGGGGTTCCTAAATTTTTCTGAACATCAGCATAGACAATAAACAAGAATTTTAGGTATCTGAAAATGAATCACAAGAATCTCAACAGTTGCAAACTCAAGGACCAAGACTTCATCAAAACCATTGAGTCTATATTGCCTTATGGAGTATATTGCACAGTTTATTAGTCTTTCTGTATGCAATCTCTGTGTATATGTATGTTTATTCTCACCTATGTCTGTGTCTATACAGCATGTTTTGTATCAATGTAGTCTGTGTGTTTGCTTGATCATTGCCTCTCACTAGAAAACATGTGAGCTATCACATAGACGATGTGTATATTTTTACTTTGTCTTTGTTTGCAAGAATTCTGCATGCTAACAACCCATTTTGGCAAATTATTTTGGAATTAGTTGTCTTCTTGAATTCTGAAAATAAAATATATTTTATATGTGTGTGTGTTGTGTTTAGGGTTTAGTTTTTTATAAAGTAGACAACTACTGGGAGAACATTAGAAATCAGATGGCTTTTAGGGTGGTTCATTTGGTAAATGCCAACAGCCAGTCTATGGTATCTGTAGTACCTGATACTATACATACTTCATTTCAAACTGTGACTTAGAAAGTCTTTAAAGTGTATACAAAGTGCTTTCTTTCAGAATATATTCCTTTCATTCTAACTACTATTTTTGGCCCAGACTGATTTTTATCACCCTCAGCAAAGAAACTCCCTTTACTTCAGCAGATCTGAAACTCAGATGAAACTTAAGGTCTTGGAGTTACCCTCAGTATTGAAATGTTGTGTCTTCCCTAAGGTCTCATAGAAAGTATGAATCAGAAAAATCTTGAAGCCTCATCCTTCTGACTCCAAGGTCAGGTTTCTACCCACTACACCCACCACACTGGGTCTCCATTATAATACAACTATACCTCACCAGCAAAACAGAGGGTTGGATTTACACTAAACAAATTTGGTCTCATTTAATAGTTTCTGATAGTGACAATGAAAAATACTGTATCAGCAGAAAATAGAAAGTTCGCAGTGAAGTCAGACATCACTCAGTCCAAACACATTTTTTTGATAGACGAGAAAATCAGGGCACAAACAAGAGAAGAGAGTTGCCCATGGTAATGCTCCTAGTAAGAATCAGAACGGAGACCCTAAACTGGGTCTTCTCAGTCCAAAAATAGTGTTCATTTTTTTTTTTTTTGCTTTTTGGAGGGCAATTGAGGTTAAGTGACTTGCCCAAGGTCACACAACCAGGAAGTGTTAAATATCTGAGGCTGGATTTGAACCTAAAAGTAAAGACTTCCGACTTCCCTTGAGTTTGAGATTATATTGTTTCTATTATTCAGGTTATAACATTTTTTCCCATTATATATGAGATAGTAGTATAATAGAGTCCGAGAGAATGATTAGTTGTTCATTTGATGATATTGCCATATCTTCATTCCAGTGGCTACAACATCACCTCTTTTTAATGTCTATTTCTGTTCTAATGCATTTTCTTTAGTTCATTATAGTTGGCTTATTCAAAAATATCCTTACATGTCAGAAGTGAACCCTATACACTATAGTATTTAAGACAAATTTACAATAGGTTTCCTAGGAATGAAAGTACCAGTCATACTCTGGGCATCACTGAAAAATAATATAGATTTCAATATAGAAACTAGACTTTAACTGTCAGGTAGGATGGTAAATTAATATATTACTAAAATATCCAGTTTTCATTATTAAAAAGTTTGTAAATATTGTATTGGGGAAATATTTAAATTGAATTTTGAAAATTTATCACCATGTCCCACCCTGATAAGGAAATTATTTTCTCAATGAAAAGATAGGAATGAGTAGCAAAACTACTTTGGGACAGGTGGAAAAAGTTATTTCAGTGAAATCATGAAAGTTGTAGGTCACCCTTTGAAATCTATATGTCAAAGATTAATGTTGAATGGAAAAATTATCACAGGACTCCTAGCATTAACAGTGCAATTAGGTGGCACAGTGGATAGAGTTCCAGGCCTGTGGACAGGAACATTCATCTTCCTGAATCCAGTTCTGGTCTCAGACACTAGCTGTATGACACTGGACAAGTCATTTTACCCTGTTTGTCTCAGTTTCCTCTTCTGAAAACATGAGCTAGAGAAGAAGATGGCAAACCATTCCAATTTCTATGCAAAGAAAACCCCAAGTGGGGTCACAAAGAGTTGGACACAACTAAAATGACTAAACAACAAAAAGGTATCTATAATAGAAAAAGAGTTTTCACAAAAAGTACAAATTTTTTATCAGTGTTGCATTTACTGAAGTGTACATTAAGCAGCATATTATATCAACTTAATGCTAGACATTTCAAGTATTATTCTAAACACAATAATGATAACTCATAATCATATAGCATTTTGAATTTACCAAACACCTTACATATGTCCTCTCATTTTTCCTCACAACAATCCTGGGAGGAAGGGGTTATTATTATCTACATTTTAAAGGTGAGGAAACTGAAGATTAGGGAGGTTGAGTGATGTTAGGAGTCATGCAGTTAGTTCAAAAGAAACATTTTTGAACTCATGTCCTCCTGAGTCGAAATTCAGTCCTCTATCTAGAATGTATAAAATAAATGAAAATTGAATAATAGAGAACCCATGGAGTAATTAAAGAGGTAATCATATTAACCTAGATTATAATTGCATTTTAAAATACAGTTTGTGAATATAATTTGAGAATCATTGCTAATCATTTATGCACACTAAAACTTCAGTGTTTTAAAAATAATCACTTAAAAAAATTCCTTATTGTACATTGTATGTTTTGGCTCATCAAATTTAATCATTAATCAACAGAATCATTCTTCTTCTTCACTTACTTTTTCACACCAAAAATACTGGTTGAAACTTGTGTGATTTGTCCATGTCAAATCCTAGAGTATATATACCTCTGTGTGTGTGTGTGTGTGTGTGTGTGTGTGTGTGTGTGTGTGTGAGAGAGAGAGAGAGAGAGAGAGAGAGAGAGAGAGAGAGAGAAATCATTTCCTTGTGTTTTCTAATCAAGTCCAAAGATAAATTTTACACCAAGTACTATAAATATCAGAGTAAAAATTCTATGTTGATACAACAACTATAAAATTTCCATTACCTAATTATCTATTCAGAGATTGCAAATTAGCTGTTAGCTGATTTCTACTTTGCTTTGTATCATCCCAGACTATGACTAAATATCGTGTCAATGGGCCACCTACAAATATTTCCTGAGATTAACAATTAGGCTGTCAGAGATACAGAGATATAGCTTTTGGAAGGAAAAATCTAATTTTAATGGTTCATGTATGATTATTACAAAATTATGTTTGGGTTATATAGTGATAATATCTTCTCATTAATGAATATGTCCATATGCAGAGATAAGAATTGATTTCTCTATTTTAATCAGTCAACAAATTATTATTGAGTAAAACACTGCTCCATCCATTGTATCCCTAATTTTATTTGAATCAGGATGAGAATTAAAGAACTAATATAATTGTAATATAGATAATATGTGGAAAATTGTATAATATAAATCTATAATATAGATGTTGAAGCAGTTTTAAAGTGGATGGGAACATTTTCTTATATCACTAACTGCATTTATTTTTACATTAAATATGAGTCATGACAAAGAGGATTTATTGACAAACAGATAATAATTAGGAGAAAGCACTGTATAGTAAAAAGTGTGTTGGATTGAAAGGGTTTTGGTTTGTATCCTTGCTCTGTCCTTTGCTACCTCTGTGACTTTGGAAATGACCTCTAACTTTCTCTCTATGTTTTGATCCTATGAATGATGCAATTAGTAAAGGAGTATGTCTTTAATCTTCTATAAGAAGATTATCTTTTTATTTAATTTTATTTAATCTTCTATAAGAAGCATTTTCTCTTTGCTTACATTATTACCCCAACATTTTTTTTGTACAATAGCAGGTGGGGAAAATGTAGAAATGACTTGCTGAAAGAGTTGCTACCTTAACTAATTTGGGTTAAAATTAAAATTTTTGCTTTTTTATTTTTGGAGGGAAAATTGGGGTTAAGTGACTTGCCCAAAGTCACATGGCTAGTTAAGTGTTAAGTGTCTGAGGGCAGATTTGAACTCAAGTCCTCCTGACTTCAGGGCCCATGATCTATTCACCATGCCACCTAGCTGCCCCCAAATTAAAATTTTTTGATTACCAGATTACTAGACCTTACCTTACATGAATTGAACAATGTTAGAAGAACTTGTTAATAAATTGGCACATTTACTTTAATTGGATATAAATATGTATATAAATATATGCACACACATATATATATATACATATGTGTATAAATGTATACAAATACAACATTGATAGCGTCCAATTATTTTTTATGCTTTCTACTGTTGTTCTGTTATGCCCAACCATTCATGACCCCATTTGGGGTTTTCTTGGCAAAAATACTAGAATAGTTTAACATTTTTTTCTCCAGTTCATTTTACAAATGAGGAAACTGAGGTAAACAAATTTTAAGTGTTTTACCCAAAATCACACAACTAGTGCCTGAGACTGGATTTTAAGTCATATCTTCCCAACTCCAGGCCTAGTGCTGTAGTCACTGTATCACCTAGCTATGCCATTTCTCAAGACATTACAGGATCATTTAATTATAGAATTAGAACTGGGAAGAACTTTGGAGATCATTTGGTTGAATATATTAATTGCATAGATGAGGAAATGAAGGTTCTGAGAGATAAAGGAAATGGCCCAACCTCACACTTCTAGCAAGGGGGAGAAACACAAACGAACCTAGAACTTTTAAATCCAAACCTAATGTCCTTTCTACCATACTAGTCAAATAACTTTAGAAAATATGGCTACTCAATTTAATTACTGATAGAAACCCTATTTAGGGGCCAATGGGAAGAAGAAGCAATGGTAGCTGGATCCTCTTATGGTGAAAGGTAAGTGAGTAGTAATCCAAGGTCTTCTATTTTCATCTTTCATTTCAACAAGCATAGATACTGTGCTTTTATCTGTCAAAAAGCATTTGTTGTATTTATCACAATTTATATGTGACTTTACTTACATATAAAAATTGTAGCAAAATATCTGATTATATTTTAATTTTACATTTTTAAAATCTCAAACAAATTAATAGAAAAACCAATTATACACTCTGAGATACCATAATCTTGGAGATATGTTTCTCTATATATCGGAGAGCCTTGCTTCACAAATTAAATTTTATAAGATTCTACTTTGTTTATTCAATAAGGGTGGAAAGAAATCCAACCAGGGTAGAAGCCATCCCCCCATCTCGTAATAAGCTTAGTAGCATATGATTTCATACCAAAGTATTTTAGAAGACCAAACAATAAAAATCTAGAGTAACTTTTGAGATATTGAATTTTAGAACAAAAACAGAGATGCATCTTCTAGTCAACATGTGATTTTCAAAGGAACTCGTTTGGGGTAATTGTGAAGAAAGTAGAAAGAATTCAGACAATCTAGGAATACAGCACTTGATTTATGAGGTGTTATTATGGATTAAATGGAAAATTTATGAAAAAACACTAGACAGTGACATTTATATGTCTAATATAATCCAAGAATGATATGTACATAATCATTAAAGTTAATATTTTTAGTCTTTTAACTTTTAATCATTTTAACTTCACTTTATCACACCATTTTCTTTGACAAGTTATTTTTTTTTCTGATAACCTTAGGCATGCCATGGATAGATTTTTTACTTTGTTTCATCTTCCTCTTTTATCATATTTTTTGCCCATATTTCTGATTATATTGATAATATAGACCTTCTAGTGTGAAAATTTTCCTTATTAATATAGAATAGCAACTCATCTCTGACTTAAGAGATGATATGAATTGCCTGATATGCTTATGGAATTTTTCTATCATTGTTGAGTATGTTAGAGGCAAGACAGTCCTAACTCCAAGGTTGGACCTGTAATAACTACATTTACACTGCCTATTCTTCCATTTTCTATTTATGAAAATGTGTTCTAATGTTAAAGAAAAAGTTAGCACTACACACAGTAAGTAGGCACTTTGAGTGTGAATTGTCCTTGGTACTGAAATACACTATGTCATAATGTGATATACTTAAGAGCACATCTGTTGTTTTAACATATAAAATATGTCTTGTGGTCTTTTGATATTTTTCCAAATCAAGAGTAATGAAATAGATGACAACACATGGTATAGTGGAAAGATTATATTATCTGGTTTTGGATTCAGGACCTGGGTTCAAAGACAAGCTCTATCATTCAGTAGATGTATGACCTTGGAAAAGAAACAAAGTTACCTCTCTCAGGTATTCAATTTTCTTATCTATGAAAGGAGAGACCTTGATTAAATATACTTTAAGGACCCTTCTAGTTCTAAGTTCTATGATTTCTGAACTTAATAGCCTTGTCACCCTGGTAAAGCCATTAGCCCTTCAGTGCTTAAGTTTTCTAGCTATGAAATAAAAATGATGAGTCATGATGAAGGAGAAAGATGCCTACACCCAGAGAAATAACCAAAAAGAACTGAGTTTGAATCCTGATGGAAGCAAACTACTTGATCTTTTTCTTTTCATTGTTTGGTTTTATTTCCTCTTTACCATTTTTCATCCCATCTAGTACAATACGACTTTGTAACCTGACTAATATCTAATGTGAAAGTATTTGCAGATCCTATACTGGACTATATGCCGTCATGGGGGGGTGGGAGGAGGGAGGGAAGAGAAATTTGAAACTCAAGGAACTTTGGAATTGAATCCTGTAAACTAAAAATAAACCAACAAATTAAAAAATAAAAACATTGAATGAAAAAAATAAAAACAAATGTGAAAAAATGATGAGTCATGCACTAAATATCTCAGAAGGTTGTATTTGCTAAGCTTAAAACATTATTAAATATGAATTAACATTATTTTAGAGGTAACAAGTAATCTGGGATAGTATATGATTTTCAGGCATGTATATGTATGTGTATGTACATATATATATAATCTATATATATATACATATGCATATACACATAATGCATAATCAAATGGATAATATTTTGGAAAGACCAATACGGGTCCATTTTCTTTGATTTGCTCTGTCATCTCAATTGAATTTCATTCATAACTCCAATTAAAATGATAAAAAAGAGTAAAATTAAATAATGCCCAAGTACTTTTAACATCAAGATTTTCATTAGGCAAATATCTTTTAATCAAGGAATTGACATTTGGAGAGTTCTATGATATTCTTCTTCTTCTTTTAGATTTTTTTTTTTCTTTTTGGAGGGTAATTGGGGTTAAGTAACTTGCCCAAGGTCACACGGCTAGGTTTTTGTTTGTGTGTGCATTAAGTGTCTGAGGCTGGATCCAAACTCAGGTCTTTCTGACTTCAGGGCCAGCGCTCTACTCACTGCACCACCTAGCCGCCCCTAGATTTTGCTTTTTGCTTTTTGGAGGGGGTAATATAGGGCAATTGGGATTAAGTGACTTGCCCAAGGTCACATGGCTAGTTTTGTGTTAAGTGTCTAAGGCCAGATTTGAGCTCAGGTCCTCCTGACTCCAAGGCCAGTGCTCTATTCACTGCATCACCTAGCCACCCCATGATATTCTTCTTGAAATACATTCATCCCAATTACATCCTCTATGTGGGAAGGGTGAAGGTAGGGGGAGAAGTAAGGAAGAGGAAATAATATAATCTCTGTGATCCCACTCTTTCCCCCTCTACCATTTTTTGTATCAAGCAAAATGGTTAGTAAACTGGCAGGATGGATATTTTAATATGGCCAATGGTGTTATTTAGTATTTCAGAAGATCTAGAACTCTCTTTGTGGGCACTCCTCTGATGAGACAGAAAATCATTTTGAAAGGCCTTCAAGAATTTTCTTCATAAACTGCTGAAACCACAACTATAAAAGCATTCATCCCCTAGTACCTGGTCTTTGGGTGGTGAGCTTTGCTTCACTTAGCTTGACTAGGCCTCAGATAACTTATGTAGAGTCTGTCTCCATTCCTGTATTTTCTAATTTAATAGAACCTTCCAGATTTCATTTACATTGGCCATGACTTTTAGGAACCGAAGGTCAATATTTCACCATAATGCCCAGGAGTAAGGATTGAGCAGTAAAACAGGAAAAAATATGATAAACTTTGAATTATCTTCATTAAGAGAGGCACAGTGTGGCATCTGGGGAATTAGATTCATCTAGCCCATAAGCTTTATGATTGGCAATAGCTACTTACTAAACTAATTCATATAAATACCAAGGATCATCCTATTCCCTCCAAAGTAAAAGAAAAGAGAAGAAATGATATCTCTAATTCTATGTGACCTCTGGTGACTACTCAAACTGTCACCCATATTCCTCAAGTACTTCATCCCATTAGCCCTCATTTCTGTTCCTCCTTGCTGCCTACAATAACCTGCTGCCATGCCTGGCTAATTCCGAAAAGGCATTTTGAAAGATGAGGGAGAAAACAAGGATATTGTGAGACCCTTGGGTTCTTTCCCAGCCGGTGGCATAGACCACATGGATACAAGATGGCACTGCAGATGGTACCATTCACACATATATGTGGTTGAGTAGCAAGGCATAATAGTCTGGCACTGAATGGTCAACACATAGAGGCCAATCTGTGATTGAAAATTTGATTCATGTAGACTACAAATCAGCCAGCCTGGACATGAGTAATTAAAAGTTGAATCTATGTAGCCTCAGAAATTAAATTATACTCATTAAAAATAATTGTAGACCAAACAGGATATATATATATATATATATATATATATATATATTTAATGAGGTCATAATAATTCCAACAGCATGAGAATTCTGACATTGTTATAATAATAATAATTGCAATTTATATAGAGTGATTTTCACACAGCTTAGAAGATAAGTATTCTTTTTCACAAAGCAGGAGGAAACTCAAGACAACTGAAGTTGGATAACTTGTCTATAGTGAAATAATTAATGATAGAAGTGAATATTGAGTCCAGGTTTAGTAGAGTTCTTTTCACTACATTGCCTTGTCTCTATAATCAATCAACCAGCAAGCATCAATTAAGGGCCTATTACATGCCAGACACTGTGGTAGGTGCTATATCTTCAAAGACAAAAACCAAATGATCCCTACCTTATGGAGTACCTATTTTATATCCAAAGTCATTTTACTTTTACATTCACTAGTTTTCTCCATATCTGGTATTGTTTGTTCATATAACATGCAGGAGAAACAGTTAAAATATAAGAACTAAAGCAAAAATAGAACCAGATATGACCATGAATTTGTGTACTCTGCTGTACCTTCTCAATACTGCTGCATATTTCTACTATGATATCTGTAGTGAGTCATACAGCATAGTAAGTAACTCTTAGCATTCTGCAACATAAACTCAAACTAAAGTTGAGATTTGTACATCTGAAAGGGTATTGTCTTTGGAGTTTCAGTAAGTAGAAGAAACATGATTTGAGCCCCCGTTTCCTGATACTCAGTCGCTGAACTCCAGAATTCACTTGGGGGCTTTACTCACAATGCTTATTCCAATCATGTCAAGGATTGGAACAGCTTTGCAATATTACTGCTAAGTGATCACCTGAACTCTAGCTAAATACTTCCAGTAATGGGGATTTAATAATCCCCTCCAACACATTCAACCCATTCTAATTTGAATAAACCTAAAATTGCTAGATCTTTTTTTTTCCTTCTATTTAGCCAAAATTGCCTCTACATAACTTCCATTCCTAATCCTGCCTTGTAACATTTGGCAAAATAAGTCTAACCTCTCTTTGATATAACATATTTTTATATTGAAAATAGGTTTCTAAGTCAGAGGTCCTTGTCATTAATAATCATCACTAGAAACATATTAATTAACAAAGCTTAAGCACTCACCTGGTTTTGATAGAATATGACATTATTGAGATTTACTGCTAAATCAAGAGCCAACAAGCATTTATTAAGAAATGGCTATATGTTATGAACTGCGTTAACATTTTGAAAACTTTTTAAAATTAAAAATAAATACTTAAAGCATTTATTGAGAGGTGAAATAAAAGACTACAAAGGAAAATTTAAAAACCCTGCTTAGTTATTTGAATATCTGTAATTTTGTCCTCCGAGCAATAAAATATCACATTTCTTGAGAAATGGGTTTTGTTCACTGCTGTAGCTGAAAAAAAATTATCATTTTTTTTTTGCCCAAACTGGTTATAGTCCCTTCTAAACATAGTCAACCTTTTCCTCAGACTCTAGTAAGGAAAAACAACAACAGCGATCTTCTGTTTAGATAATACCTTAAGATTTTCTTTTTTTTTTAAATGCTTTATTAACTTCTGTTTTACATCATTCATTTCCGCCAGATTTTGAGTTACAATCATTTTCCCCCCATTATTCCCCTACCCAACCTCCCAGAATAGCAGCCCCACAAGATATCGCTTCCTCCATCTGCTCTCTCCCATACCTTCTCCCATACCCCCTTCCACTTTTCCGTTAGAGGAAGGTGAATCTTTGTGTCCCAATGCCTGCACATCTTATCTCCCTATTACAAGCAAAAGAGTATTAATAATAGTATTTATATATATTTGAAACATTTAATGTTACGACCTCGAATTTCAGATCCATTTCCTTCCTCCCTTGTCACCCATTCCCTCTGGGGAGATAAGTAATTCGGTATATGTTGTACATGTCTAGCTATGCAAAACATTATCATAGTAGACATATTGTACAAGGCTGCTTATAATTCCCTCCCACTCATCCCACCCCACACCTGGTCCATTCCCTACATGATCCTGTCCCTCTTCTATAGTGGGTACTTCCAACCTCCCCTCCCCCCAAGGATGCCCTCCCATCCATCATCCCTCCTCTCATCCCCCTTCGCCCTATTCTGCTGCAGGTTGAGATACCACATTTAGTATGTATGTCATTCTCTCCCTGAACCAAATTCAATGAGAATGTGGTTTTGCCTTCCTATTCTCGCCCTCCCTTGCAACCATTTTCCCTTGCTTCTTCTACATGAGATAGTTTACCCTACCCTGTCTCTCCCCATCTCCTCTTGCCACTTTCCTCTCTCACCTCATAATTTCATCCCTTGAATATTCTCCCTTCCCAGCAAATTCTGTGCCCTTTATCCATATATAACTGTAACCATATACACACACATTCACATATGTATTCATGTGACCACACATCCTTCTTCAGTTATTTTCATAGTGAGAAAGATATCATCAGTCACAGTTATTGCTTTTCCATATAGGAATGTAAATAGTTCAACTTTGATAAGTTCCTTTTAATTTCTTTTCCCTGATTGCCTTCTCAGGCATCTCTTCCTTCTTGTGTCTGGATGTCAAATTTTCTATTCAATTCTGGTTTTTTCCTCAAGAATGCTTGAAAGTCCTCTATTCCACTGAATGACCATATTTTCCCCTGAAACAAAATACTCAGTTTTGCTGGGTAGGTGACCCTTGGGTTCATTCCCAGCTCTTTTGCCCTCTGGAATATCATATTCCATGCTCTTTGATCCCTCAGTGTAGAAGCTGCCAGGTCCTGGGCTATTCTGATTGTGTTTCCACAATATTGAAATTGTTTCTTCCTGGCTGCTTGTAGTAGTTTCTCCTTGATCTGGGGATTCTGGAACCTGGCTATAATATTCCTGGGAGTTTTCTTTTTGGGATCTTTTTCAGGAGGTAATCAGTATTTTGCCCTCTGGATCTAAACCATCAGGTCAGTTTTCCTTGAGAATTTCTTGAAGGGTGATTTCTAGGTTCTTTCTTTGATCATGGCTTTCAGGTAGTCCAATGATTTTTAAATTGTCTCTCCTGGATCTATTTTCCAGGTCAGTGGTTTTTCCCATGAGATATTTCACATTGCCTTCTAATCTTTCCTTTGTTTGGATCTGCTTAACAGCATCTTGATTTCTCATAAAGTCATTAGCTTCCATTTGCTCCAGTCTAACTCTGAAGGAATGAATCTCCTCAGTGAACTTTTGAGATTCTTTTTCCATCTGGCAAATTCGACTTTTTAAGGCATTCTTCTCCTCATTGCCCTTTTGGGCCTCCTTTGCCATTTGAGTCAGTCTATTTTTTAAGGTGTTGTTTTCCTCAGTCAGCCTGTTGACTCTCATTTCATACTTTTCCTGCATCCTTCTCATTTCTCTTTCCAATTTTTCTTCCACTTCTCTTATTTGATTTTTAAAGTCCTTCTTAAGGTCCTTTATGGCCTGCAACCCGCTCATGTTTTCCCCTGGGGCTTTTGGAGCAGGCCTTCTGACCTCACAATCCTTTTCCCGTTCTATGCCCCCAAAATAGGAGTCTAGGGTTGCATTTTTCTGTTTCCTTTGCCTTGGCATGTTGCCACTTAATTACTTGACTTTTGGGCTTGTTGCCACAGTATGTCTTTGACGACAGATAGGGGAGTTTTCGTCCTGAACCGTGTGGGAGGACAACTTCCATTTCTGGCAAGCTGTAAACCCACCCACAACTTCCACCCCAGATCACAATCTAGATCCAGGGAGGGTAAAGCAAGAGTGATTACCCCCCAAGACTGATAGCTGGATCTCCCTACAGTTTGAAGGCCAGGAGCTGGAGCTGCCTCTGAAAACTACAAAATGGTGTGTCTCCTCAGTGGCTTCTAGCCCCCAGGGGAGGGAGCCAACGCATTCCCCAAATACTGGTCCCAAAGTCCATAGGACACTAACCTCTTACTTTGTCCTAGGCATGTCTATGTTTATGATTCTGGAGTCGCCACAGCTGCTGGTGTTCTGGGGTCTCTCCAGCTGGCTGCTGGCCCTGCCACCCTGGGGCTAAAACCTCGCCTCACGCGGACCTAGGCTCGGCTAGGCTTGGCTCCCTGCGCTCTGCGTGTGCTGCTGGCTCCCAGAGTGCTGCGCTGGTCCTTCCTGCAGGGCTGCTGGGCTGTCCTTAGCAGGAGGTTAGCTTCTCTGTGTCGTTCTGTGGGTGCTGGGGCTCCAGAAGTTGTTCAGAGTCCCCTTTTACACAGTTTGGGGGGAATCTGGGGCCAGAGTGGCTTGGATGAGCTGTTTCTACTCCACCATCTTGACTCCTCCTACTTTAAGATTTTCAAAGCACTTTTTGCGTTAAATCATTTGATCCTTACAATGCTGTAAGAGTGGTGCTATTTTTACAGAAGAAATTGAGAGAGGTTAAGTGATTTTCTTCTGGCCACACAACTATTACATAGTTGAAAGCAGGTTTCAAATTTAGGTCTTTTTGATTCTGAAGTCCAGCGTTGTATTCACTATGTCACCTAACTGACTTGTCTGTCATAGCACTGGTGGCTTCCCATAACCCATAAGAATTAAAGGAGTAAATGGTGATGATAACTACAAAGTCAGAAGGAGCCAAGCCTGTCTATTTGAAATAAACTATTGAACCTGATTTCAAGTTCTCACCTGTTGTGAATAATGTTTGGTATAGGTAAAAAGCAAATAGGAGACTCCTTTTTTAAATATGTAAGGTGAATGTATTAGTGCATATTCTCTCTTAGCCACATCCTTCAAGCCTCAGATGACCTCTGTTTTCATTGTGTGGGTCAAGTACATCAACTACCAATCAAATTAATAGCTCTTGCATGTACCAGTGGTTGTTTTTAGGTTAAATGTTGTGAACAAATTTGTCAGCTGTGGCAATTCTTCTGGTGATGGGCCTTTTTGGACTTGACTGTGCTGGTCCTCACATGACAGCTGAATAGTTGAGCACTGGGCCTATACTCAAAATATTCCCAATTTGTTTTCTACTTACATTCTTTGTGACCCAGGATAATCCCCAAACCACCATGAGACATTGGAATAATATTTTATCATTAGATCAGATGCTTTTCATTTCCATAATTCAGAGACAGATTTCTGTGTAGTCAGATCTCCCATCTTCTCACTCTATTTCTGCCTCCACTCCATCTTTGGCACTACTGTCAGACTACACACACACACATACATACACACACATACATACACACACATACATACACACACACACACACACACACACATATATATATTCACACACATATGCATACCCACACAATGTGTGTGTGTCTGTATAATAGCATCATGCCATTCTTCTGCTCAAAAATGTTCAAAAGTCACCATTTTCTGAGTAAAGTTCAGTTTTCCTACCTGCAATTCAAAATATGGTATCACCCTACCAATCCATTTCATACTACTTACTTCCTTTGATATACTCTAACCTCCAGCAAACTGAGAATCCTCTCTCCTCCCCAAATATGCCCTCTTTTATCTTTCTTTTGTGTCTTTCATCACACTATTCCCTGTGCTGGGAATTTCTTTCTTCCCCAACTTTGCCTGTTGAATTTCTATCTATGCTTCATGATTTGGAAGGGATTTGGAGTCCATCAGTTTCAACCCTCTCCTTTTATAGATGAGGTCATGGAATCCCAAAGAAGTAAAGTGATATCCAAGATCAGAAGCTGGTAAGTGGTGAAGATGGGATTTGAGCCTACTTCATCCTGATTCTAAATGCAACACTCAAACCCATATTCTCCCATCTCCATTAAGCCTTCTCTCATTCTTCCAGTTGGTAAACATCTTTCCATTCTCTAATATTTGTGTATATGCCTAGGTGTTTTGTTTTATTTTGTTTGTCTGTTTTACTAGAAATGAAGTTTATGTTCCAGTGGATCAAATTAAGTGGTGTCATTACTGAGTCTGAAAACATCTCAAGGATTCTCATTGGTTTCTGAAAGTTCAGAGATCAGTCATTTCAACTTGGTCATTCACTAAAGTCATATGATGAAATAAAAATACTGTCTTTGCTAAAGATTACTTTGAACTTTAAAATTCTAAATTGATGCAATATTTTGGCAACCACTATGGATGCAAAATTAAAGTTATTGGACATTATTTAGATCAAAGTAACACCAGTCATTAAATAGTAACAGGAACCATGCAATTCTATAATATTTCATTTATAAATGAAACCTTTAACTTTTCAAACCATTTCAGAAGAATTTAGACAATGTCCATTAAGCCATATTTCTAGGCAATAAGATTTCCTTGAAAAGAAGGAAGTATTGCATTTGAATAAATTAAGGAAGTTTAAAAATATAGTATGAATACTTTGGAAAGTAATCTGTTTCCTTGATTTGACCCAAAAGATTCAGGTACAAGGTCATGTCATATAACATAACAATTTTTGTTAACTGGAAGAATAAAGTGTTGTTACTGAGTAACTGTCATCTGTTCTAATTATTTTAGGTCCCTGTATAATATTCACCAATTTATTTTCAGCTTTGCGGTAGAAGGAATCTTTGACCCGGATGGCATTCTAAACCAAATTTCTGACAAAAGGAAAAATTCTGCCATACGATCAAGTCTTGTTTATGCTATAATCACTCTTTCTCTTTTGGTAGGTGGCATGTATGCAGTGGTTACATGGAGACCATACAATGATGGAGATGATTGAGAAAAAACGCTGCTTGTGCAAAGAGATAAAGGCGAGACAGAAAACAGAGAAGGGACTTTGCAAACAAGACAGCATGCCAATTTTACCAAGTTGGAAGAAGAATACAGGGACAAAGAAATACAGTCCTCCACCATATTCTAAACAACAAACAGTATTTTGGGATACTGCAATTTGACAAAGTATGAGATGCTGCAAGCTCCATAAGACTATTATTTCACTTGTATGGGGGTGGGGGGTGTTCACCAGGCCTGTTTAAGAGGGTTTTGGTCAACATATATCTTCTTTACTCATGATAAAATGATAACACTGCCCTTGGAAATTCAAGTTAAGTTGTGTTTACTTAAAATAAGTCCAAGGCAAATTAACTTTACCAACAAATTAAGATATGTGTGTTTATTAAGAATTTTTTTAATCCAAAAGATATTAAAAATGTAAATATTTTACTAGTCTATTGAAAGAAAACACCTGAAATAGTTCACATATATACATATATAATTTACAGAGGTATCAAGAGTTTTACTATATAATGTATTAAACAATTTATTTTCTATTTTCTATGTAATCCTCTAATTTGTTTCCTTTTCCTTACCCACCTAAATTTGTCTTCTGTACAAAAGCATGTGAGTATAAATCATTGTTCAGCAGTATAATATATGAATAAATCTGGTGCTGGGATGGTAGAAGTTGCATATCACCATATTCATTAGGCACATCTGTTACTTTTAATTTTTATTAAAACTTGACAGGAAATTAATGCAAATGTAGCACCTAATTTGGATGTCCACATCACATTAAAACCAATCTCTCTTGCTACATTAGTTTTTAAGGAGTTTATCTTAAATATCCTCTTGTTTATATTAAATAGTGGTTAGTCAACTCTCCAGAGATAGTTATTCAGATATACTTGGCTAACCTAGTAGAATAACTTTACTTGAGAAATGTCTGTAGGGATACACTTCCTTGCATTGTTGATTTTAGTAGTGGAGACCAGGGTTCACTGTGACTATGAAAAGGGATATCAGAATCTGAATAATTATACTGTTTTCTAGAAGATTTTTTTTTTTTTGCCATGGCAATGTAGCCACAATTCCTGACAAATGGAAGAATGAAAGGTAAGAGGATATGTGTTTTTATTTTTTTGCCTGAGGAAAAAAAGAAATTATGAAAGTCATTCAAGATTTGTTTACATTGAAATTTTTTTTGTGTGTATACTCAAATGTTTCTCAAATTAGCTATATTTAAGATAAAAATAACATTTCTCCAGAATTATCCATTAATTTTAAAATGTTCAGGTCAGAGTTTTCCACACAGAATTTCACTTTGTAACAAATTATGATACCATGACCACAACCAAAGAATTGTGACTTTTATTTTATTGTTTAATTTGTTTTAAAAAATGGGATGGGGATAGGGATGGGTCCAGTTGTATATGATGGTGGGATTTGTGTTAAGAGCTATATATCTTCCAAAAATGAATTAGCAAAAAAAATGAGTATTGCCACGGATAAATGAAAAGTAAATAATCACATATATTTTGTATATTTAGATGACTATGCTTCTTAAATCTCATAGCATGGACATTCTTCTTTAACAATCACTTTAGTATTCTTTGAAAAAAAGTGTGTTTTTTGACATCACTGTCATATTGGCTTTCCTTTTTAAAAGATATTGACAGCAATGCTACAGTGCTTGTCAATAAAACCAAATATAAAAGAATTTCATAGTTTTTGTAATCTATATTGCTAAACCTTGAATAATGCTTTATTAGTGAAGTTCCTTTCAAGCCTTTGAGATATTTTAAAGATAATTTTAATAATTTATAGCTAATGTATATTTTGATGTCCAAACTCAGAATTCTGTACAAGATAAGGAAAAAGGTAAGTGTTTGTATATACATGTGTGAGTGAATATGCAGGAAATATTTGCAAAAGCAAATTAAGAGTAAGAGGATTTTCCATAATGGAGGTGGGATAATAAAATAGAATCATGATTATAGGAAGTTATGAAAAGTTCTTTATCACTTCAAATTACTGTCCTTAAAATTCACCAGCTGTATGTTGTTTCAAATCCAACCATCACTGGCTTATAAAAATGAAAATTTTTTTGAAAACACATTTTAAAGAAAAGTTTTATGATCTTAGTTTTCTATTTATTTAAGTAAATCTTTACTATGTATTTAATTAAATCTACCACAGAAATACAGCCAAGTCAACCTCAAGAGATGTAGTTCTCCTTTAAGGGTATATTTAGGACCAATGTAGTAATCCTTGCCATAACCTTGGAATTATATAGAGGAAATAATTGTTAAAAAGGATATTAATGTACTTGTCACTTCTTGCCTAATTTCTTTTAAGTAGGAAGGAGAAGTGATTTTAAGTATACAACTTGACAGATAGGAACTCAAGCATAAGTGTTTAATTTTGATGGATATTGTTGTTGTGTCCACCAGCATTGGATTTTCCTGTATAACTTTTCCCATTTCATAGGTTAGGGCACATTTTTCACTGTAATTTCTCCCAAGTCTAATCCAAATATAATAGAATTAGGTGATATGGAAAAGTGATATCACAGTGATTTAAACCCCAATACTTTCATTATATGCCTATGAAATTGTTGGTTGCATATATCTAATCAAATCCAATGAGCATTTATTAAGCAATGAGCATATGCAATGTGCAAAAGCACTGTGATGGGTGCCAAAGACAGAAAAAAAAACAAAAAACAAAAAACAAAAAAACAACCTACCCTCCTTAATCTTACATTGTAATGGGAGTAAATTTGCATAAGAAAAGTCTTCATTAACTGGTTTGCTTACTACAAAAAAAAAAGTATTTCCCTCTTCTCTCATCATTTCTTACCCGGAGCTGAAGAGAATGTTAATAGACAAGGTAAAATTTAAAAACAACCTCTTGGGAACCACATATAAGACACATTTTGGATCTGATCTGATTATTGGAAGTAAAATGCTAACATTTCCAAACAGTTGGATTGATCTGGTTAGTTATCTTCCTGACCAAATCAGGCATGACATAGTCATCAATGTTGCTCCGAGGTCAAGAAATCGTCTCATTGGTAATCAGGGTGATGGATTTTCTGCACACAGATTCCTTCAATAGAAATGATGTAAATTTTGGAAGTGAAAGTGAGAAAATGAATAAAAGAAAAGGAAACACCCAGATTCAACACAAGCATAATATCACCTTTATACACAAATGAAACAAACCACATCAATTTATTCCCTGGCATAGAGTTTCTTTGTTATCATATCAATGTAGGCCTCCATCTTTTCCCATGTAGATGTAACTGAAGCAAGGATGAAATAATCAGTGATCTCTGGCACTAGTTGATAAGACTCATTTTTGCAAAACTGACTTATATAAGCCACCAGTATAATTTTTAAAATGCATATATGTGAATATATGTGTGTATAAATATACACATATATACACACATATGTATATATGTGTGTGTATATATACATATGTGTGAGTGTGCGTATATATATATGTTCTCAGTCAAATAATTACTTTAAGAAATGAATCCAATCAAACAGGGTCCTGCACATCCTAAGCATTCCAGAAATCTTTCTGGACTGAATAAATAAAGGCTGACATGACTAAATTATACCTTTGAATTCAGTTCTGTCTAGACTCAGCTATACTCAGGTAGTACATGGAATATTCCTTCAAAGATCTCATATTGTTTAGTAGCATGCTATTGATGTTTAGCTTAGGCTGTGTCTATATGCCTTAGATGGAGAGTTTTTATTTATTTCAATGATCTCATGAGTGAAAATAGTTGAAGCAGTTGTTTGACAAATACGTCTAGTCAAATCAGAAGTCAATATGTGTATACAGATAAGCTTAGCATCATCAGGGGAAGGGAGCAGTATTCAATGGCCTCTGATAGAATGTTAACAGTGCATGCCATCAGAGAGCTTAATTCATGTCCTTCTTTATATATTTGCATATGAAATGCAGAAAATGCCTATAGCTTATAATGCAAAGACCAATTTATTCTTACAAATACATATTTAAGCTAGTCAGGCAACAAAATGCTTTGACCAACTCACCCTGCCTATTTACAGTCCATGGAAATACATCAAACCAATGACATCGTCATTTCTGACCTATCCATTCTAAGTGGAAGACTGTCTTCCCCATCTTCATGTGCCCTATAGTGTCCAGTACAATGCCTTTGCATAAAGGATACACTGGATAATTATTTGATGCATCAGATTTAATTGAATTGCATTGGATGAAAGGGCAAGGTGGTATTTGCAGAACTGGGGCAATTAATTAGACAATCACTAACATTCTCAAGTCGAAATTGTTATATTGCAAACAAAGGAGGATTGTTTAAATAATGAATGTTTGATATTTGTATATATGCTTTCTTTTTAGTGCTTTCCAGATCAAGTAGATAATCAAAACAAATGACTGGAATGCATTAAAGCTAATTTACAAATACATAAAGTCTGTTTATATGTAAGCATCTTCAGGCACACATACAGTATGCCAGTAGAATTATGTAAATCAATAATGGGCTAACAGGTTTTGCAATGTGAGGAACTGCTCTTGAACTCAATGTCTTGAGGATTGGATTGAATTGAAAACAGTTTGGTGTTTGGATCAATGTCTTCTTGGCACATAGGTATATAGAAGGGATAAAGAAACAACTGGTGGAATTTCCCTTTAACTTTCAAATTTAGGGATGAACATGCTTAGACGAATATAGTTGGGGTTAACCCCAGCATAAAGATATTTGAAGTATCTTTTGAGGTGTTTAATGACCTCCCCATAGAATTGGGTTTTCTCATCCCTAATGTATCTGCATTGACACATGTATGCACCCACATACAGTATACATACTGTATATATTTATAAAATGTTTAGTATGCACTTCTTTTGTTTGGAACTCTTGGAGTTAACCTTTCTAGTGTAGCAATTTGTGTAAAGTGCACTGTGATGACAAGAAAGCACAGTCAAATCACAGGTCTTGTTATTCTTGCACTAAAATAATGTGTTTACGTATTTAGCCACTGTATGTTTACTTTATCACTCTTTTTGAAAAATTTAAAAGAATAGCTACTAAGAAAATGATATAAGATAGTATGTTTTTTAGTGGATAATGGCACTACATTTTTAAAAGACAGGGTTTTTAAAAGAGAGGAAATCATTCTAATTCCATTTCATTCTAATGTAACATGTTTACCAATATCTTAATAACTGAATGTTCAATTGCTTTCTTCATGAGTTCTTAGAAGTGTCAGGTCTGTGCCTGAAAATATGTGCAAAGGAAGAGTAGGTAGCAGATTTCTGTACTCATGTATTTCTTAACTATTTCTACATACACAGTCTACACACAGATATAATTTCTTTTCATTTTTGTACTTGATTTTTTAAGTGATATGTAATTATAAATGTACTTTGATACTTCTGAAGTAACAATATGTTGTTTGGGGGAAAAAGTTTTGATTTCCTTAGTGCATTGAAAATATTTTACAATCCTTTTGTGCTTACTGATTTGTGATCCTGTGTAATTATAATAAAAGCAATAGTTTAAAATACCTAGCCTTGATGTTTTATGATTGATAACAAATTGGTAGATACATACTGCATGGGTTTTCCATGGCCCATGCCATTTTTTTTTGAGGGAAGAAGGAAAAAAATGAGTATGGATTTTCCTAAGGTATGTCACAATATGTGATGTTTCATGTGATCTTTTCATAAACTGAGGGGAAAACTTGAAACAGAGACCAACTTTGGAGTCATTGGACTCACTTTAGTTTTCTTCAGAGGTGGGAGGTAAGGGTGGACAGTAAAATAAAAAGGAAGTTCACATGCTTATTCCTACAGTTTTGAATAAAAACAACCTTCTAGCAGTCATGAACCTAGGTAATTAAATAAACAGATAACTCTGAGGTATGAGGGGAAGTTCATTCTTAGAGATAGAATCCAGCCTCTTTACCAGAAAATTGAATTTGGACACTTATAGACATCTAAGATATATAGTAAACAGCAAGCATTTATTTAATGTCTTTTATGTGAAAAGACTAGCTTGGCTTTTAGAGTGAGGGTAGGGTCAGAACAATAGCAATAGTGAAGCTCTTGAGACTTTTCCCCAGGATTCTTAAATTTAGAGAGAGGATTACAATATTTTAATATAGCTTTAAGTATTAATAATTAGCTAAAATGAGAAATTGCCACAAGAAAATTGGCCAAACCCCAGAAAAGATTCTACCAGGAGGTTCCAAAATGCTTTCTCCCAATTGGACAGTGCTCCTCTCTGATTAGCAATGGAGATGAGTACCCTGAGGACTTTGTCTCTCCCATGTGGAATTTCTCCTTCCAAAGTTCCCAAATCTTAGGCATCTTCTTGAGGTCCACAATCCAACTGAATTAAAATTTTATTCAAAGATATCTCTTATGTTGTTTACTTGAGGCTCATTTTAGGGTTCTTGGCTTTCAAAAGTGATGTGTGTTAGCATGGGGTTATGGATTCATATGGTATGATACTTGTCCACATTTTACAGAAAGAATACAATTTAATTTACCTCCAGTATTTAATTTTTCTTTTCTAGTTTTCTCTTACCAAGTACTTCACAAACCATTTACATTTTCTCTATGAAAAATGTTCTTTCTAAAAGCTTTTCTCCTATTTTCAAAGATCACCCACAAATATTGAATATTAAAAATCTTCAATGTTATTTTCAATGTTTTCTCTATTCTGCCCTATTTAGTATCCTCCTGACCAAAGACTGCATCATAGTGTGCATATGTGTATGTATGCACACACACACAAACATACAAACACACAACCCATACATATATGCACAGAAATTCACTGGCCTATTCTCCCCTAAAGTGACTTATTCTCTAAATTACATCTTCACCATTTGCTCCATTAAAATTCTTATTCTCCAAGTGTGCTTTTTGTCTTAGTGGGAAATCAAGCTGACTAAATTTAAATTAAGATAAGAATGTCCTAACCTTCCTAGGGATATTTTTATTTTATTAGAAACAATGAATACCTAGAGAATCAAGTAAAAAGCTACTTGAGATAATAAATAAATTTAGCAAGGTTGCAGGGCATAAAATAAACCCACATAAATTATCTGTATTCCTATATATTTCTAATGAAGTCCAACAGCAAGAAATAGAAAGAGGAATTACAGTTAAATTTACTGCAGACATTATAAAATATTTGGGAATTTACCTGCCAAAACAAACCCAGGAAATATATGAACACAATTACAAAACACTTTTCATACAAATAAAGTCAGATCTAAATAATTGGGAAAAAAATCAGTTGTTCGTGCTTAGGTTGAGCTACTATAATAAAATGACAATTTTATCTAAATTAGTTTACCTATTTCATGACATACCAATCAATTTAACAGAAAATTTTTATAGAACTAGAAAAAATAGTAACAAGATTCATCTGGAAGAACAAAAGGTCCAGAACATAAAGCGAATTAATGAGAAGAAATGCTAGGGAAGGTGGCCTAGCCATACCAGATTTTAAACTAGATTATAAAGAAGCAGTCATCAAAACTACTTGGTACTGGGCTGAGGAATAGAATACTAGATCAGTGGAATAGATTAGGTACACAAGACAGAGTAGTCAATGATTATAGTAATCTACTGTTTGATAAACCCAAAGATTCTAGCTTTTGGGATAAGAACTCACTATTTGACATAAACTGCTAAGAAAACTAGAAAATAGTATGGCAGAAATTGGGCATAGACTAATATCTTACACCAAAATAAAGTCTAAATGGGTTCACAATCTAGATATAAAGGCTGATACTGTAAGCAATATGGGAGAGAAAGGAATGGGTTACCTGTCAGATCTATAGAGAAGGAAAGAATTTATGATTAAACAACAGATAGAGAACATTACAAAATTGTGTGCAACATACAACAACAATATTTTATCTGTGATGACTAACTTTGATAGACTGGGCTCATTTCAGCAATGCAAGGTTATAAGACAACTCCAAAGGACTCATGATGGAAAAAAGTATCCACATCCAGAGAAAGATCATTAGTCTGAATGCAGATTGAAGCAAACTACTTGCTCTCTCTCTCTTTGTTGTTTTGTTTTGTTCCTTCTTTCTCATTGTTCATTCCATTGGTTATAATCCTTTACAACTTGACTAATGTTTAATGTGAAGGCATTTGTAGAACCTACACCCAATTGCATGCTGCCATGGGGTGGAGGGGGAAGGGGAGGGAGGAGGAGAAAATTTGGAACTCAAAAGCTTGTGGAGCTGAATGTTGTAAATTAAAGATAAATAAATAAATATATTTTTTTTAAAAAACATATATCTATCTATATCTTTAAAAAAGTACCAAATTCTCTCCCTCCCTTCCTTCCCATTGATTGAGAAAGCAAGAAATTTAACATAGGTTATACATATACAGTCATGCAGAACATATTCCCACATTAGTTGCGTTGTTAAAAAAAAAAACAGACCAAAAAAAAACTCCCAAGAAAAATTAATATATATAAATTTATATATATATATGTGTGTGTGTGTGTGTGTGTGTGTGTGTGTGTGTGTATGCTTTAATTGGCATTTATTATCCACCAGTTCTTTCTCTGGAGATGGAGAGCATTTTTCATTAAGTCCTTGTGAACTGATTTGGATCGTTGTATTGCTGAAAATAGTTAAGTCATTGATAATTGATCATAATACAATATTGCTTTTACTGTATCCAATGTTCTCTTGGTTCTGTTCACTTCACTTTGCATCAGTTAACGTAGGTCTATCCAGGTTTTTTCTGAGCATTTCCTGCTCATTATTTCTTAAAACTCAATAGCATTTCATTGCAATCATATACCACAAACTGTTCAGCCATTCATTCATTAATTGGCATTCCCTCAATTTCCAATTCTTTGCCACTACTGAAAGATATACTATAAATATTCTGTACATATAAGTTCTTTTTCTTATTATATCTCTTTGGAATACAGACCCAGTGGTAGTATTGCTTGGCCAAAGGGTATTTGTTGTTTTATATCCCCTTAGGTATAGTTACAAATTGCTCTCCACAATGGTAGGATCAGTTCACAAATCCACCAACAATGCATTAGTGCATTTCTCCACATCCCCTCCAACATTTGCCATTTTCTTTTTCTGTCATGTTAGCAAATCTGAGAGATGTGAGATAACATATCAGAGCTGCTTTAACTTGCATTTCTCTAATTCAAACTAATTTAAGCATCTTTTCACATGACTATAAATAGATTTGATCACTTTGTCTGCAATCTGCTCATATCCTATAACCATTTATTAATTGAGGAATGGCTCTTATTTAAATTTGACTCAGTTCCCTATATATTTAAGAGATGTGGCTTTATCAAAATACATTTTCCCTACAGTTATGATTGCTGTGTATTTCCCTCCATCCTTTTTCTCCCATGTTTATCCAATTCTCTTTTATCACCCCATCTATCCTCAAAAATGGTTTTGGTTGTTTTTTGTTTTTGTTTTTTGCTTTTTGGAGGGGGGATGGCAGGGCAATTGGGGTTGTGACTTGCCCAAGATAACATGGCTAGTAAGTATTAAGTGTCTGAGCCTGGATTTGAACTCAATTATGTACCTCTTGACTCCAGGTCTTGTGCTTTATTCACTGCATCACCTAGCTGCCCCCTCAAAAATGTTTTGATTCTGATTAATGCCTTCCCTAATATGCCCATCCTTTTACCAACTACCTCTTCTTTTCTCTTATTTCTCCTCTTACTTTCCTTTTAGGTAAAACGGATTTCTATACACAACTGAATGTGCTTGTTATCCACTCTTTAAGCCACTTCTGATGAGAATAAAGTTTAAGTGCTCCTGCTTACCTCCTCTATCTGCCCCTCCACTCTAAAAGGTATTTTATGCCTCTTCCATGTGAGATAGTTTATTCCACTCTACTTTTCCTCTCCCCCTTTTCCTAGTGAATTCCTCTTTCTTACCCCTTAATTTATTATTTTTTGAGATATCATCTCATCATATTCAATTCAATACCCTCCATTACAAGTACCATCCTCCCATCTAGGAATATAAACATATTAATCTCTTTTATTTAACAATATTTTTTCCAATTACTTGTAAAGATAGTTTTCAACATTTATCTTTGTAAAACTTTAAGCTCCAAATTTTTCTCCCTGCCTCCCTTCCCTCCCCCACCCCAAGATCACAAGCAATCTGATATAGGTATTACATGCACAGTCTTATTAAACATATTTCCATTTTAGTCATATTGAGAAAGAACTCTCAGAAAACAGGGAATAAAATCACAAGAAAAAAAAAGTAAAAATAGTATGCTTCAATCTGCTTTCAAACTCCCTAGCGCTTTCTCTGGATGTGTTCAGCATTTTCCGTCATGAATCCCTTATAGTTGGCTTGGATCATGGGATTGCTGAGAAGACCACAGTTGGTCCTCACACAATGTTGTTATTACTGTGTACAGTGTTCTGATTCTGCCCACTTCACTCAGCATCAGTTCATAAACAATTCAAACTTATTTTATATCTTATGATTTCCCTTTCCTGTTTACCTTTTTATGTTTCTCTTGAGGTTTGTAATTGAAAGTCAAAGTTTCTGGAGGGAAAGTCAAGATGTCAGAAAAAAGTCCAAGAAGTTGCCTGAGCTCTCCCCAAATTCCATCAGAAACAACATTAAATCAAGCTAATGAATAGATTCTGGAGCCACGGAACCCACAAATAGATAGATATAGGGAACAATTTTCCTGCTTGAGATACCTTAGAAGAACTTTAGGAAAGGTCTGTCTCACTTACATAAAAGGGGGGTACAACTCACTGCAGTAGATGTCCAGGCAAATCAACTGGAGGCTCTTAGCTATAGCACAGAACAGCAATTGAGGCCTCATAGTCCTGGCTCAGCAGTTCAATGGCACAGAAGACCAGGTGTGAGGCCTCCAGCCCCAGCACAGAAGGCAAACTCTCAGCCCTATCCCTAAGGACACAACAGGCACAACTAATCCAGACTACCCCAGTGCAGTGGGCAAGCCACCAGTACCTGAAGACCTGAAGTAGAAAGTCAATGGCCAGGCCCCTGGTCCCCAGCACAAGAAGCTTAGGACAGTGCCACCAGTAACCAAGAAGCCGAGCTCAACTTCAAAAGTCATGAAATAGACTAGAAAATTAAAACAAACAAAAAAAAGACATAAAAGAGCTCTGACCATAGAAAGCTACTATGACAAAAAGGAAGATAAAGATACAAGTCAAAAGAGGACAACAATATCAAAATGCCTACATGAAAAGCTTCAAAGGGAAATATAAATTGGTCTCAAGCCCCCAAAAGTCCTCTTGGAAGAGCTCAAAAATATTTTTAAAATCAAATAAAAGAGGTAGAAGAAAAATCACAAAAAGAAATGAGAGTTGTGCAAGAGAGAGTCAAAAGCTTGGAAAAAGAAAAAAAATGACTGAAGAAAACTATTCCTGAAAAAGTAGAATTGGCCAAATGGAAAAAAAAATGCACTGAAGAAAACTCCTTAAAGCCAACTCTACCTAAAAACTAACTCTGCTCAAAAAGTAGAATTGTCCAAATGGAAAAGGAGGTATAATAGCTACCTGAAGAAAATGGTTGTTTAAGAATTTGTATTGGGCTAGTGCAAGTTAATGACTCTATGAGACATCAAGAATCAATCAAACAAAATCAAAAGAATGAAAAAAAGAAGAAAATGTAAAATACCTAATTAGAAAAAAAAAATTGAGGTGGGGGTGGAGCCAAGATGGTGGAGTAGAAACAGCACTTCCAAGGTTCTCTGCCTCACATAACTTCCAAACAATGTAAAAGGGGACTCTGAACAACTTCTGGAGCCCCAGCACCCACAGAACTACACAGAGAAGCTAACCTCCCACTGAGGAGAACCCAGCAGTGCTTCAGGGAGAGGGGAGCACAGTGCTCTGAGAGCAGGCAGCACAGCATGCTGGGAACTGACAGCTCAGGGCTCTGGGAGCTGAGCCCAGGCCCGAATAAGCTGAGGTTTTACCCTAGGGCATCTGAGCCAGCAGCTGGCAGGACAGACCCCAGAACACCAGCAGCTGTGGTGATTCCAGAATTATCAGCACAGATATGCCTAGGACAAAGTGAGAGGTTAGTGCCCTATGGACTTTGGGACCAGTATTAGGGGAACACGTCGGCTTCCTCCCCTGGGGGTGAAAAGCTACTGAAGAAACAGCTGCACAGAAGCTGTTTTGCAGCTTCAGTGGTGGATCTAGCTCCTGGTCTGCGAACTTTAGGGAGACCCAGCAATGAGTCTGGGGGACTGTCTGGATCTGGATTGTGGTCTGGAGGGGAGAAGTTTGGGGTGGGTTTGCAATTTGCTAGAGCAGGTGGAGGCTTTACAGAGGCCACTAAACCTGCAGAAGTTGTGAAGACCCCACATTTGGGCAGAAGCTCTCCTGTCTGGTGGCAGAGTCCTACTGTGGCAACAAGCCCCAAAATCAAGTAATTAAGTGGCAACATGGCAAGGCAAAAGAAACAAAATATACAGAAAAAATTCAACATCGGACTCCTATTTTAGGGGCAAAGAGGCTCAAAGCCTGGAGGAGGACTGTGAGGTCAGAACTCCTGCACCAAAAGCCCCAAATGAAAATACAAGCTGGCTACAGGCAATAGAGGAACTTAAGAAGATTTTTAAAAATCAAATAAGAAAAGTGGAGGAAAAACTGGGAAGAGAAATGAGAAGAATGCAGGAAAACTATGAAATGAGGGTCAACAGCCTGACTGAAGAAAATAACACCTTAAAAAATGAACTAACTCAAATGGTAAAGGAGGATCAAAAGGGCAATGAGGAGAAGAATGCCTTAAAAAAGCCAAGTTTGCCAGATGGAAAAAGAATCTCAAAAGCTCACTGAGGAGATTCATTCCTTCAGAGTTAGACTGGAGCAAATGGAAGCTAGTGACTTTATGAGAAATCAAGATGCTGTTAAACAGACCCAAACAAATGAAAGAATAGAAGGCAATGTGAAATATCTCATGGGAAAAACCACTGACCTGGAAAGTAGATCCAGGAGAGATAATTTAAAAATTATTGGACTACCTGAAAGCTATGATCAAAGAAAGAACCTAGAAATCATCCTTCAAGAAATTCTCAAGGAAAATTGCCCTGATGTTTTAGACCCAGTGGGGAAAATAGAGGTTGAAAGAATCCACAGATCACCTCCTAAAAAAGATCCCAAAAAGAAAACTCCTAGGAATATTATAGCCAGGTTCCAGAACTCCCAGATCAAGGAGAAAATACTACAAGCAGCCAGGAAGAAACAATTTCAATATTGTGGAAACACAATCAGAATAGCACAGGACCTGGCAGCTTCTACACTGAGGGATCGAAGGGCATGGAATATGATATTCCAGAGGGCAAAAGAACTGGGAATGAACCCAAGGGTCACCTATCCAGCAAAACTGAGTATCTTGTTTCAGGGGAAAATATGATCATTCAGTGGAATAGAGGACTTTCAAGCATTCTTGAGGAAAAAACCAGAGTTGAATAGAAAATTTGACATCCAGACGCAAGAAGCAAGAAATGTCTGAGAAGGTAATTGAAAGGTCATTGAAAGAATCTACCAATTACCTCCTGAAAGAAATCCCCAAATGACAACTCCAAGAAATAGTATAGCCAAATTTGAAAACTATCAGGCCAAGGAAAAAATACTGCAAATAACCAGAAAGAAACAATCCAAATAACCAGAAGCCACAATCGGACTTACACAGGACTTCGCAGCTTCTGCATTAAAGTACAAGAGGGCTTGTGAAATGGGGGAAATGTTTTGGATTACAACCAGGAATCAACTAACCGGAAAAACTGAGTATAATCTTTCGGGGTGGGGGGATTGGGTCTTCAGTGAAATTGGGGACCTTCAAACTTTCCTGAGGAAAAGACCAGAACTCAACAGAAAACTTAATCTTCAAATACAAGACTCATGAGAAGTATAAAAAGGTAAACGTGTAAGGAAAAAAATAATAACATGTTATTTAATATAAATTGTTTATATCCCTAGATGGGAAGATGTCATTTATAACTCTTGAGAACTGTATCTATATTAGGACATTTAGAAAGGGTATACATAGATAATGTGGGTATAAGTTGACTTTAATGTGATGATATAAAAATATAAGGGGTAAAGAAAAGTATTTTACTGAGAGAAAAGGAAAGAGGGAAGCAAAATGGGGTAGATTATATTAGATGAAGAGGTAGAAAAGACCTATTACAATAGAGGGAAAGAACGAGGGGATGAGCATTCTCTAAACCTTCTATCATTGCTTTGGCTCAAAGAGGGAATAATATACAAACTCAATTGAGGGTAGAAATTTATCGTACCCTTAGGGAGGTCTGAGGGAAAAGGGAATGGTAAAGATGAGGGCCGTATAAGGGAGGGAAGATTGAGGGAGGAGGAGATCAGAATTAAATTCTGATGAGCATGTTTAGTGTGAAGGAAGAGAAAAAAAAAGTATAAATGTGGGATAAAATAGGATGGATGGAAATAGTTAAGAATCATGATGTGAATTGGAATCGGATGAACTCTCTCATAAAATCGAAGCAGATAGCAGAGTGTATTAAAAAGAACAGAATCCTACAATATGGGGTTTAAAAGAAACACACCTGAAGCACAGACATGCACACAGAATAAAGGTGGTAAAAGGCTGCAGCAAAACTTAGGCTTCAGCCTCCCCATCTCATTGTCCTTCCCACCCTGCCTCTGCGTATGTCCCTCCTGCCATTGCTGCTGCTACCCCTGTTGTTGCACCCTCCAGATGCTGTGCTCTGCAGAGGCCACAGCCACCGGAGCCTTTGGAGACCTCCTGGGAGGAGGAGCCACCAGCAGGCAGGGCCTGCATGCCCCGCATTCTGATTGAGCTCAGTAAAGCCTTAGAGCACCAGTTCATCAACTTTCTGGAAGATCTGAAAGGATCTGTCAGGTGTCAGTAGGGAGGCCTGAGGCTGTGGGGACCCCTGCTGTGCTCCCTGAGCCCTTCCTTCCAAGAGAACATTTCTAGAAGCCATCATGGAGAAAGCGCTGTCCTGTGAAATATCGCCAGGCATAAATTATGTTGCCTAGCCCTTGATTTCCTTTGTCTGCTGGCATTTTTGTAAGCCACAACAGAATGACAAGAAATAAAACACTTGGACCTCTCCAAAACAACAACAACAACAACAACAACAACAACAACAACAACAACAACAACAACAACAAAAACTTACCCTTCAGCTCAAGTTAAAAACAACAGCAACAGGAAAACACAGTTAGTAATACTAATCACATACAAAGCAATAGCAAAAATAGATCTAATTAAAAGAGACAAGGAAGGAAGCTACATCTTTTTTCTTCCTTTTTTTCAATTAAACAAATACTTTATTAACTTCTGGATTGTGATCTGGGGTGGAGGTCGTGGGTGGGTTTCCAGCTTGCCAGAAACGGAAGTTGTCCTCCACACATTTGGGATGAAAGTTCCCCTCTCTGGCAGCCCAGCAATACTGTGGTAACAAGCCCCAAAGTCAACTAATTAAGTGGCAACATGCCAAGGCAAAGGAAACAAATTAAACAGAAAAATGCAACCTTAGACTACTACACTGGGGGCAAAGAGGTTCGAAGCATGGAACAGTCAGAGGACTGTGAGGTCAGAAATCCTGCTCCAAAAGCCCCAAAGGAAAATATGAGCAGGTTACAGGCCATAGAGGACCTTAAGAAGGACTTTAAAAATCAAATAAGAGAAGTGGAGGAAAATTGGGAAGAGAAATGAGAAGGATGCAGGAAAAGTATGAAATGAGGGTCAACAGCCTGACTGAGGAAAACAACACCTTAAAAAATAGACTAACTCAAATGGCAAAGGAGGCCCAAAAGGGCAATGAGGAGAAGAATGCCTTAAAAAGTTGAATTTTCCAGATGGAAAAAGAATCTCAAGAGTTCACTGAGAGGGGCGGCTAGGTGGCGCAGTGAATAGAGCGCCGGCCCTGGAATCAGAAGGACCTGAGTTCGGAGCCGGCCTCCAACACGTAATCCATACAAACAAAAAAAAACCTAGCCGTGTAACCTTGGGCAAGTTACTTAACCCCAATTGCCCTAAAGGGGCGGCTAGGTGGCGCAGTGAGTAAGAGCGCCGGCCTCGGAGTTTGGATGACCCGAGATCAGATCCGGCCTCTGAAAATGAGCACCCACGCATAAATAATGACTAGCTGTGTAACCTTGAGCAAGTTACTTAACCCCAATTGCTTTAAAAAAAAAAAAGAGTTCACAGAGGAGATTCATTCCTTCAGAGTTAGACTGGAGCAAATGGAAGCTAATGAATTTATGAGAAATCAAGATGCTGTTAAACAGATCCAAACAAATGAAAGAATAGAAGGCAATGTGAAATATCTCATGGGAAAATCCACTGACCTGGAAAATAGATCCAGGAGAGACAATTTAAAAATTATTGGAATACGTGAAAGCCATGATCAAAGAAAGAACCTAGAAATCACCCTTCAAGAAATTCTCAAGGAAAATTACCATGATGTTTTAGATCCAGAGGGCAAAATAGAGGTTGAAAGAATCCACCAATCACCTCCTGAAAAAGATCCCAAAAAGAAAACTCCCAGGAATATTATAGCCAGGCTCCAGAACTCCCAGATCAAGGAGAAAATACTCCAAGCAGCCAGGAAGAAACAATTTCAATATTGTGGAAACACAATCAGAATAGCCCGGGGCCTGGCAGCTTCTACACTGAGGGATCGAAGAGCATGGGATATGATATTCCAGAGGGCAAAAGAGCTGGGACTGAACCCAAGGGTCACCTACCCAGCAAAACTGAGTATCTTGTTTCAGGGGAAAATATGGTCATTCAGTGGAATAGAGGACTTTCAAGCATTCTTGATGAAAAAACCAAGAGTTGAATAGAAAATTTGACATCCAGATGCAAGAAGCAAGAGATGCTTGAGAAGGTAATCAGGGAAAAGAAATCAAAAGGAACTTATCAAAGTTGGACTATTTACATTCCTACATGGAAAAACAATAACTGTGTTTGATGAAACCTTTCTCATTATGAAAATAATTGAAGAAGGGTACATGGCATATGTTCACAGGTATACATGGATAGAGGGCACAGGTTGAATTTGATGGGAAGGGATGATTTTTTTTTTGGAGGGCAATTGGGGTTGGGTGACTTGCCCAGGTTCACGTGGCTGGGTTTTTGTTTGTGTGTTGGGTGTCTGGGGCCGGATCCGAGCTCGGGTCCTTCTGGCTCTGGGGCCGGTGCTCTGCTCACTGCGCCACCTAGCCGCCCCAAGGAAGGGATGATTCTTAAGGGGTGAAGTCAAGAGGTGAGAGAGGAAAGTGGCAATAGGAGATGGAGAGAGACAGGGTAGGGTAAACTATCTCATGTAGAAGAGGCAAGGGGAAGTAGTTGCAGGGGAGGGGAAGCACAGGAAGGCAAAAAGGCAAAAGCATATTCTCATTGAAGTTGGCTCAAGGAGAGAATCACATACATACTAAATGGAATATCTTACGCTCACTCTCCTGAGTAGGGGAAAGGGGGATGAGAGGGGGGATGATGGAGGGGAGGGCATTCTGGGGGGAGGGGATGTTGGAAGTACCCACTATCAAAGAGGGACAGGATCAAAGTAGGGAATGGACCAAGTGGGAGGTGAGACGGGTGGGAGGGAAATATAAGCAGTCTTTTACAATATATCTACTATGGTAATGTTTTGCATAGCTATACATGTACAACACATACTGAATTGCTTATCTTCTCAGAGGGAGTGGGTGACAAGGGAGGAAGGGAATGGATCTGTAAATTGAAGTTTTAAAATTAAATGTTTAATAAGATATCCTGGTATTGGGGCTCAGAGGTTCACCTTGCCCTAATGGCAAAGTTGAAGGGGGTATGGGAGAAGATATGGGAGAGAGCAGATTGGATGAGGGGATATCTAGTGGGACTGCTATTCTGGGGTGGTGGATAGGGAAAAAATGGGGGAAAAATATAACTCATAATCTGGTGGAAATGAATGATGTAAACCAGAAGTTAAAGCATTTGTTTAATTAAAAAAAAAAAGATAACGAATCCAGTCCCTATCCCTAGGCCAAGTCTTATTCCACTAAAGTCCCTCTCAGACCCATAGGCAGGGGACAAACTTTCTCAGGGTCTACCAAATCTGAGAGACACTTATGAGAGATCTTTTGATAGATGCAGCTGAGGGCAGAGTGGTGAGAATAAAATTTGATAATATTATTCAACATAATAAGAGACTATCTAAATGCTTGCTGCCTTCCCTGTCCTCCCCTTTTGATACTCAGTACATGAAACAAATTCAGAGAGACACATCAATAGACTGACTACCAGGAGGCTGGGCGGGGAGGGAGAAGATGGATTTTTCAGCTATGGTAATCCAAGAGGTCCATGTACTAAACAGTTGAGAAATTGCTATGTGCTTTATTGGAGGGAGTTGACCCCAATGAAATCATAGATCTTTGAAGCATCAAAATTGTTAAATAAACGAATTATTAAATTGAGGTGAGCCCCTATGATATTCTACTGTGTTAATGCTACGGATTTTTGCTATCCTTGGCAGCACTGGAGCTGTATGAACTTTTCCATGATTCTAGTCTTAATGAGTCTGGGCTCCATGGAGACTAGAGTTCCACTCGACATTGTTAAATAACTGAATGAAGTTTGAATATTTCATCTAATTCTATAGTCTCTGAAACAGATGACTCACTTAACCTGGATTTAACTGTAGGTACTCTAGGTGTAGAGTAGGTGAGTAAATTCCTTACCCTAGTGTTAGGTTAGAAAATGAGTCAGCTGTTTGCTTTGGTTTTGTAAAAAGCTTAGTCACCATTGATTTTATTTTTTCTATTTCTGATCACTTGACTGAAAAATAGGACAACCTAGTTTCCATTTCAATGGTAACTTTCCTTTACAGGTATTTACTTTTGCTAGGTTGTATTTGTGTACTCCTGAATACTGTCACAACCTTCACCTTCCAACACTTACTAGCCATGTGAACTTGGATAACTTTACTTTCTGAGTTTCAATTTTGTCATCTCTAAAATGGGAACAATTATAGCACTTACCTCTCAGTGTTGTCATGAGCCTTAAAGACTGGTAGGTGGTACAGTGGATAGAGCCCATGCCTGGAGTCAGGAAAATTCTTACTGAATTCAAATTTGACCTCAGACAATTCCTGGCTATGTGACTCTAGGCAAATCACTTAATCATGTTAGCCTCAGTTTCCTCATCAGTAAAATGAGTCACTCTAAGGGGTGGCTAGGTGGTTCAATGAATAGAGCACCGACCCTGGAGTCAGGAGGACCTGAGTTCAAATTAGGCCTCAGACACCACACAAAAACTAGCCGTGTGACCTTAGGCAAGTCACTTAACCCCAATTGCCTTCAAAAAAAAAAGAAAGGAAAAGAGAAAGAAAGAAAGGAAGAAAGAAAGAAAGAAAGAAAGAAAGAAAGAAAGAAAGAAAGAAAGAAAGAAAGAAAGGAAGAAAGAAAGGAAAATGAGTCACTCCAGTACCTTTGCCAAGGAAATCCCAAATGGGGTCATGAAGAGTAAGACAACAAATGAAAATTACTTTGCATGCTTTAAAATACCATGTAAATGTGAACTGTTATTCTACTTTTAGCATTTGCTCTTAACTTCTCTTACTAAACTTTTCATATTCACCCTTAGATATGATGGCAACAATGATGTAACCATTTAACTTTAATGGGTCAATATTTGGCAAGTGATTCCCAGTTAAAATCTCCACCCTACTGAGTGTTCAAATCTTTAAATACACTTCTACAGCATTTATTGTTGCTTAACACCACTTGAGGAATATATCCTGAAAACTTGGGATGCCAATTAAAGATCTTGAACATTCTCTCAGTACATTTGCAGTGACTATTCAGAGCTGCCATAGGAATAGAGACCTGCAGGGGACCTCAGACATTCCAAATGGGCAAGTCATTTAACATACATACACACACACACACACACACACACACACACACACACACACACACACACACACACATATATATGCATACATACTCACATACATATCATTTTTAATTTATGAAATAAAACAAATATTTCTATAACGTGCAATTAAAAAAAGGTCGATTACACATGAAACTGCATATCTATTATGTACAAGTTGCTATTCCTTTTAAATATATAATAAAGTTACGTAATTTTTTTCTTCCCCCACCCAGATCCTAGAAATGACTACCATTCAACACAAATATGCACATCTACATATATATGTGTCTGTGTGAAATGACTCGTTCAATGGAGGGTTGTCTAGACTTCTGTCATTGGTCTGGGTTTATGCACTTTCTGATACCTATACCTTCTAATGTGGCTAGGAACAATGGGTCCTAGAATGTTAGCGCTGCAATAAATCTTAAATTGTTATCTAACCCTCTTCGCTCATTTTAAATCTTAGTGCCAGAAAGACAGTTTGACCGAGGTCAGATTGTAAGCAGTGACAGAACTGAGGACTATCAGCCAGGTCTCCTATAACCCAATGCTTTTTCCTTAAACCAAGCTGATTTCTCTTTTTTTAAATTAATTACCCAAATCAAACAATTGTTTATATAAATAAAGTATAAAAGAGGTGATTGGATGTGATAATTGCCAAGGCCCCTTCTTTTCATCCTTCCAGTCCTGGAAAATTCTCTCCCTGTTATTCTTTCTCTCTCTGTTTCTCCTCTGTGTCTCTCTGTCTCTGTCTTTGTCTCTCTCTGACTCTCTATTTTTCTCTCAGTAGTTTTCTCTGTACCTTTGTTTCTCTGTCTGTGTCTGTCTGTCTCTCTGTCACTGTCTCTGTAAGTGTGTCTTTTTCTCTGTCTTTGTTTTTGCCTGCCTTACTGTATCTGCCTCTCTTTGTCTTGTTTCTGTCTGTCTCTATCTGTCTGCCTCTGTCTCTCTGTCTCTGTCTCTCTCTGTCTTTCTGTCTGTCTCTGTTTCTCTGTCTCTGTCCTCTGTCTCTGTCTCTCTGTCTCTCTCTCTTTCTCTCTGTGTCTTTCTGATTTCTCAACCTGAAAATCACCTTTTCTCCTCCACATTTCTCAGAGCCCTATAGCCCTTCACCTGAATTTCTCCTTTCTGCTAATTTATACAGGTGTTGTATCCAGCTCATTGTGTGGTCAGCTCCTTGGGGCCTGGGGCCCTCTTGTTTTCTGTCCATATATTTTCATGTCCTAGGAATGGTATATCACATATAATTGCTAGATAATAGCTATCTATTACATTAAACTTAATGAAGGAAGGTTTAACTTTGAATTTCATTTGGAAAAACAGGGATTGAAGTCAGAAATAAAAGGGGAAAAAGTCCAGAAAGAAATCTGGAAGATATGAGAACATATAATTTCTATCCTCCACTCTTTTTCCTTCTTCAAAGGCCTTGACATCCTTCTTTCACTTCCTTCTCCTCACCTCATGGCCCCACACCTCCCATGCCAGTTCTGCATCTCTATGAAGACAGATATTGGTAAATGTGATAGTCTACATATTCATTAAACTAACAAGAAATTCATTTTGATTAAACAAATACTTATTAAATGTCTAATATGTTGCAGACTTTGATACTAGGATTTAGAGGAGATAAACACTTTTATCTTTGCACTTTTATTAGAGATCATACTCTGAAAGAGTCTATGACATAGACAACCATTATGCAAATGTAATAATCTGGGGAGTAATCAGGAGAATCCTACTGATCTATTGGACTGGGATAATCCCATCAAGCTGACTCTTTTTTTTTTTCTTTTTTGCCCTGATACTTTCCATCATCCTTGATGTTCAAATCACTTCCAGTGATGCTCTGGTCCCTTGGTAAAAGGCATTCATAATCAGAGACTCTTGGTTGATCCTTTGGTGTTTATAATGGGGGGGAAATGTGCCAAAGAAGATTGGGAACTGAGTAGGAAAAAGCCAGCTATGCATACCATTAGGCATAAAAATGCCTAAGTGCCCACCTTTATCTCTATTGCACTTTCTTTGAACGTGTTGCTTGGAATTTAGGCTAATTTCCCTTCTCTAGTAGCAGAAGCTTCATGTATAGGAGAGTGAGAGAACACTGGATTATGTAAATGAGTCTGAAACCAAATCTTATTTCCGAATGCTTATTTCTTTGAAAAGAAAATGAACAATTATCATGAGAGATGGATGCTTCTGGTCTTAGCAACTATCTCATGATTTTGAAAGATCAGATGTCATTGAAATGCCCTGGTACTACTTGCCCAGGGGTGAGGTTTCTTCCAGCGGCTACACCATTCTCAGAGAAAATGACTTTTCCCAGGAGGATGAGTCCTATTTGCCTGCAGGGAAGATATGGACATTGAATGAATTGTTGCCCACATATTATAGACTTAGGCAAAAGGGAAATCTGCACAGCAGTCCCCCAGATCCCCCTGCAGTTTTAACCTTAGGCCTAGTATAAAAGGAGTTAGAGGTAACTGTTTCATGTGTTAAGTATTTGTCAATGTGAGCTTAAGGATATTGCACAATAAGCATTTCTTCTGTGTTAAAGTAAAAATAGCTATTCTAAACCTATCTACTTACAGTGGACTCTTACATTGTACATCTTTTAGAGAAAGCTTATTAATGCCTTCTTTGAGCACACTCCTCATAGTCAATATCCTTATACTAAGAGTGCTAAAAGTCTTACTCCTCTTTTTTTAAAAAAAGTGTTTTTTTGCCTGAATATTGTGACTTGGGATTTTATCTGATTAAACTGATGAGCTCACAGGGCAAAAAGACTTTGCAGAGACCTTTGATTTATGTCTTTTATCCTTTTTTTCATAAGGAAGTGTGCTAGCATGTGTCTACATACAGCCACTGACAACCTTGAGAACTTGAGTTTTTACTGGTACTCAGTAAAGTTTCACTGAAGATGAGCTCATCTCCTTAAGATTAGTTCATTAGTGAATAAAACCATTAGCTTAGGCAGCCAGAGATGTAACAAGAAAGACAAGGGGTGGGGAACCTGTAGCCTCAGAGCCCTCTAGGTCCTTAAGTGCAGTCTTTGACTGAATCCAAACTTGACAAAACAAAACCCCTTAATAAAAGGATTTGTTTCACTAAACTTGGTCTCAGTCAAAAGGCTACATCCAAGCATGTAGAAGGACATGTGTCTTTGATGCTACAGGCTCCTCTCTCCTGCCTTACACCAATGCGGATCAGATCCACTTCTTTGTGTTGTCAGTTACAGTTATTACTAATTTTCCTGTGTTTGAAGAGATGTATACAAGCAAGAAACCTGAAAACAAACTTTGATACCTACGGTTGTGGGTTCACATTTGCATTCATGCATGTGCCTAGGATTTGCCACACCAACCTCCCAAACATTCCTGTACTATGACCTCATACTTTGAAAAATATTAATATCTGGAGGGAGTAGAAGATTTGTAAGATTTCCTAGAATCCCCAGGTTCTGTATCCTGAGAACCTGGACCCAGATCTAGGGGAGGTCATTTTGCAAAGAATCGCAACAACAAAGGTCCAGGATAGCAGCCCTATGGCCAAGTATCAAGAGTTCTTGAATGCAAGTCTTCCAATGAGCTCATTTTCTGAACTTCAGGATTCCCTCTCCACCAAACCCAAACTTGAATTTTCTGAAATTATTTAGCTATATACATAGAAAGAGAAGACTTCCTAGATAGGTCCAGACTTTTGTGGAGATGAAATCATGTATATGGCCCCTGGAGAAGCAGAAAGCGAAGGGACCAGGACATGAGAATTAAAAGTTCTTTTGATATTTTTATAAGTTATTTAGATTTATTTCCTTCTAGGCAAACTCTCAATTTATAGGATGCTATTATATAACATACACACGTACATATATGTATATGTATACATGTATATACGGATACATGCATATGCACATATGTGTATATATGTGTATACCTGTCCTGTGATAAAAGTGGAACTCATTATAATGCCAGTCAACTGCCTCTGATTCAACTATTATCCCATTTCTACTCCAACTACTTGTTTTACTACTTCGACTAATTGTTAAAACAAGACAATGATGAAATGAATTTTAATGATTGTATAGGTTCTATGGGAGAACATGTGTCTCACCTATAGTGAGGAAAATAATGCTAATTTATAAGTTTGGTTTAACAAAGAAGATCCTATAACTGAAATGCATTGTTATTTTAAGTATTTGCATACAAGTTGGGAAACCTTTAACCACACCTGTGGTGACCATGGAATAAACCATATTCAAAGTACATTCTGAGTTTTTTTAAAAGGTAACTCCTAGTAGAATTAAAATGAAGAAAAGAGTTATGATATGAAATTTCAACCCCAAGCATTAATGGAATATATATGAGCAGAGGATTTAAGATGATGAATCATGGGTTATATTTGCTTATTTGTTATACAAGGTCAATGGTACAGTGGCTAGAGTGTTGGGCCTGAAGTCAGGAAGACTCAATTTTGTGAGTTAAAATCTAACCTCAGACACATCTTAGTTATGTGACCCTGGGCAGTCACTTAATCCCATTTGCCACAGTTCCCTCATTTGTAAAATTACCTGGAGAAAGGAATGGAAAACCAACTGCCAACAAAACCCCAAATGAGTTCATGAAGAGTCAGATACAACTGAACAACAGCATAGACCCATTAGTTAGATATTTTTTTCCTCATGAAATCTGGTTATATTGAAACTTAACAGTCAGCCTTTACCATGGAAATTGTTTTAAGGAGAAAAGGGATCCTATTGTTCCACTATAGGTAGATAACTTATTTTAGCAGTAATGGACAGCTTAGCAATTTAAATAAACTCCATAAGACTTGAGATATGTATCAACTAATCAATCTACTACTTATACAAATTCCAACAATGTGTACTTTCCCATCAAGTTTTCAGATTTCTCTCATTTTTCCAAGGCAATGTGACTAGAGAATGGGGAATCTAATCATTTCTGAAGTCTGCATTTCCTAAAAGTGGTTTCTTAGGAATGAGATTTTGGGGAATGTGCAAAGACATTCTTCTCACTAGTCTATGCTATGTCATATATGAAGTTTATTTGAATTATATTTATGTTCCCTTAAAAAGCAACTAGTTTTCTGTGTATGTTTGCACGTGTGTGCATGTGTGCATGTGTGTGTGTGTGTGTGTGTGTGTGTGTGTGTGTGTGTGTGTGTGTGTGTTCCATTTATCATGTCTGGTGGTCAATGATTAATGTAATTCTTTAATGAAGTGAAATTTTTAGCAACAAGAATCTTTAAAAAAAACTCCTCTGGGTGGCTTTAAAAACCAGTACCCTTAATTGGTACTTTTAAATGTTCCTTCATGCCAGTTTATCTTTATATATTTACTGCCTTGTTATCAAAGATTAAATGTTTATCAAAATTGATTGGTCCTCTCTTCCTCAGATTCATTTGTCCTTTCATAATAGCATAAATGCTTAAAATACCATTATTGATTTTCCAACCATAAGTTATCCTTTCATAAATCACAGACAAGAACTACATTGTTGCCTAAGTCAAATTTTTATTTACTATTACAGAGGAAACCTTCAAGACCCTTTGAAACCACAGTCTTAAGCAAATTGTACATAGATTCCCAGTGCAATATAGCATAATTTTTCAGTAAGCACTGACCATGGAAAACTTTAGGAATTTTATGGCTATAGTTAGGTGTTTGCTTTAATGGAAACAATAATCATCCTATGGCACTTAATATTTATATGGGAGGTAGCACTTTCAAGGTGAGTAATATTCATTTGCCTACTTTATTAGTCACTAGGACCCCGGTGCTTGAAGATGGGTGATAGCATAAAATCATAAATCAAAGCATTGTAGTGATTTATGAGGTCATCTGGCATGCTCCCCTCCTATATATATATATATATATATTAGCCTAGGCAGGTGGAAATCTTTCTAATTTTTGAAGCTCCCTGGAAAAGAAAATTCCATAATTTTACAAACTTAATATGCTGGTTCCTACATGGTTATTAATAATCAAAGAAAGATGTATATAGCTATATGCTTTGAAGAGGAAGAGGGTGATCAACAGTGCCAAAGGTATTAAAGAGGTCAAGAGAGATGAGAATTAAAAAAACAACAACAACATTAGATTTGTCAATTAAGAGATCATTGGTAACTTCGGAAAAAAACTTGCAATTAAAGGATGAATTAATTACCCAGACTGTAGATTTAAGAAGACAGTGAAAAGAAAGAAGACACCAATTTTAATAACAATAACAACAATAATAATAGCTAGTATGGCTCTGAACAACTTCTGGAGCCCCAGCACCCACAGAATGACACAGAGAAGCTAACCTCCTGCTGAGGACAGCCCAGCAGCCCTGCAGGAAGGACCAGCACAGCACTCTGGGAGCTGGCAGCGTGCAGCGCTCAGAGTGCAGCCAAGCTGAGCCGAGCAGAGCCGAGCCCAGGTCTGGGTGAGCCAAGGTCTTAGCCCCAGGGCGGCAGGGCCAGGAGCCGGCTGGAGAGACCCCAGAACACCAGCAGCTGTGGCGACTCCAGAATTATCAACATAGACATGCCTAGGACAAAGTGAGAGGTTAGTGCCCTATGGACTTTAGGACCAGTATTTGGGGAATGCGTCGGCTCCCTCCCCTGGGGGCTAGAAGTCACTGAGGAGACACACCATTTTATAGTTTTCAGAAGCAGCTCCAACTCCTGGCCTGCGAACTGTAGGGAGATCCAGCGATCAGTCTTAGGGGGTAATTGCTCTTGCTTTACCCTCCCTGGATCTGGATTGTGATCTGGGGTGGAAGTTGTGGGTGGGTTTACAGCTTGCCAGAAATGGAAGTTGTCCTCCCACACAGTTCGGGACGAAAACTCCCCTATCTGTCGGCAAAGACATACTGTGGCAACAAGCCCCAAAGTCAAGTAATTAAGTGGCAACATGCCAAGTCAAAGGAAACAGAAAAATTCAACCCTAGACTCCTATTTTGGGGGCATAGAATGGGAAAAGGATTGTGAGATCAGAAGTCCTGCTCCAAAAGCCCCAAAAGTTGTCCTCCCACACGGTTCGGGACGAAAATTCCCCTATCCGTCGGCAAAGACATACTATGGCAACAAGCCCAAAAGTCAAGTAATTAAGTGGCAACATGCCAAGGCAAAGGAAACAGAAAAATGATACACTCCTATTTTGGGGGCATAGAACGGGAAAAGGATTGTAAGGTCAGAAGTCCTGCTCCAAAAGCCCCAGGGGAAAACATGAGCAGGTTGCAGGCCATAGAGGACCTTAAGAAGGACTTTAAAAATCAAATAAGAGAAGTGGAGGAAAAATTGGAAAGAGAAAGGAGAAGGATGCAGGAAAAGTATGAAATGAGGGTTAACAGCCTGACTGAGGAAAACAACACCTTAAAAATAGACTAACTCAAATTGCAAAGGAGGCCCAAAAGGCCAATGAGAAGAAGAATGCCTTAAAAAGTTGAATTTGCCAGATGGAAAAAGAATCTCAAAAGTTCACTGAGGAGATTCATTCCTTCAGAGTTAGACTGGAGCAAATGGAAGCTAATGACTTTATGAGAAATCAAGATGCTGTTAAGCAGATCCAAACAAATAAAAGAATAGAAGGTAATGTGAAATATCTCATGGGAAAAAAAAACACTGACCTGGAAAATAGATCCAGGAGAGATAATTTAAAAATTATTGGAATACCTGAAAGCCATGATCAAAGAAAGAATCTAGGAATCACCCTCAAGAAATTCTCCAGGAAAATTACCCTGATGTTTTAGATCCAGAGGGCAAAATAGAGGTTGAAAGAATCCACCGATCACCTCCTGAAAACGATCCCAAAAAGAAAACTCCCAGGAATATTATAGCCAGGCTCCAGAACTCCCAGATCAAGGAGAAAATACTACAAGCAGCCAGGAAGAAACAATTTCAATATTGTGGAAACACAATCAGAATAGCCCAGGACCTGGCAGCTTCTACACTGAGGGATCAAAGAGCATGGGATATGATATTCCAGAGGGCAAAAGAGCTGGGACTGAACCCAAGGGTCACCTACCCAGCAAAACTGAGTATTTTCTTTCAGGGGAAAATGTGGGCATTCAGTGGAATAGAGGACTTTCAAGAATTCTTGAGGAAAAAATCAGAATTGAATAGAAAATTTGACACCCAGACACAAGAAGCAAGAGATGCCTGAGAAGGTAATCAGGGAAAAGAAATCAAAAGGAACTTATCAAAGTTGAACTATTTACATTCCTATATGGAAAAGCAATAGCTGTGACTGAGGAAATCTTTCTCACTATGAAAATAATGGAAGAAGGGTGTGTGGTCATATGAATACATCTGCGAATGTGTGTGTAAAAATGAATAAACAAAAAACAAAAAAAAATAGCTAGTATGTATACAGTGCTTTAAGGATTTTAAAGCACTTCACAAAATATTTTTATTTTATTTTATCTTTATAACTTATTTTATTCTTATAACCTTAGAAGGCAGGTCGTATTAATATCTACATTTTATAAATGAGGAAATTGATTCATATTGAGGTTAAGTGACTTATCTTGAAGGGGACAAGGCAACTTCTTTGGAGTTTTAAGTGGTAGAGAAGGTAGATGGAGTGGTGGGATACTTGCTCCATGGCAATAAGTGTAGGCAAGAAATTATAGGAAGAATTATAGGAAGAAATTGTAGCCAAGGAGTTATAGGTAGTCAGAAAGGGAACCAGGCTAAGGGAACCCAACCATGTGTTGGGAATCACAGTGACCAATCTCTCCTTCATACTTTCCTCTTGGGAAGGAGCAGAATCTTCAGAAGGTAGGGTAATGCACCAGGAATCAAGTGTGAGAAGTTACAATGTTTAATAATTTAAGTATTCATTGGACTTCTTCTGTGTGCTAGAGGATATATCCTATCATAAGACATAAGATATATTTGATGACTTCAAAAGGTATACAGTCTAACTTGAAAAACACAACTAAAACAACAGTGAACATCATTCACATATATTGAAGTGCTAAATGGGAGGGGGGATCTTTGGAATTCAGAGGAGATGAGAAACCAAGATGGGATGGAATCATCAGAGAAGACTTTTTAGCAGCTTCATGTTGGGTCTTAAGAAGAGAAAAGGATAGGCTTTATAAAACAGATTTGAACAAATAAACTCAATAGTATACTACATACTCACAAGGAGCAATAAACCTGCCTATTTGAAACTCAAAAATGACATGTAGGCAACAGATCCAAATCCATAGCTTTCAAAAAATAAGAAAACAGAAAATGGTCATAGGTAGTATACTTAAAGTTAGATAGCCAGTGCTCCTGTCAATATTTATGAGGAATTAAGTAAGCAGTAAGATAAGAAGTTGATAACATGGCTCCTCGCCTCAGATATGTGGATATGTTAATTATCTTCCACCAAATTCAAATACTTGCTGCTACTCTAGCACAATTCACAGTATTCTAAAATACTGTGTAGTACCTTCCTTTGTGTTTTTCAATGGAACCATTTCTTTGATAAAGAAAAGATTTGAACTAGGTTGTATCTCATTGACATCTGGACTGCCTTGGTTAAGAAACTGCCTCTAGACTAAATGTCCTGCTAATTTTTTTTTGCTTTTGTATCCTGAGCACCTTAATACTAGATTCCTAATTCCATTTGATCAAATGGAAAGTTTATTAAGCACCCACTCTAGAGGTATAGGAAAAAAAAGAATGGAATCAGCAAAGCCAGGTGGGATGAAGTATTATTTGAAAACTTAACCTTGTTGTTATCTAGTCATTTCAGTCATGTCCAACTCCTTGTTATGCCATGATTTTGTTGTTATTTTGGCAAAGATACTGGAATGCTTTGCCATTTCCTTCTCCAACTCATTTGACAGATGAGGAAACTGAGGCAAACAGGGTTAAGCAACTTTCCAGCATCACATAACTAATAAGTACCTGATGTCAGATTTAAATTTGTGAAGTTGAGTCTTCTTGACTTCAGGCCCAGAGCACTACCCACCATACCACTACTAGCTGCCCTAGAAAATTTAATACTGAAACGCAAATCCAATTTTGTTTATATACATTATTACAGAATCACAAATTTTCTGAGTTGGAAGAGACCTCAGAGATCTTTTGGTTAATCTATATGTGGAATTAAATCTATTTTGCGCATATATGAGAATAAATCATATAAAGCCTCAATTTGAAGCTCTCTAGTGATAAGAAACTCATCATTTCCTAGGATAGCATGAAAAACCTTCATTGTTATGAAGTGTTCTCTATTTATACAACCAAAAACTGCTTCTCTACAATGAATATTCACTGTTGCTCAGATGTGTATATCCTTTGATTCAACAATGCTACTACTATGTCTGTATTGCCAAGAAATCAAAGAAAAAGGAAAAGGACCTATATGTACACAATATTCATAGCAACTCTTTTTGTGGTAGCAAAGAAATAGAAATTGAGGGGATATTCATCAATTGGAGAATGAATGAACAAGTAATGTCATATGATTGTGATGGAGTACTACTGTACTATAAGAAATGATGCAGGGGGTGGTTAAAAACAAAACAAAACAAAACATAGTAAGACTTGTATAATATGATACAAAATGAAATGAAAATAGCTGGGAGATCATTGTGCATAGTAAGAACAATATTGTAATGATAATTAACTGTGAAAGACTTGGTTACTCTGGTCAATGCAATATTCCAAAACAATTCCAAAGGATTCATGATGAAAAAATGCTCCCTATCACCAGAGGGAAAACAAACAAACAAACAAAAAAACAAAACAAAACAAAACAAAAAACAACTGTTGACCTCTGAGTGCAAACTGAGGTATGTTTTTCTCCCTTCTTTCTTTCCTTCCTTCCTTCCTTCCCCCCTACATTCTTTCCCTTTATATTTTTTGCAACATGGGTAGTATGGAAATATATTTTTTCATGGTTTTGCATGTGTAATTTACATCACATTGTTTGCCTTCTCAGCGTGTGGGGGGGGGGTGGAAAAGAATCTGGAGGTCAACATTTAAAAAGAAAAAATGTCAAAAATTATATACATACACACACACATTAAAGAAAGGTTATATTCAGGACAAATGAACTAACATCTGATTGGAAACAATATGGAGAATCACAATGAACACTACCTCAGATGGTGCTGAACTCATTGATAACTGGGTTATATAGAGTTCAAAACCATATATTCAGAGTTAATTCATAGACTAATTAGCCATCTGGTGTGGAAGATGTACCACAAAGAAGGCCTTTCCCCCCTCCTCATTAGAATCTTGCAAATCAACCACAGTAAGCTGAGCATCTTGAGCAATTAGTGCTTTGAATGTGGTTTGTTGTTTGCAGAAATATTTGCACTTTGTTATGCCTTTGAAGGATATGTTTACCGTACTTTATTATTGACCACAAGGGATAAATTTTACCTACTAGAAAAATATGTAAAAGTATTGGAGACTCCCAGCAAATACCAATTTCTCAGATGCAGCTTCAATGACCAGTTCAGCAAACTATTTTCTGAGGTGTGGTGCTGGGAACACCACAATAGATGCTGATTGGCCATTTATTTTTGAATACAATTTTCTATGTTGTCTGTTTAATATGAAACCAGCAAAATTCTCTGCAGCCTTTGTTTGTCCAACTTAGGGGAAACGTGTAAAGTTCTAAGACAGCGTGGCTAAGAGAAAAGAGCACCAGAAGGAAACTCAAACTTGAGTGACCTTTTGCGTACCGCTAATTGAATAACTATGTACCCTTAAATAAATTATTGAATGTCTTTGGACAATTTTCTTAGTGAATTCTGTGATTCTAATTCAATTTTTGTCCCTTACTTAATGGTATTCCATTTCCTGTTCCCTGAACTTTGTTTAAGCTTAGAATTATAGTGCAGGAAGAGACCTCAATGATCATTTAGAACAAACATTTCATTATAGATGAGAAAATCAGGAGAGGTAAATGATTTGCCAGGTGTCACATAAAGTATCATTTGCATCCACCTACAAGGCCCAGTTTGGGTATCATCCTCAAAGAGAAGCTTTTCCCAATTTCTTTACTTGATTGTATTTACTCCCTCTCCCCAGACACGTCACACACACACACACACACACACACACACACACACACACACACACACACTCATATACATAAGCATAAAAATAAGCTCTGTGAGGAAAGGGATAGCTTTAGTATACTTTCTAAACAAGATACTTTATTTCTGGACTTTGGGCATATCCAATGACTGTCCCCATACACAGAATGCTCTCCCTTTTTATTTCTGCTTCCTGCCTTCTATGGCTTACTTCACACATTCTACAGGAAACCTTTTCTAGTGTCCTTATGTGTGTCCCACATTCTAGCCTCCATTCTATGTTGATTATTTCAAATTTATCCTGTAAAATCTTGATTGTTGCAAGTCACCTTTCCAATTAGACTGGGAGGGCAAGAAAAGTCTTTACCTGTGTATTCCCAATACTTTAAACAGTGCCTGGTACATAATAGGCACTTAATAAAAGTTCATTTACTAACTTTTGTATATCTAATGACTGGACCAGTGCCTTAAATACAATAGAAGGTTTGTAAATACTTATTGGATTTGTTGGTCTCCTTATTCTCAGTTGAGGAATTTCTTTCCCATGAATAAAAATAGGGTCTCATATTGAGAAAGTACTTTAAGGTTGGCATAGTATCTTATGTATATATTTCATGTGACCCTACTATAATCTCATGTGCTAAATGCTCTAATTATCTCCATTTTATATTTCAGAGACGTTAAGCAACCTGCCAAAGGTAAGAAAACAAACAAATATTAAATAGCTTTGAACTCCAAGTCCAGTATTCTAATAAGAATAAAACTCTGTCATTCCATCATACCATATTTGTTTAAGTTAAACAAAATAGACTACTGGGGGAGTGTATGTGCCATAGGAGTGTGGCAATTAATTTTGTTGTTTTTCATTTTTATTAGTTCCTCATATCTCTTCTACATCTCTGAGAGTGTTTAATAATATATAAACCCACCAAATACTCCAGGTTTATGCAACAGCATTGATTATTTTTGCCAGCATTATTGGGTACTCTATTCCCCACTTTTATTTTAAGGCCATTTCTCATTGCATTTTCATTGGTTTGTTTACTTTCACCCATAACAAATCAAAACTATAATCCTTCTATGACTCAGTAAATGGCTATCAAGGGTTGCTATGACCAAAGCCAACCTGTTGATGAATATCCCTAGATTTAGGTATCCGGATCCCAGTGAACATCATAGATCATCATTGGTTCTCTATTTGGAATCTTTCTAGCTTGGTAAGACATATGCACCACTGATAGCTTTTCACTATCCAAGCCTACCTGAAAAGTCATCCTGAAATTCCTGACAGGGTCTTTGATATTGTAAGACAGCATTAAGTTCAAATTATCAAAGAAAATTCACAGTTTGCATTAACAATATTCATGTTCAACATAATGACATGATGGGGAATTGAATGGAGAGTCCCATAGTTTCTTTTCATTGGTAAAATGAAAATCCTTCACTTAAGTTCTCCCCTTCGTACTTTAATATGGAAGTAACTTTGGGTTCTTGAAATCTATGTCATCCAAGTGTAAACTTTTATAGACCTTACCAAGACTGTTTGATATAATGGAAAGAGTTCTGTGTTTGGAGTCAGAGGAACCTGGGTTCAAATAACAGTGATGTCACTTACTGCCCCTGTATCCTTATCAAAGTAACAACTTCTTCTGTTCTTCATTTGTAAAGTATAAGTCTATGACAAGAGTTCTTAACCTTATGGTACACATAGATCAGTTGTAGAAAGTGCATGATCTTGGATATGAGAAAAAATGGACATTTATTTTCTCTAAACTCTTACTGAAATTTAGCATTTTAAAAAATTATTAATATAGACAAAACCATTATTTTGAGAAAGGTTCCCCAGGTTTCACCCAAATTCCGATGGTACCCATGAAACAAAAAGAAAGGTAACAACTTCTGCTCTAGGTTATCTCTAGGGTCTTGTCTAGCTCAAAGTCAGTAGACTAAGTACCCACACTGAAAATATCACAAAAATTAAAATGTAGCTCTCCTACCAATTCTATCTTTGGGGATTTGGGGAGTACAGAATCATATTCATCCAATCACTGCACCAGGAGCCTATTTTCTTGTTTCTAGATTGGAAAATTGCATCTATGCCATTGGAGGCAGAGCTGATGTCAATCCTACTCCATAAGCAATCCAGGAGAGGCATTTCATGCACCCCCTTCTGTCCCTCCCATGTTCAGTTCAAACAGTTAAGCTAGTATATTATCATGGAAAGAGCAGTAGGGTTGAAGTTAAAATGTATAGACTCAAATTCTGGATTTTACTTCTTTAATAGGAGCTATCACTCTTACTTTTTACCTTTTAAGACAAAAGTCAGGATGCAGTGGGTGACCTTGGTATCTTTTATGTCCGACCATGCTCTGAACATTCCACAACACTTACTTCCACTGCCTTTGGAGCAAACAGTTATCATCCACTCATTCTCCCCATGGTTGAGAGAGACACCCTACTAATTCACTGATGGGTTTAAGGTTGGTCAGTTACTTTTTAATGTGGGTTAGTCCATCTGCTGAGACTGTTTTACCAAGGTGTGACTACTGATGACTCTGGAAAAGAGAATGAGGCTGATGACTTCGTGCAACTGCACTTAAATCCAACTCATGAACAAGTCAAGACATTACCCTGTGACTTCATTGGTCCTCTTGGAAATAAAGGACTAACAACAATTTACCTTCCAGTGTTTTAATGAGGAAAATGCTATGAAATATTTAAAGTCTATATAACATAGTGGTTGTTATGTGAGGAAAAAAAATCTCTTCTAGGGATATCATAGAACTAGTTTTACGGGTTTTTTTTTTCTCCCAACAAGCCACAAACACTGCAAAAATCATTATATACAGTTAACTATAATATAAATGGAATTTATATCTCTAGGTTTATGATAAAAATATTTTAAATCAAATATAAAAATTCCTTATATTCCAGTTGACCTATGATCTCATCAATGTAGATATCCCCTCCAATGATGAAGGTGGTCACTTAGTTATGGCTATTCGTTCATCATAAGGTGTACTAAGATCCTTTCTTGAACTCCTCTTTATATCACAAGGATACCAATGCAGCGTGGAGACCATACTTTGATATTCTTTCATTCTCACTTGATGACCCATTTTCTTTTTCACATCTTCACACTATTTTGTTTTTTATCAATAATGTTTTAAAAATCGTTTTAAAGATGCACAAAGTCAATTTAAAGTTGCAATTGTTGTCGTGGGTGTGGATGTGTGTGTGCATAGCAGGAATATCAAGACATGTAAAATTCAGTTCAACCAATTGTGTCTCTACTTTTTGGTGAATGGATAAAAGATCTCACATTTAGATTACTATCACTGAAATTCAGGTTTGTAGACAACTTACAGACTTTTTGCTTCTTAGCACCTTGGCTTCCCTTTCAACCAGTCACTGACATAGCAGAAGCCATTGGGAGTCATATATGACAGAAGGCCATTGTGTATTTTTCTTTGCTTATGGGTTGCCGTAATCAAAGAATTCTTCAACAAGTGTTCAGAGTACTGGAGATAAGCCTCTCCACACTTAGGTTGATCCTTGAAAACAAAAACAAGGAAAGAAACATGTCTTGTCTCTACTATGGTTGAAGCCTTTCCAGCATGGGTTTCAAAACCTGGGCTTGAAGAAGTGGGTTTGGAGCAAGACTTTGAGTATTACTGATTTAGTATACTGATTTAGTGCCTTGCTCATCACAAAATAAGTAATATAAATGCAGAATAGAATGTAAAATTCTGGAATCATCTGTTTCAAAATACAGAGCTTCAGAACCTTAATGTTTATAAAGCACTCCCAAATAGTGGTCTACATCTAAAGTTCGTCTGTATTTTTCCTACTGAAATATTATAGAAAGCCCCACCACATTGGAATTCATTAGGGGTCTTAGCCATATCACCTGAATGCACTGATTCGGTAAAGGCAGTTCTATTCTGAATCCAACTACATGAAAGCCCAAGTTTTTTGAAGTAAGTATGTGATTAATGTTGTATGATGTATACTATGGACCATTTCCAGCAACAGCAGGAGGTGCTTCCTGGCAGGAGTGTGTGACTTCATGGAAAAGGGAGATAAGGAAAGGATACAATTCATGAGGGGGCCAGCAACTCCAGCTTGCAAAATTTTAACACTTGGTCCAATCTAGAGAATCAAAATTATGGGAGTGGGGAGGGGAGAGAGAGGAGAGAGTAAGAGGGAGATTGGAATTTCATATAGCATAGGTGTGAAATTCATGCCTTTTCCTCTGAGAGTCTACACACTTGTATGCAAAGGTGGAACCACTAAGATAAAGCTCTAGCTTTGGAAGAAGGCATTCATGCTTTTGTGTTTAAAGTTGGCTGTGCTAAATAATTTCACAAGTAGACTTGAAATAATTATAAATGATTTGCCTTTCAGGTAAGCAGTGACAAGTCCCTTTGTCTATAAGAAGATAAATAGGTATTTCTCTAGAAAGACAAAGAAGGCAAAAGTTACTGGCCATTGATATTACTGATCCTTAAAATTTCATTGGATAATTTCTAAATACTCATTGTGTAAGCCAGAAAAATACCAGGAAAAGGGATAAATTTCAAATGAACAAACATTTCTTAACAGCCTGCTGCACTCAAGACACTATCCAAATATCTAGATACATGAAGATCAATGTGACACAGACAGAACATATATAGACTGTTCTCAGGAAGCTTATAATCTAGTGATAGGGAGGGAAGTTGGGGGAAGATAGCAACACAAATATTTCTGATGCAACAAATTCTGATACAAAGGGAAATGTGATAAGTGTAAAGGAAAGATCTAGGCAGAATGGTATATGGAAATTAAGAAGGTTGACATCACTTTCTTCTTGGAATGAGAGGGAATGAGAGAATGCTTCCTAGAGGAAGTAGTACCTAAAAAGAACATTGAAGGGAGGGAGGTACTTGATCAGATTAAGATAGAGGAATAAGTCCATTTAGGGAAGGAGAAAAAATTATACAGACAGAAGAGTACATGGTAAGATGAGTCTGGAGTTATTTGGAACATAGATGTTGAAGGAGAGCAATTTGAGAAAAGATGGGGATAGAATACAGAGGTCTATAAATGCTCTAATCAGGAGTTTTATTTGGTAGACAATTAAGAAACATTCATTATTTTTGAACAGGGGAGTGATTTGATAGGGACAGTAGCTTAGAATTATTACTCTCATATGACTATTTATATGCTTAATTAATAAAGTGAAAGCATGGACTGAAGGTAGGAAAGTCAGGTAAGTACTGAAATCAAATTCTGATTTTGACATTTATTAACTTTGAGAACCTGACCAAGTCACTTAACCTCTCAGAATAATTTTCATTATCTGCAAAGTGAGGGTAATAATAGCAACTGGGTCACATGATTATTGAGAGGATCGTATGAGATAACATATGCAAAGTTCTTAATTACCATTAAAGCACAATATGAATTCTGATTATTATTATTGGTTAAGAGGCAAATAAGAGATGAGAGTCTGAACTAGGGAGAATTGACAGATCATGGCAGTTTCTTGGAGAGGGGAGGGCAGTGTTATACTACCTCATGACCCTACTTTGAAAGAAGGAAGCAGCTGAGACCTATTAGTGGCTTCAGCTAATCATATAACCAAGTCCTTGCCATCATCAAGAAGCTCCTGTTAAAGAAAAGAAAGTCAATATTGCTAACAAGAAATGGTAGTTATGGAATTGAGCAGTTAAAGATGACAAGTAATGTCTGAAGCAGAAAATAAGATGAAAAGCAGGAATCATAAAGCACTTTGAGGGATCAATGTACAAGTGAGTCCCAGGTGTCATAATTGATAAATTTAAAAACAATAACAGCAACTTTTGAACTTACTTCATTTAGATGTATGCATGTTAATGTTTTAATGGTGGTTTGTGTGTGGCTTGTCTTACCCTCAACCTTCCTCTGAATTCTCAACAGCTATACTTTCTCCACTGTCATCTTCAAAGCACTGACTTTCCCTCTGTGCTCAGTTTCCCACCCTGCTTCCTCCAGTATCTCCCTGGACCCCCAGACTTGGACTTGGGGAGATTCTATATGTAAAATGCTCCATCAGTTATGGGACAGGAAGGTAGTAAGCTAGCTCCAGGAAATTTTGTTTTCTGGCCTAGGCTCTTCCAACCTTATCAAATAATCAACATCTCTGGGAATCCAGAGTTTATTTGACCAGGACTTTTTCCTGTCCTTCCTTCAGGTCTAGGATAAATTTAATGGCCATAGGTCTCTGTTTGTTTGTGTACAAAAAAAAGGAGAATGATAAAATTAGGGGAATTAATTTTGAGTGAAAGGGTTTGCATGATTAGGTGACTGGCTTTACTGTATAGACAACCAGAAAATTTCCTATGTATAGTTTGGTACATCAACGTCTTTGAAGGCCTATTTTGAAACTTTGTGCACTCAGTCATACTCTCCATCCATTTAAATAACTCTTTTATGACTGAGTTGTTTTCTTCTTGCCATTTACAATCTTTTTCCCCTGGTTCTAATGTGACTTGCAGAATATTGCATGCTACTGCCATTTCTTCTAGTAATATTCCAGTCAAGTTATTGCATGTTGGAAGGTTGGATAGGGTAAAAATTATGGTTCCTCTATTTGTTTTTTTATACTTGCTATTAATTTCTTAAAAGAGATAATTGGTTAGGCATCTGCAATGGTGATTTCAACTTCTACACCTGGTTCAATGATGATAGACATGATCTGTTTAACAAATTCAGAAGGACTATGCAAATCAATAAAGCATTTGTGGACTCTCTTCTGGAACCAACCCCAAGGCTTTGAAACTTCCTCAAGTAGTTTTTCTGGTTGTGATTTGAAGTATCTCAGTGGGCATGTGAACAGTTCCCTTTACTTTCAAGTTCTTTTCTCTGGCTCCTCTAATTAGATCAGCAGACATTTTCTCCAGTGATTTCACATTGCAGCTGGTGAGGGTGATCTGGACCCAGTGAATGGCTGCTTCAGTCTCCATAAGTGTCTTGCCAGTGTATTTGAATGCCATGGCAGCAAGAATAATTCCCGATTTACTTATTCCTTGGTGAGAGTGAAAAGCACTGAATCAGGTGAGGAGGAGAGGCGGGGACTGCAGACACCACACGGCTGCAGCTGCAATACCTTCACCAAAGAGGTTCATCTATTTTCTATGGTGTAACCCAACTGTCCCTGTCTACGGTCCTGATTTACTGGACTTCCATCTCCATTCTCCATACTTTTGCATTGGACATCTGCCTTACTTAAAATTGTACTCATTCTTGTCCTTCACCTCATAGCACATTTCAGGTCAAGTTGTAGTATCACCTTTCAGTACAAAGCCATATCTGATCCCCAACTCCCTCCCTCCCTATATATTTTATCTTGTCTTTCTTTCTTTACTTTTAGTTCCTAGCTATGGTTTTTTTTTTTTTTTTGCGATTTTTGGAGGGCAATTGGGGTTAAGTAACTTGCCCAAGGTCACACGGCTAGGTTTTTTCGTTTGGGTGTGCATTAAGTGTCTGAGGCCAGATCCGAACTCAGGTCCTTCTGACTCCAGGGCCGACACTCTACTCACTGCGCCAACTAGCCGCCCCCCGAGCTATGTTTTTTAAACAGTATTTTCTACTTTTTTCTGGTGTTGTCCATTTGTTTCTGATTCTTCATGACCTCAACTGAGGTTTCTTGGCAAAAACAAACAAACAAAAACACGTTTTAGAATAGTTTGCCATTTTCTTCTCCAGGTCGTTTTACAGATAAGGAAACTGAGGCAACCAGGATTGAATGACTTGCCCAAGGGCACACAGATAGTGAATGTCTGAGGCTGGATTTGAACTCAGGTCTTCCTGACTCCAGGCCCAGTGCTCTATTAACTGTGTGACCTACATCTCCTATATACTTACAAATGTGTATTATATTTCCATTTATGAAATGTAGTCACTTTAAGAACAAAGTCTGCTTCATTTTTTCTTTGTATCCCCACTGTGTAGTACAGTGCCTGGAGCATAGTAGGCACTTAATAAATTATTGTTGATTATTTGATTGAATGATTGAAAGAAAGTTGAACATAGAATCAAATATAGGGTAAGTGTGCCATAACTTTATTTTTTTTTAAACAAATGCTTTATTAACTTCTGTTTTACATCATTCATTTCCGCCAGATTTTGAGTTACAATCATTTTCCCCCCGTTATTCCCCTACCCAACCTCCCAGAATAGCAGTCCCACAAGATGTCGCTTCCTCCAATCTGCTCTCTCCCATACCTTCTCCCATACCCCCTTCGACTTTTCCATTAGAGGATGGTGAATCTTTGTGTCCCAATGCCTGCACATCTTATCTCCCAATTATAAGCAAAAGAGTATTAATAATAGTATTTATATATATTTGAAACATTTAATGTTAAGACCTCGACTTTCAGATCCATTTCCTTCCTCCCTTGTCACCCATTCCCTCTGGGGAGATAGGTAATTCGGTATATGTTGTACATGTCTAGCTATGCAAAACATTATCATAGTAGATATATTGTACAAGGCTGCTTACAATTCCCTCCCACTCATCCCACCCCCACCTGGTCCATTCCCCACATGATCCTGTCCCTCTTCTATAGTGGGTACTTCCAACTACCCCTCCCCCCAAGGATGCCCTCCCATCCATCTTCCCTCCTCTCATCCCCCTTCCCCCTATTCTGCTGCAGGTTGAGATATCCCATTTAGTATGTATGTTATTCTCTCCCTGAACCAAATTCAATGAGAATGTGGTTTTGCCTTTTTTGCCTTCCTAATCTCCCCCTCCCTTCCAACCACTTCCCCTTGCTTCTTCTACATGAGATAGTTTACCCTACCCTGTCTTTCTCCATCTCCTCTTGCCACTTTCCTCTCTCACCTCATAATTTCATCCCTTGAGTATTCTCCCTTCCCAACAAATTCAACCTATGCCCTCTATCCATATACACACACATTCACATATGGATTCATATGACCACACATCCTTCTTCCATTATTTTCATAGAGAGAAAGATATCATCAGGCACAGTTATTGCTTTTCCATATAGGAATGTAAATAGTTCAACTTTAATAAGTTCCTTTTGATTTCTTTTCCCTGATTACCTTCTCAGGCATCTCTTGCTTCTTGTGTCTGGATGTCAAATTTTCTATTCAGTTCTGGTTTTTTCCTCAAGAATGCTTGAAAGTCTTCTATTCCACTGAATGCCCATATTTCCCCCTGAAACAAAATACTCAGTTTTGCTGGGTAGGTGACCCTTGGGTTCATTCCCAGTTCTTTTGCCCTCTGGAATATCATATTCCATGCCCTTCGATCCCTCAGTGTAGAAGCTGCCAGGTCCCGGGCTATTCTGATTGTGTTTCCACAATATTGAAATTGTTTCTTCCTGGCTGCTTGTAGTATTTTCTCCTTGATCTGGGAGTTCTGGAGCCTGGCTATAATATTCCTGGGAGTTTTTTTTTTGGGATCGTTTTCAGGAGGTGATCGGTGGATTCTTTCAACCTCTATTTTGCCCTCTGGATCTAAAACATCAGGGCAATTTTCCTTGAGAATTTCTTGAAGGGTGATTTCTAGGTTCTTACTTTGATCATGGCTTTTGGGTAGTCCAATAATTTTTAAATTGTCTCTCCTGGATCTATTTCCCAGGTCAGTGGTTTTTCCCATGAGATATTTCACGTTGCCTTCTTTTTTTTTTTTTTAAAGCAATTGGGGTTAAGTAACTTGCTCAAGGTTACACGGCTAGTCATTTGATTTATGCGTGGGTGCTCATTTCTGAGGCCGGATTTGATCTCGGGTCATCCAAACTCCGAGGCCGGCGCTCTTACTCACTGTGCCACCTAGCCACCCCTTTAGGGCAGTTGGGGTTAAGTAACTTGCCCAAGGTTACACGGCTAGGTTTTTGTTTGTGCGGATTAAGTGTCGGAGGCCGGCTCCGAACTCAGGTCCTTCTGATTCCAGGGCCGGCACTCTATTCACTGTGCCACCTAGCCGCCCCTCACGTTGCCTTGTAATCTTTCGTTTGTTTGGATCTGCTTAACAGCATCTTGATTTCTCATATGGTCATTAGCTTCCATTTGCTCCAGTCTAACTCTGAAGGAATGAATTTCCTCAGTGAACTTTTGAGATTCTTTTTCCATCTGGCAAATTCGACTTTTTAAGGCATTCTTCTCCTCATTGCCCTTTTGGGTCTTCTTTGCCATTTGAGTTAGTCTATTTTTTTAAGGTCTTGTTTTCCTCAGTCAGGCTGTTGACCCTCATTTCATACTTTTCCTGCATCCTTCTCATTTCTCTTTCCAATTTTTCCTCCACTTCTCTTATTTGATTTTTTTTTTAAATTAATTTATTAGTTTAGTTTCAGTTGACAAGATTCAATTCCTTAGTTCCTTGATTTTCAAATTTCCTTTACTTCCCTCCCCCCTCCCCTCATGACATCATATAGTACAGTATAGGGTCTGCAAATGCATTCATATTAAACATTATTCCAATTACAAAGGCATATTGTACTAGGTGGGATGAAAGATGGTAAGGAAGAAGTACAACCAAACAATGAGAAGAACAAGATCATTTAGTTTGCTTCCATCAGGATTCAGGCTCAGTTCTTTCTAGTTATATCTCTGGATGGCACATTTCTCACTTTCTTGAGTCATTCGGGATTAACATATCACTGCATTGCTGAAAAGAGTCCAGTCTGTCATAGTTGGTCGTCACAGATATGGTATGTCTGTGATTGTATACAAATTTCTTCTGATTCTACTCTTCTCGCTCAGCATCAGTTTGTATAAGTCTCTCCAGGTAATTATGAAATCCGTCACCTCCTCGTTTCTTATAGCACAATAAAATTCCATTACATTCATATACCACAACTTGTTTAGCCATTCCCCAATTGATGGGCACTCCTTTAGTTTCCAATTCTTTGCAACCACAAAAAGGGCTGCTAAAAATATTTTTGTACATATGGTTCTTCCTCCCACTACTATGATCTCTTTGGGATATAACCCTAGGAGTGGTATGGCTGGGTCAAGGGGTATGAAATTATTTATAATCCTTTGGGCATAATTCCAGATTGCTCTCCAGAATGGTTGGATAAGTTCACAACTCCACCAGCAATGTATTAGCGTTCCAATTTGCCCACATCCTCTCCAGCATTTGTCACTTTCTTGTTTTGTCATCTTAGCCAATCTGACTGGATAGATGTGGTATCTCAGAGTTGTTTTGATTTGCATTTTCTCTTATTTGATTTTTAAAGTCCTTCTTAAGGTCCTCTATGGCCTGCAACGCGCTCATGTTTTCCCCTGGGGCTTTTGGAGCAGGACTTCTGACCTCACAGTCCTTTTCCCATTCTATGCCCCCAAAATAGGAGTCTAGGGATGCATTTTTCTGTTTCCTTTGCCTTGGCATGTTGCTACTTAATTACTTGAGTTTTGGGCTTGTTGCCAGACTATGGCTTTAAGGCCAGATAGAGGAATTTTCGTCCCGAACATGGGAGGGGGGCAACTTCCATTTCTGGCAAGCTGTAAACCCACCCACGACTTCCACCCTAGATCACAATCCAGATCCAGGGAGGTTAAAGCAAGAGCGATTACCCCTCAAGACTGATCGATGGATCTCCCTACAATTCGCAGGCCAGGAGCTGGAGCCGCCTCTGAAAACTACAATATGGCGTGTCTCCTCAGCGGCTTCTAGCCCCCAGGGGAGGGAGCCGACCCATTCCCCAAATACAGGTCCCAAAGTCTATACGACACTAACCTCTTTGTTCTAGGCATGTCTATGTTGATAATTCTGGAATAGCCACAGCTGCTGGTGTTCTGGGGTCTCTCCAGCCAGCTGTTGGCCCTGGTGCCCTGTGGCTAAAACCTTGGCTCACGCGGGCCTGGGCTCAGCTCGGCTCAGCTCAACTCCCCGCACTCTGCGCACTGCGTGCTGCCAGGTCCCAGACCTCTGAGCTGGTCCTTCCTGCAAGGCTGCTGGGCTGTCCTCAGCAGGAGGTTAGCTTCTCTGTGTCGTTCTGTGGGTGCTGTGGCTCCAGAAGTTGTTCAGAGTCCCCTTTTACATAGTTTGGGGGGAATCTGGGGGCAGAGTGGCTTGGATGAGCTGTTTCTATTCCTCCATCTTGGCTCAGCCCCCATAACTTTAAAATCAAGAAGATTCTAGGCATTGGAACAAAATGAATGTAGAATATGTTTGAGAACCACCCAAGACAAAAACAAAGATAAAACAATTACTCAATTCTGGTGATTCACTTAGAGACAAACAATATTCCTAGAAGGAACCTAGGCTTTTTGAAATACTGTATATGTAAAACACTTCAGAAGCACAGATGTTTTCATTATTGTTAATAATTGAAAGGAGGCCCTTCAGCTGAGAGCACTGGATTTGGATATAAGCAATTAACTCATCTGATTTCTGAAAAAAAATAGATTTTTGGATCACAGCTTAAGATAAATTTTAGTCCAGGAATTCAGTAAATCCAGTGATAACTAACAAGATGTGTATTTGCCTAAGGAATTATGAATCTGATTAATAATTATATAATCTGAAAATAGAGAGAAATGCAGATAATTGTGCACATATATCTACCAAACAAGAAATTAGAAGTCTTTGCTGTTAAAGTAATATTAGTAGCTAGACATGGTGTCATATACCTACAATCCTTGTTACTGGGGAGGTTGAGACTGACAGATCTCTTGAACTCCAAAGTTTGGAAATGCAGTATAATAACCCAAACAAATGTATGGATTAAGACATTTGGCATCAATATAGCAAGTCTTTGGGAGCAGGGAGCCACCAGGTTCTAAGAAAGAGTGAGTTGGCCCAGTTAGGAAAAAGAGCTAGTCAAAGCTCTCCTACAAACAAGGGGGTGGGGATAATTGGGCCCACGAGTGTCTCTGGTTCTTCCAGCCTGAGCAAGAGAAGATGATCCAGTCTTAAAATAAACAAAAAAAAAAATAAAAACATTATTAGTAGAGAGAAACTCTAACTCACAATATAAAAAAAAAAAAGCAAAAATAAAACTCATGAATTCAAATGTCTATTCTAAATGTTCAAAAGAGAGATAATAAATAAGATAAAGTATTTCAAACAAGGAAGTTATAGTGTCACTTAATCTAGGTGGGATATGAGTATAACTATAGTGTAGTTATGGAAAAGGTAACTAATATTAAAAAGGATTAAATTAGACAACAAGGAATAGTATGATAGCACTGTCTAAAAAGAAATTTTCATGGGAGGGAAATCCGCAAACTACATGGAAGAAGCATGAAACAAAACATTTAGGGCAGTATTTATAGGAGGAAAAACAAATAATATAATGTTAATAATAATATCAGTATTTATATAGAACTTTATGTGTCATAAAAAGCTACATGTACATGAATTTTTTTTTTTATTTTGACAGCTCTGTGACATATGGATATTTACTCTCCCACTTTACTTTTGTGAAAACAGTCTGAGAAAGGCTAAATGACTTGATCAGGGTAATACAGAGAGTAGGTATCTGAAGGTGAGTTCTTCCTGATTCTTAAGTCAAACACTCTATTCACTATGCCACCTAGCCGTATATTATGGTGGAAGTATACTTCATTTCACTAGGCCGAAAGTAGGAATTTAATTTAAAAAGTTAAGGCCACAGAATTGACACTAAACCACAATATGGTGCTAATGAGGGACTCTCTCTCTCTCTCTCTCATTCTGTCTCTTTCTCTTCTTCTCTCTGTCTGTCTCTCTTGAATTCCTGACTTGCACAGTATTATGGAAAAAGCATCAAATTTATAGTCAGAGGACTAAAATTAAATAAAATCCTGTCTTATTCTTATTGTCTGTATGGCACTGGACCTGAGTTTCCTTATTCCTTAAAATTAAGGAGAGTGCTAGCTGATGAAACTTCTCTTCAAGTCTCTTCAGCTCTAAAGTTTTGATGCCATGTTAATTTCATGTCTTCCAAAGTGGGAGAAATGATAGAGAAACCAATTTTATAGGCCTGATTTTGACTATTAAAAAGAGTTAATAGAAGAAAAATAAGCAGAGAAGTGTATTTTAGTTCTGAAAGTCACATAGACATAGACATAGACATAGACACAGGTCAGGCTGTTTCCAATCCTTTCTAGCTGTTTGACCAATGAAAAGTTGCTTCTATTCTATAAGTCTTGGTTTTATTTCCTGTAAAATGAGGATAATAATAGCTAGATTGCTTAGCTTATAACATTCTGTATATTATATAAATTAATTGCTTTTAAAGTTATATTTCTTTATCATTGAAAGCTTTGGGCAACTTGAAGGAAAGTGATCATTCTACCTTAGATTTGGTGATTTAAAGGAGGAGAAAACCAAGTATAGGATGAAATACAGTCTATATTTGGGGAGAAGAGATTTTAGAGAAGGATAAGAAAAATCTGTAAAATTCTATAGGGAGGAAGATACCCAAGAGGGATTAATAGCTCTCAGGAATATAATTCTTATGAAACAGATGATGATTTTTATAATGTACCAAAGAGCCAAACATTCTCTTTTCATCTCTCCATGTATCTTGTATTTCAATTCCAAAATAGTTTCATTTCATTTTGAACATTTGAATCAATTGTGAATTTGAACATAAATGTACCGGAATTGGAAGTAAAAGGCAGGCTCTGAATACAAAAGTGATCTGTCTATAAGAATAGTATCATGAATGCTAAAGATCATAATGATTTGAAGTTGATGAATTTTAAGGACAATAAAAGGAGTTTCTTTGATATTATCACTGTCTAGTTAGCCATTTTGGAAGCAAAAAAATAAAATGAAATAGAACACTATGGATTCTCTATTTTCTCTACTAAGTAGAACAATCTCTATAATATGAAGTATATACATAAAATGGTTAATGAGGAATCCAAGATCATTAATGCTAAGTTAATAATGATAAACCCAAGATAAGTAAAGAGGAACTAATAAATGGAATACTCATCTCATCTCAATGTGTATAAATCACCTAGCCTTGGTTGTACTACTTCCCAGTACACTGGAAGAAAAAGATAGCAATTGTTATTTTTGAGCTGTAATCAATAATCTTTGAAAAATAAGGGACAAGACAGGTGCTGCATGACTAGATATGGGCAAATGTCAATTTGTTAGGGTTTTTAATTGGAAGAGGGTAGATTCTACAAGCAATAATTATGTAATCCTGACTTTGATGCATTAGACAATTCTAGAACATGTCATATGGGAATCATTTATGAATATTAGGAAAGAAATCAGAGACATATAAAAGTCAACAGTTATATCAGTAAGAGGTTAGTGCAGATTCATTCACTTCATTATTTTCCCTTTTTACTAAACTAGCATGGTAATGTGATGGACATATTACCACCAAATCTCAGCTAGATATTTGATGAAATATTCAATTCTGACATTGTAAACAAGACGAAGAGATGCAAGGTATATATAAGTACATTTAGCGATATAGATTTGGGACATATTGAATGACCAGTTGTAGAGAATAGTCATTAATGAAATAATGTTAATCTGGGGAGTAGTAAGAACTACACCCCTGAGCATCTGTCCTTGGTCTTGGGCTAGTCAATTATCTATTAATTATTTAAATAAAGATATCGATTAGAGGCTTTCCAAATGTTCAAGTGCACAATGATGAGAAGTATAGGGAACACAGTGAATGACTTGAGGATTTAAACAACCTAAACAGACCAAAATAAAGACAGATGTAGTCAGCTGAAATTTCATATAGATAATAGGTTTAAAACAACAGTAACAACATCAACACTACGAGAGAAAAAGCTAAACAACGCATATGAAAGCAATGTGGAAGTTTGAATGGACAGTAATTTCTATAAGAACCAATGAAGTGATGTGGCTAGAAAAAGAAAACTAATATGATTTATGCTGCCTTTATAGAGATAAAATATACAGACTTAGGGAAATAAATGCCATGATACTTAATTCCATATTCAGCCACACATTTGGAATTGAGTCTAGCATTACATTTTAGGAATGGCAAAGATGAATTGAAGCATATCCAGAGTAGGATAAACAGTTTAACCAGGGGACTTAAAAATATCCCAAACAGAAATTGGTTAAAAATACTTGATAAGCAAAAGAATGTAACTGCTTTAATCAGCACTGTGATGATGGACAGCAACAAATTACTCAGGGGAACTGCATTCCACCATGTTTATTTTAGTATGTCTTATGGAGTGGCATTACCAGAAATATTGAAGGACAAGGATGGAATGGTACCAGATTTGCTACATTTAATATTACATAATATTATTATATTTAGATATATATAATATATGTATGTGTATATAATATATATAAATATAAATGTATATGTGTATGTGTATATATATATATATATATATATATATATATATATATATATATATATATTACCTTTGCATTATGGAGTTGATGTAAGACCCAACTGAGTCTCTGGCATGTGGAAAGAACGATGCTACATTATGTAAATTCCCCAATGAGAAATGGCCCTATATGGCTGTTGAGCCCTGTCTTTGAGTTTCTTCCTCAGAATGCTATCCCAGAGAAAGCATCTGGGGAGAGTGTGCATTTCCATGTTTACTCTCCACTAGTTTCTGTCTGCTGGTCTGGAATATTACTGGATGATAATTGATTTTCTTTTTTAAATTCAAGGTGACATGAGTGATAAGATCAAAATGTCACCAGAGTAGATTTGTCCAATGGTCCATAATTATAGAGTTCACCATTTGCTAGAAAAATATAAATAAATTGCACATGGTTCCACACTGTCTCTAACTAGCCTAGTACCTAACTAAGTATTCTTCTACTTAACTCTTCATGAATTTGAGCTCAATTGTAGGATACCTGAAAATTAAGATTAGCTAGGAAGATTGAATTATGAATCTAGTTAAGAAAGTTGTATATTAGGGGTACTACTCTACACTATAGGGGTACTATATAACAATGATACTAGGAATATTTATGATAAAGCTACACATCCCTGTACTTTTATCTATGGATAATAAAAGAGATTCCTGGTCAAAGAGGTGGAAGAGATCATTACTTTATGTGTTATAATTTGTAATCTGAAACATATTTTTTTTTTCTCCAAGGCACCTGGAGAATAAATATAGCTTGAGGGGATATGAACCACAATAGTTACACTGTGGTCTATTAGCTGGTAATACTTCTACTGTAGGAATTCATGATGGATCACCTTAGTCTTTTTAGTATATTAGAAGATAAGATCAATAGGTAAAAGATGACGTCAGATGGAAAAGTAGAAGCTTTGGAAAGCCATTGAGGTAAATACTTTAGGGAAACATAAGATGAATAAATAGATTGACATTCAGCAGTGAGAGATCAATTTAGTTTGGATAATACCTGTAACCTATATTCCAGATTCTCCTAAAAAGGAAAAAAAAAACAAAGAAAATTCTGGCCTCACATAAACTGGGTCTCCTTAAAATGGTCGTTTTTACAGTTTATTATGGTTCCAATTCAGAGTTACTAACTGGGGAATTTCAGAAAAGCGTAGAGATAGGTCATATATAGATTTCCCCAAATACAAAGTTTTTATAAGCTTGATGCAAACACTCAACTAAAATCCAATGAGAAGTTTTCAATTTTCCTTTTAACAAAATACCACTGCACATATCTATACTGTATCAGTAAAGGGGTTTGTTTAAATTGAATGGGACTACACTTCCCCAAAATACAGTTCTATTACACATAAATTTGAATTTAAATCAGAGAGCACTATAACAAGATTTCCTCATAGTATTTAGCTACTCAAACATAGGAGAAGAAACATCAGATAGTAGGAGTCAACCAATATTTAGGTTTAGCAAAAAATATAACTTGAAGAGTCATTGGATTCAGAGATGGAGGAAGATGCATGATTAAAATGGCTGACCTTATGGTACAAAGGAAAGTGAAGGCAGAATACATTTGTTAGACAGGGAAATTAAGGAAGAATTTAAGTTATGATGAAGAGAAGTAATCTGCTTAAGAAGCTTAAGAGAATAAGTTTAGAAAAGCGAGAGATTAGAGAGAGTCAGAGAGAGAGATTCCAGAATACAGACTTTTTGTCCAATACCTTTCCTTTGTCATCACATCTTACTGACCTAGAGCAATAGGTTACCAACTGGTTACTGTACCACCTTCACACTGTTGCCAAATTGATGAATGCGAAGCATACAATGGAAAACTTTACTCCTCATAAATAAACTTCAATAACTCCTTAATGATTCAATCATAAAACACAAGGTACCCACTTCTGACCTTTAAAGACCCTCAGAATCTGTCTTGGATATATCTTCTTAGACTTATCTCATTGCTCCCCTCCCCTGTTAGGCAACTCTACATTCCAGCCAAAGAAGTGTACATTATGTTGCCTGTATATAACATTTCATCTTCCACCATCCTGCCCTATTCAAGTTCCCCCCTCCCTTCCTATCATGTTCTTCCTTCTCATATTCACCTCTTACAATCCCTACTTTCATGTAAGGCTTAGCTCAAGTGTGATCTCATAGTTCAGACTTTTCCTAATGATCCCTATTTTAACACCTTTACTTTTCATTTCAATTCTATTTCATTTATATTACTTCATTTATAGTTCATCTGCTTGCCAAGAAAAAGTCTAGCTTATTACAGAGTGGCTCATCACTAGTAGGCTGGGCTACTAAGTAGTAAATTCTTTGATGAAGGTAGCCCATGAAACAAGGAAAAAGCAAAAAAGAGTCAATTCCATTCCCATCGACACCATTTCTTCTACAGTGAGGTAGGCAATATATCAGAAAAGCTGCAGAGAGTACCTAGAGTACCAGCAAATTCTAAATTAACTATTGTGAAATTTTTTTCATGACCAACAAGTAGTCATCTAGAAGAAAGAACTGGTACAGTGGAAAATGTAGGGTGCAACTGCTATAAGGTCAGCAGCCCTTGATACTTGATGCTTATTACATGTGTGAATTTGGGTCAATCATTCAGCCCCCTTAGTTATCAAATTCCTCATCTAAAAAGAATCACAGCTTTGATTAGATGGACTTTGAAGCCCTTTCCAAAACTAGTTATATAATCTATGACCTGTTATATTTAGATGAATTTTTATATAATGGAATATAATTTATTATTCTAAGAAGGATGAAATATCAGGTACATGGAAAGATGACTTACAGGTTCTGCTTGGAAAGGTAAAGAAATTGGCACATTTGGTTTTATTGTGAACAAAAAATCACAAGGAACATTATTTCAAGGGATATTTGGTCATTGTGTATTTCCATGTTAATGAAAGATAGTGACAAAAAGACTTCCATGGAAATAATTGCAGATTATTCAACAATATTAGTTGCAGAAAGGGAAAGGTGGATGATTTAGAAGGTCTTAATAAGCTTAAATAAATTAAATCAATACATACTTTGACATTTTGTGACTTCAATGCAAAGGTGGAAAATGATCTCAATAGTAAAGAATATATTGAAAGCTTGGAACAGGAATAAAAAAATTAGAGATCAAAGACATACAAATACGCTTCAATCTCCCATGTATTATGTCTTTTAAAATATTTTATTTTGGGGGCGGCTAGGTGGCACAGTGAGTAAGAGCTCCAGTCCCAGAGTGGGGGGACCTGGGATGGGTTCCAGCCCCAGATACTTGACACCCATACGAAAAACTGGCCATGTCATATTCGGAAAATTACTTAACCCCAATGGCTTTAAAAGTATATTTTATTTTTCCAAATGAAATGTAAATAGAATTTTTAACATTCATTTTTTTAAAAAATTGAGTTCTAAATTCTCTCCCTCTCTATCCACGTCTCTGAGGTGGTTAGCAATTTGATATAGGTAATCTGTGTGAAATGAGGCAAAACATTTCTATGTTGGTCATGTTGTGAAAAAAACACAGACCAAAAAAAAAAGACAAAGTCTTTTGTTACTGTTGTTATTTTAGTTCTTTTTTTCTTTTAGTATGTAGGCTCCATCAGTTCTTTTTCTGGAGATAGCATTTTTTAACATGAGTCCATTGGAATCATCTTGGATCATTGTATTTGTGAAAATAATTAAGACATTCAGAGTTAATCATCATATGATGTTGCTGTTACTGTGCATAGTATTCTCCTGGTTCTGCTCAATTCACTTTGCATCAATGTATGTAAGCCTTTCCAGGTTTTTCTGAAATCGTTGTACTTGTCATTTCTTATAATACAATAGTATTCTGTTACAATAATATACCACAATTTGTTCAGCAATTCCTCAATCGATGGACAATCCTTCAATTTATAATTTTTTGCCACCACCAAAATATCTGTTGTAAATATTTTTGGATATATAGGTCCTCTCCTACTCCCCATTTTTATACCTTTGGGAGATGAACCTAGTAGTGATATTGGTGGATCAAAGGGTATGCAGTTTTAAAGCCCTTTGTATAATTCCAAATTATTCCTTAGGCACAATTCCAAATTGCTCTCCAGAATGGTTGGATCACTTCTCAACTCCACCAACAGTGCATTAGTGTCCCTGTTTTCCTACATCCCCTTCAACATTTATTATTTTACCTTTCTATTATTTTAACCAATTTGATGGACATGAGGAGGTACTTCACAGTAGTATTCATTTGCATTTATCTTATCAATAGTGATTTAAAGAATCATTACCTTAATTCCACAATAGAATGCTATTTCTTGGTACCAGATTGGTTTGATGATTACTGCTTTTAATACAGTTTGAGATCTGGTATGGCTAGGCCACCATCCCTCATGTTTATTTTTATTGATTCCCTTGACATTCTTAATCTTTTGTTCTTCCAGATGAACTTTATTATTATTTTTCTAGCTCTGAAAAATATTAATATATATATTAACTATTAATTCAATAAATATGTTTTAAATATTTAAAATATTAACATATATTAATATAAAACAGTCATTTTTATTCTATTGGCTCAGTCTATCCATCAGCAATTGATACATTTCCAATTGTTTAGGTCTAACTTTATTTTTGTCAAAAGTGTTTTATAATTGATCATATGGTTCCTCAATTTGTCTTGGCTGGTAGACTCCCAAGTATTTCATATTGTCTACAGTTGTTTTCAGTGGAATTTCTTTTTCTTTGTCTTGATGCTGGAATTTGTTGGTAATGTATAGAAATTATAGCAATTTATGTTGGTTTATTTTATATCCTGCAACTTTGCTAAAGTATTTTTCAAATTATTTCAATTAGTTTTTAGATGATTGTCTAGGATTCTTTAAGTATACCATCATGCTATCTGAAAAGAGTGATAATTTTCTTTCTTCATTGCCTATTCTTATTTCTTAATTCCTTTTTCTTTTCTTTTTGCTATAGCTAGCATTTCTAGTAAAATACTGAATAACAGTGGTAAAAATGGCTATCTTTGCTTCATGCTTGATTTTGTTTGTAAAGTTTCTAGCTCATCCCCATCACAGATAATGCTTACCTATTGTTTTAGATAGATAATGTATCTAGCTTTAAAGAAAAACTCCATTTGTTCCTATGCTTTCTAGTGTTTTTAATATGAATGGATGTCTTATTTCATCAAAATGTTTTTTGTCTGTGTATCTATTGAGACAATCATAAGATTTCTGTTGGTTTTGCTATTGATGTGGTCAATTACACACATATACACAATACACATATACATACATATATGTGTTTGTATGTATGTATATGTAAATAATCCCACCTTGTCATAGTATATGATCATTGTGATACATTGCTGTAATTGCTGTAATCTCCTTGCTAGTATCTTATTTTATTTAAATTTTTCTATTAATATTTATTAGGAAAATTGTTCTGTAGTTTTATGTCTGTGCTTTAGCTCTTCCTGGTTTGAATATCAGCACCATGTTTGCCCTTTAAAAAGAAAGGTCAAAGTACTACTTTTTTGCCTGTTTTTCCAAATTCTCTGTCTCTCTCTGTCTCTGTCTCTCTGTCTTTGTCTCTCTCTCTGTCTCTGTCTCTTTCTCTCTCTGTCTCTGTCTCTCTCTGTTTCACTCGCTGTCTGTCTGCCTCTCTCTCTGTATTTTTTTTCTTTAAATATTTAATAGAATTCACTTGTGAATCCATATGGCCCCGGAGACTTTTCTTTTTCCTTAGGGAGTTCACTGATGACTTGTTCAATTTCTTTTTTTCCAAATGGGATTTTTAAAGTATTTTATTTTTGCTTCTCTTATTTTGGACAATTTGTATTTTTGTAAATATTCATCTTTTAATACTTGTTTTAATTTTGTCTTAATGGTGAATTCACTCAGTTTTTAATGATGGTAATTTGGTTTTCTTCAATCATTTTTTTAAATAAAATTAACCATTGATTATCAATTTTGTTGTTTTTTCATAAAAGCAACTTCTGGTTTTATTTATTAGCCTAGTGGTTTTCTTACTTTCAATTGTATTAATTTCATTAATTTCTTTCTGTGAGGTATAAAGAGAAATTGATAATATTTAATGGTGAATCATTAATGATTTTGTAGCTTTTTTGTTCTAAATAGATCTAGAAATAAAAGGGAAATTATCATTCTGGTAGCTGGAAAGAAAATAGACTCAAGGAGAAGCTACAACATGAATATAGTTAAAGTTGCAAATTTTTCATTTTGGCCAGGTCAAAAGAAGAAAATATGCTTAAGGGTTTGTCATTGCCAAGCTAAAAAAAAAGCATACCAAACGGATACATGCCTGTGCAAGAGTTATCTCCAGCAAATGGAGGAACAATGGTTATAGTCAGCTTGACAATTGGCTTCACCCACCCACACCCACCCCAACCACTTGCTGTTTGCTTTTGAAGGTACTCTGATACTAGGCAACATGTACCTCCCTGTGGATGAAGCGATTTGATCTAGGACCAAAAAGCCAGATATAACTGCAGAACACTTGAGTGGAATTAATGATTAACATATCGGGCAGCTGCCAATGAGTCCTACAGAATGTTTCATATTATGATTCATGAAGCTACGTTTAGAAGAGGTACCCCAAATTTTTATGGCACTAAATTAGCTGTGAATTAAACATGTGAATCAGCTTCAATTTTATTGAACACTGGGAAAGGTTATAAATATCTTTATATTTGTATCCTTCTGTGACCTAGAATTTAGCACTGGAAGTGGTATTTGGACCTAGAGACATGGATGTTGGTTTAGGAAGGGTTTCTGCCTTTTGTTGGGGTTAGGTCCAGGAAGTCAGTGAAATGTATAATCTATGCCTGTGTTGCAATAGTACTGTTTTTTTTAAAAGATAACATTTTAGGAAATTGGATTTAATGTTTCTTAAAAATCAATGCCCTTAGAGGACGTCCATCTGTGAAGCAGAAGACATAGGAACTTAATAAAGTGGAGTTACTAGTGCATGGGGGTAGTAAGCCTGGCCAATAATCAGTAGGGGTATAAAACCATATTTCTAGTCATAAATAAAAGATTTAGATGCAGAAAGTATTCAGAAGGAGGTGAAGCTATGTTGTGATTGGCAACCAGTGCCCTGAGATACCAGCATATTGGCTGATATTTAGCAACCATTAGTATTGGGTAGACTGTGTGACTTTCCATTGTCCAGTTGTTCAGTCACATCCCACTATTCATGATGCCATGGACCATACTGAACATAGGGTGTTCTTGACAAAGATACTGGAATGACTTGTCATTTCTATCTCTAGAGGGCCAAAGCAAATAGAGGTTAAGTAAACTTGCCCATGTTGCCATAGTTTGTTTGCATCTGAGGCTAGATGTGAACTATAGTCTTCCTAACTTCAGGCCCAGTGCTCTGATAAGACTAGCTGACTCAGACTGTGTTACTAAAACACACTAAAACCTAGATTATATTGTCATACTATATATACTGCTACACTATTATATATACTATATTACTATTTAAGTATGATCTTCTGATGTTTTCATGTCTAAGATAACTCCAAATTCAGAAGAATTTAAAATTATTAATGAATGAATAAGTGTACTGCAGCAAAGTAACACTCCTTTAACACATAGCATCAATAAAAATATTAGGAAAAAGTCAAAGATCCAAAAGTTACAACTTTCCTTTAGGGGACTATGGACAATGATTTTGCCGCTCTGTTTGGTATTTATTTATTTTTTTTAAATCACCTTGGTTTTTTATTGAAAGCAATGACTCATGGGGGAACAAAATAGAAAAAAATGATTTTTAAAAGGAAAAATTAGAGAATAAAATGGCAGAAGATTGAATTTAATAAATATTTATCAAGTGCCTCCTATTTACCAGGCACTGTGCTAAATGCTGGAGATGAAAACCAGAAAAAGAAAGACAATTCTTGCCCTCAAGAAGTTTACAATCAGTTGGAGAAAGACAATGCAGAAAAGGAGGCTGAAAAGGAAGGGAATAGGAAGAGAAGGTTAGGGGACATAGGGATGGTGGAATCCAAAGCAAGGAGTACAGATGATGGTAAATGACTGGGCTCTCTGTTTTCTTTAAATGGAGGCTTTAGGAGGAGTTTTGCTCTGCCCTCCAGTCATCAGATTAGAAGAGGTCATAGCACCAGAGACTAAAAATGACAATGAAAGTCATCGGTGGAGGGTTCATATATTACAGATGAAAATAACCCGCAACAAAGCAGTAAAGGAAAAGGAAAAAAAAAGAATGACTTTATATCATGGGACGTACACACACATTAATGAATGGAGAAGTTTTTGAAGCTGGTCTTCCTCATAGCAGTCTCTCCCCTTCCCTATCTTTCCTTCTCTTACTTGCCAAAATATCTTTCCAAGGCACATGTCTACTCATGTGACTTCCCCGAAAAACAACATCAACTTTGAATATAGAATGAAATAAAACGTTTCAGGCCAGCATCTAATCCTTCCCCAAAGTGACCCACACCATCTTTTACTTTTTATTTCATATTATTCTCCTTTATGAATTTTGCATTACAGCTAAACTTAACCACTATCACTTTCTTGAACTTGACATTTCATTTCCTGCCTCCATACATGAACAGAATCTTTCAATGGTTTCTAAGGTATCCAAATGCCTGGGTTGCATTTGCTCTTTGTCTTTTCATCTCAAAACTCTTGTTTCCCTTCAGATTTTGTTTAAGAAAGTCTCCTTCATATAAATTATACTGATCTCCCCAGATATTAGTACATTCTGTCTCCTCAAAACTACAAATCATATTGTCACAGTAGAAATCAAGCCCCTTTGGTGGATTAAGCACAGTACAAAGGAGGACACAGGTCCAAAGAGTAGATAAGATTTCAAGGGGGAAATTGCTGGGGTATGGTGGGTGTATGATTTCAAAAGGGATTACAATACACACTGGGAGTGAGGAATGCTGTGTGACAGTAGCTCCTTCCCACAGAGACAGCTAAAGCTTAAAGGTTTATTTGTTTCATATGTAATGGAAATTTTTATTTTTATGACATTGTAACTTGTAGTCCATTTTACCCAGTCCAGGGGTGGAATACTATCTCAGACTTTGTGAATTCTTTACTCCATATTGATTTTGTTTGCCACAAGCTATGCTTTGTTTCCATGAAGAAAAGAGTAAATAAGAAAAGTTCTTGGCACTTCACTGAACAAACCCTAAGTAAGAACCAGGCCCAGAATCATCAACATATATATCTTTACTTGGCATTTTGAGTAAATTGATTTTTGCTCTTCTCCTTCCCCTCCACCATTGATAAAGAAAATAAGGAAAACAACACTTTTATAGCAAACATGCACAGTCCAGAAACTCAAATTTTCACACTATTCCTCTCTCAAAATCTGTGTTTCATTCTACAACCTAATAAATCACCTTCCAGGAAATAGATAGCATGCTTTCAAATCGATTTCTACAAATTTGTCAATGGCTGAACAAAATGCCATATTTGAATTTTAGTCAAATATTGTGGTACCAGAAATATGGCAGAGAAACCTGGGAAGACATATGAACTGATGCAGGGTGAAGTGAGAAAAACCAGCAGAACAATTTATAAAATAACAACATTGTAAAAGTCAATGATGTTCTATGTATTCAAGAGTCATTTCCTTATAAACTAGGTAAAGTTATTCTTTTATGATCTCTTTGCTTGTGCTGGGTCAGGCATTTGTACCATCCAGATACTTGGACTTACAACAAATAAAGCTTAGTGCCTTGAATATATTGTGGATATAATAAATGCTTATAGATTTGAACTGAATTAGTGCAAGGCTTACTTTATTTTTGCCTTTGTATCTCTAGTTTTTGTTTCAATTCTCTGCACATAGTAGGTCTCTTAAATATTTTAAAATTGAATTAAGGGAATATAAAAGGAAGTTTCTGCTGGATTACATTCAGGAGCACAAAGAGCTAACTTAAACATAATCACTCTTTTTTTTTTTTTTTGCTTTTGGAGGGCAATTGGGGTTAAGTGACTTGCCCAAAGTCACACGGCTAGTAAGTGTGTCAAGTAACTGAGGTCAGATTTGAACTCAGGTCCTCCTGACTCCTGGGCCAGTGCTCTATTCACTTCACCACCTAGCCACCCCATCACTCTTAAAGACATGAGTGGGCAAAACTGAAACCAAGTCACTTCATAGAATTCATTGCTACAGAGCTAGAGTACGTGAATAGTGTTATGTTGATAAGTTTAATAAGTAAATCATTCCTAGACCTTAAAACCACCTATATCTTTATTTTCAATCCACAGTATGTACATCTCAATAGCTCTGAATTATCAAGAAAAGGTTCAATATAATATACTTTCTTAATGAAGTCAGATAGGTATATGGTATATATTGAGCTTATTTTCATCAATAAATGGTAATAGTAAAGCATTCAGGGGCATTCATAGTTAAAACTTCACTTATCTGAAAAGTCTCTGCTTTAAACTGATCCCTTTTTGATGATTCTGTATAAATCTAGTTTACTAAAATATTTAAGCTGGAATGAAGTCAAAGACCTCAAAGCAACCATTGAAATATGCCCTTGAAATTAAAAACAGGGTCAGTGAATGTATTCAATAGCCTTCTGATTGTTTTTCTTGCCTCAAGTCTCTCCCCATTTTACTCTATCTTCCACAAAGATACCAGAGTGATTTTCTTTAATTGTAGCACTGATCATATCACTTTCTTACCCCATAAATATCAGTAGTTCTCTATTACATATAGAAAAAAATATATAAAATGTGTTGAATTATAAAGAAAAGGTAAAAAGAACACTCTAGGCATAGAGTAGAGTGGGGAGCAGTGGACCAAAATGTATAATAGTTTAATATATATATTTAAGTCTCATCAAAACCAGATTTTTAAAAGAGTTGATTGGCAAGCATCTAAAGGGTAAAAGGGACATTCCCTGGAATGGTTTATTCCTTTTCTGTGCAATTTAGAATCATAGGATTGGAAGGACTTAAAAAAACCATGTGGTCCAAGCTTACACTGTTTTTTTTTCTTTATTGCCCTTCTGCACCTTGTCCCTCTATATTTCCAGCCACATTGTATTTCACTTTTCTTACCAAACTCAATGGTCCAGACAAACTGTTCTTCTCCCCCTTCCTCAAGCATGACACTCCATGTCCTAAGTTTGTAATGTTGCACTGGTTAACCTTGTGCCTGTAATATATTCTCTCCAACTTTGTCTTATATAACTATTCACTTACTTCAAAATTCAGTTTAAGCCATGAAGTTGTTTCACGTAAAAATTTCCATCATAATCTGAACTCTTAGTACTGTTCTTCCTTAACTACCTTATATGTATTGCATATTTGTTCTGTTTCTGTTTAATTTATACATGTATATTATCAAACCCATAGAATATATAGTCATTGAGAACCAAGACTAGTTCATTTTTTAAAATGTAGGTTAGTAATTCCTAGAACATGGTAGGTCCTTAATAAATGCTTGTTTATTATTTGGAAGCACTGACCCTGACCCTGATTTTCCTTTCTTAGATATTTATTTAAAGGATGACTCAGCAGAGGTGACAGAAATCAAATGGAAATCAATTTTGTTATTGAGAAACTTGTGCATTAGAGAGAAAGTTAGAATAGTTATAAAGAAAACTATTTTTTTTTCAAATGACTCAAATTTCTAGTGGGGGAAAATCATTCCATACCTCCTAGTATAAGGGATTAAGATGTAACATTCAACTCAACAAGATCAACCAACACTTACTTATTATTAGTAAAAATATCATCAATTTAGAGATAAGAGGAACCTTTGAAGCAATCTTGTCCCAGCCCTCTTATTTTACAGGTCAGGCAACTAAGGTAGATTAAATGACTTGTCCAAGGTCAAACAGGTAGGAAGCAATAGAGCAGGAGATGAAACCTGGTATTGTTACTCCAAATCCAGAACACTTTTTTTTATACTGCCAGGCTGCCTAGATAGTCTTTTTATGACTAATCACGTGATTCCAAATGACAAACAAAGACAATAAGCAGTGAATTGTTGATATCAGGACACATATTCAGGAACCGTGATAACATAGCTTTTTTTTTTTTTTAAACAATTGGGGTTAAGTAACTTGCTCAAGGTTACACGGCTTATTTATGTGTGGGTGCTCATTTTCTGAGGCCAGTTTCGATCTCAGGTCATCCCAACTCGGAGGCTGACGCTCTTACTCACTGCGCCACCTAGCCGTCCCAGATAATATAGTTTTTATTTTTATTAAATAATCATTGTTTATGACAAATAGATATCCAATTCTTCATGTGAATAACAGTTGAGTTGGGTTATATTCTAATGTTTATAGGCTGTCCAAGCAAAGACTTTTCCACTAGTTTCTTCAAGACATATATTCTGGATTCAGGTAGCTTCTTATAATTTGGTGTAAGTCACAAATTAACACCTTCTAGGAAGCTGATGTGGACCACACCCACAGAAACCAGATGAAGTAGGTATTGGCATATTTCCAGTTTCAAGCATGCTTTGGCAGACTTCTCAGGCAAATGCCAATATCTTAGGAAGTCATAGTCTCATGACACGTTGCTGCTTGCAGTCACCAAAGCATATTCGAAACTACTTCTAGGTGGGGCTGGCTTTGCAGAAAGGCAATGCTGGTGGTCTATATGATATGATTTCAGGAGTGTGAGAAAGGACATTTTTATACCCGACCCCACTTTTATTCTGATGCCTGAATATATTTTAATGAGATAATCTTTGATTATCTAGCTATAGAACAGCTTAAAATGTAAGTTTTCTTTGGAAGGTAATCCACTGACTTCAACTTCAGTGATTGATAGCAGATTCTTTCATGAATACAAGTTTTTGAAAGAAGGAAAAGGAAAAGGAGATGAAATCCCTGAGTCCTTGAAGAGAGTATGGGTGAGAAAACATATAGTAAAGTGGTTAAAAAAGAGAAAGTTTTGTGCATTGTAAACAAGGTTTTGTCTATGTCACTTACTTGATATATGACTTTGGGCAAGTCACTAAAAGTCTTTGAACCTCCATTTCCTCATCTGTAAAGGATGCTTCCAGGATAAAACTCAAGTTTGCATTTATTAAGCACTCATACTGTGCCATCAGTGAATTTTCAGTTGAATTCAATTAAAAAAAACTCATTGGGATTGGGAAGAGGATGAGTAAACAGCAAAGGAGACAAGGAGAGAGAAATTTTAGATGATTGTTTCCAGGAAAGTGAAATTGAAAAGTGCTATATGGAAATCCTTTCCCAATACTACCGTTCTTCCCTCAGTAATTTTATCAAGAAAGAAGAATATTTAATTATCTAACTGAAAGCTTCTACATTCTGTGCATCTATGGAAATAATTAAGAATATATTAACAAAAACGAGCCTATATTTGTGTGTGGAAGATTCATAGACTTAGAATGGAAAGGAATCTCAAAGTTTTCTAGGTTTCCCTATCCCCCTAACTTTTCAGCTAAAGAAACTGAGGGCTAGAGATGAAGTTATTTCCCCAGTACTGTCCAGATAGTCAGTTAGAGGTAGAATTCAAACACAGATCCTCTAACTCCAGGATGAGAGGTTTTTTTTTTCCATTCTAGAATTTTATCATTCTCCCTCCTCTCATTAGACTCAAAACACTGAGAAAACTTTTGTACATCATGCCAATGTCACCTTCTCCTTCACCTTCCTCTGACAAAGAAGAAAAAAAAACATGAATAGGAATGAATACATTTCACCAACAAAATCAATTCAGATCACAAAGGAGACCTAAAAGAATTATTCATCAAAATCGCCAACTGTTATATATTTACTACTAGACATTGTGCCTCAAATTCATTACACATGCCTAGCCTTTTAAATATTTAATAAACTGTTGGACTCTAATTTCCAAGACTGACTTTCTCTCTTTGATACTCTTTATAAGGATAATAGGGTATCTTAAAGAAATAGGCCCTAAAAGAATAGAATTCCAAGTATATGTTAGGAAAGGTTTTTAACTTAAACTGTATTAGAGTTTCTTGTTATTCTTCATGTACTTAATTTTCTAAGAAATATAGTCCAACTAAATCCCATCTGCATCTACCATGAAACTATATTCCTTGGAGTGTTTTTAATTCACAAACTGCTGTTTTAGAAAAAAAGAATTCAAGCATCTTAAAACTTTGAATGAAATACCCTGAAAACTTAGATCTGCCTTGGAAATTTACAAAACTTCAAAGAAATCAGCAAATGTCACCTTCCCACATGGAAGTGTACATACATGCAAGATCATCCCCTCTGGCCCTCCGGCCCCTTTCCATGAAAAGAAGAGCTAATTCAGCAGAAATACTGCCAATATTTCACAGGACAAAAAAAGAAAATGAGAGAATGAGTCACTGCAATGTATGACCAATCTTTAGTCAAACGAAACTGATGGGATTTTTGCCAGAGTAAGAATCTCACAACTAGGCCACCCTAGTAGATATCTCCAACAAACAGAGCTAAACATTCCAGTGCTACATGACTTGATTCGTCACTCTTCAATAATTGACTCATGTGACTCCAATGAAATAGAGACAATGGAGAAATTGACTCTTATCCCAAGACATGTTTTGGATAAGAAATAAAAAGTGGGAAAGTTAGGGTCATCTTCATTTATGATATTCTGAACCATTCTGGAGGTGAAGGAGTAGACCCTTATAAATTTATATATGGAAGTTCTATACAGGTTATCTGAATGGGTGGTGGTGACAGTTGTATGCTGGGAATCCCCATCAATTCCTGGGATTGCATCAACTTGTTATATTCCCTTAATTTATTACTTAAAGTTAGAGCATTAACAGCTCTAGGTTTAGAGACAGAAAAGTATTGAAGGTGGTGTGGTTCAATTTATAGATAGCAATTCTTCCCAGAAGCCCAGTATAAACTGAGATTCAGGAATAAATTTAAGGAAGGGCTCTGAAAAGCTGCTATTCCTTTGGATAAGGTAAATATGCCTTCTTCAGGGGCAGGAGAAAGCAAGAAATGGCACATATATCTAACTATTCAGCAACTGATTAATTCAACTGTCTAGTTTTAAAATATTATTTAGTCATTATTCTGATGTCAGAATCATTAAAACCTAAATGAATTTTGCCTACTAAAGAATGGAAAATACACAACTATATATATGGAAGATTTCTGAACTACCTTGTGTGCCTGAATACAGATTAACAAATGCCTTGATTAAACAAATAGTTGTGGAGTTGGTGGGAAAGAGTTATCTGTGGGAATCTTCAATATGATTCTGTACCAAGAACCCCACTTTTATTTACATGAGCAAACACAAGAATATTTGCAATTCTTTAGAGTTTCATCTGGATTGTTTCTTGCAAGTGGGAAGTATATGTATGGATCTCTGTCTGTCTCTGTTTCTGTCTCTCTCTGTGTCTCTGCCTCTCTGTGTGTGTTTTATTCTCATTATTTTAGTATGAATGGTAAAGGATAGTTGATTTTTTTTGGTGGGGAGTGCATTGATGATCATGCTGAGATGGAAGAGGTGGGTAAGATGGTAAGCTTCTACTTCCATGGCTCTGTTATGGATAAGAGATGCACAATTCTTAGGAAATGACTGATCTTTTTACTGCAAATGCATGAATTTCTGATTTTGAAAGTAGAAGCATTGGACAGCGGTAACTTCACAGGTACTAAAGTTCAAACATCATAGACTTAAAGCTTGAAGGAAACTTAAAGGGTATTTTGTCTAAAAAGGTTATCTTACAAATGATGGCACTGATACATAATAGGGTATGTGTATTGCCCAAGGCTACCTAAGTAGCAAGTGTCAGAGAACGGCTTTGTTCCCACGTTCTCTGAGTCTAGAACCAAGTTTAATAATAATACTAATACTAATATATGTATATATTATATATATTCCAAGGTATACAATAAGAATTTGTTTTGTGGACATACTTAAGTGAACAACATTATAGATCAGCAAAGGAGAATGCCTGGGTAAACATCACCCTAGTCAGATTTGCTTTGAAAGATCTAACTCTATCCAGTCATTCCAGGCTAGACTAATCAAGCCTTTATTCACCTGCCATGTGGCCGAATACCTAGTCCTAGAGCTTATTATATATGTTTTAGGAGAGTACTGGTGATCATCAAAATAGTTGGCCTTTGGGGGCGGAGCCAAGATGGCGGAGTAGAAACAGCTCATCCAAGCCACTCTGCCCGCAGATTCCCCCCAAACTATGTAAAAGGGGACTCTGACAAACTTCTGGAGCCCCAGCACCCACAGAACGACACAGAGAAGCTAACCTCCCAGTGAGGACAGCCCAGCAGCCCTGCAGGAAGGACCAGAGCAGTGGTCGGGGAGCTGGCAGTGCACAGCGTGCAGAGCATGAGAAGCCGAGCCGAGCCGGAGCTGAGGTCCCCATGAGCCGAGGTTTTAGCCCCAGGGCACCAGGGCCAACAGGTGGCTGGAGGAACCCCAGAACACCAGTAGCTGTGTCTACTCCAGAATTATCAACATAGACATGCCTAGGACAAAGTAAGAGGTTAGTGTCCTATGGACATTGGGACTGGTATTTGGGGAATGTGTCAGCTTCCTCCCCTGGGGGCTAGAAGCCGCTGAGGAGACACTCCATTTTGTAGTTTTCAGATGCAGCTCCAGCTCCTGGCCTGCAATTAATTGTAGGGAGATCCAGCGATCAGTCTTGGGGGGTAATCGCTCTTGCTTTAACCTCCCTGGATCTGGATTGTGTTCTAGGGTGGAAGTCGTGGGTGGGTTTACAGCTTGCCAGAAACGGAAGTTGCCCCCCACACGTTCGGGACGAAAATTCCTCTATCTGGCCTTAAAGCCATAGTGTGGCAACAAGCCCAAAAGTCAAGCAATTAAGTGGCAACATGCCAAGGCAAAGGAAACAGAAAAATGCAACCTAGACTCCTATTTTGGGGGCATAGAGCGGGAAAAGGACTGTGAGGTCAGAAGTCCTGCTCCAAAAGCCCCAGGGGAAAACATGAGCAGGTTGCAGGCCATAGAGGACCTTAAGAAGGACTTTAAAAATCAAATAAGAGAAGTGGAGGAAAAAATGGAAAGAGAAAGGAGAAGGATGCAAGAAAAGTATGAAATAAGGGTCAACAGCCAGACTGAGGAAAACAACACCTTAAAAAATAGACTAACTCAAATGGCAAAGGAGGCCCAAAAGGGCAATGAAGAGAAGAATGCCTTAAAAAGTCGAATTTGCCAGATGGAAAAAGAATCTCAAAAGTTCACTGAGGACAAGATGGCGGAGTAGAAACAGCCCATCCAAGCCTCTCTGCCCCCAGATTCCCCACAAATTATGTAAAAAAGGACTCTGAACAACTTCTGGAGCCGCAGCACCCACAGAACAACACAGAGAAGCTAACCTCCCGCTGAGGACAGCCCAGCAGCCCTGAAGGAAGGATCAGCGCAGCAGTCTGGGAGCCGGCAGAGCACAGAGCGCAGAGCGCAGGAGCTGAGCCGAGCCAAGCCCAGGTCCACGTGAGCCGAGGTTTTAGCCCCAGGGCGGCAGGGCCAGCAGCCAGCCGGAGGAACCCCAGAACACCAGGAGCAGTGGCGACTCCAGAATTATCAACATAGACATGCCTAGGACAAAGTAAGAGTTTAGTGTCCTATGGACTTTGGGACCTGTATTTGGGGAATGCGTCAGCTCCTTCCCCTGGGGGCTAGAAGCTGCTGAGGAGACACGCCATTTTGTAGTTTTCATAGGCGTTTCCGGCTCCCAGCCTACAAATCGTGGGGAGATCCAGCGATCAGTCTTGGGGGGTAATCGCTCTTGCTTTAACCTCCCTGAATCTGGATTGTGATCTAGGGTGGAAGTTGTGGGTGGGTTTACAGCTTGCCAGAAACGGAAGTTGCTCCCCACACGTTTGGGACGAAAATTCCTCTAGCTGGCCTTAAAGCCATAGTGTGGCAACAAGCCCAAAAGTCAAGCAATTAAGTGGCAACATGCCAAGGCAAAGGAAACAGAAAAATGCAACCCTAGACTCCTATTTTGGGGGCATAGAGCGGGAAAAGGACTGTGAGGTCAGAAGTCCTGCTCCAAAAGCCCCAGGGGAAAACATGAGCGGGTTGCAGGCCATAGAGGACCTTAAGAAGGACTTTAAAAATCAAATAAGAGAAGTGGAGGAAAAATTGGAAAGAGAAATGAGAAGGATGCAGGAAAAGTATGAAATGAGGGTCAACAGCCTGACTGAGGAAAACAACACCTTAAAAAATAGACTAACTCAAATGGCAAAGGAGGCCCAAAAGGGCAATGAGGAGAAGAATGCCTTAAAAAGTCGAATTTGCCAGATGGAAAAAGAATCTCAAAAGTTCACTGAGGAGATTCATTCCTTCAGAGTTAGACTGGACCAAATGGAAGCTAATGACTTTATGAGAAATCAAGATGCTGTTAAGCAGATCCAAACAAATGAAAGATTAGAAGGCAATGTGAAATATCTCATGGGAAAAACCACTGACCTGGAAAATAGATCCAGGAGAGACAATTTAAAAATTATTGGACTACCTGAAAGCCATGATCAAAGAAAGAACCTAGAAATCACCCTTCAAGAAATTCTCAAGGAAAATTGCCCTGATGTTTTAGATCCAGAGGGCAAAATAGAGGTTGAAAGAATCCACCGATCACCTCCTGAAAAAGATCCCAAAAAGAAAACTCCCAGGAATATCATAGCCAGGTTCCAGAATCCCCAGATCAAGGAGAAAATACTACAAGCAGCCAGGAAGAAACAATTTCAATATTGTGGAAACACAATCAGAATAGCCCAGGACCTGGCAGCTTCTACACTGAGGGATCGAAGGGCATGGAATATGATATTCCAGAGGGCAAACGAACTGGGAATGAACCCAAGGGACACCTACCCAGCAAAACTAAGTATTTTGTTTCAGGGAAAAATATGGTCATTCAGTGGAATAGAAGACTTTCAAGCATTCTTGAGGAAAAAACCAGAATTGAATAGAAAATTTGACATCCAGACACAAGAAGGAAGAGATGCCTGAGAAGGTAATCAGGGAAAAGAAATCAAAAGGAACTTATCAAAGTTGAACTATTTACATTCCCATATGGAAAAGCAATAACTGTGACTGATGATATCTTTCTCACTATGAAAATAATGGAAGAAGGGTGTGTGGTCATATGAGTACATATGTGAATGTGTGTGTAGATGGTTACAGTTATATATGGATAGAGGGCATAGGTTGAATTTGTTGGGAAGGGAGAATATTCAAGGGATGAAATTATGAGGTGAGAGAGGAAAGTGGCAAGAGGAGATGGGAAGAGACAGGGTAGGGTATAGGATGATCTATCTTATGTAGAAGAAGCAAGGGGAAGTGGTTTTAAGGGGGGGAAGAATAGGAAGGCAAAAAGGCAAAACCACATTCTCATTGAATTTGTTTCAGGGAGAGAATGACATACATGTTAAATGGGATATCTCAACCTGCAGCAGAATAGGGGGAAGGGGGATGAGAGGAGGGAAGATCAATGGGAGGGTATCCTTGGTGGGAGGGGGGGTTGGAAGTACCCACTATAGAAGAGGGACAGGATCATGTGGGGAATGGACCAGGTGGGGGGTGGGATGAGTGGGAGGGAATTGTAAGCAGCCTTGTACAATATATCTACTATGATAATGTTTTGCATAGCTAGACATGTACAACCTATACTGAATTACTTATCTCCCCAGAGGGAATGGGTGACAAGGGAAGAAGGAAATGGATCTGAAAGTCGAGGTCTTAACATTAAATGTTTCAAATATATATAAATACTATTATTAATACTCTTTTGCTTATAATTGGGAGATAAGATGTGCAGGCTTTGGGACACAAAGATTCACCTTCCTCTAATGGAAAAGTCGAAGGGGGTATGGGAGAAGGTATGGGAGAGAGCAGATTGGAGGAAGCGATATATTGTGGGACAGCTCTTCTGGGAGGTTGGGTAGGGGAATAACAGGGGGAAAATGATTGTAACTCACAATCTGGCGGAAATGAATGATGTAAAACAGAAGTTAATAAAGCATTTGTTTAAAAAAATAGTTGGCCTTTGAACTAATCTGAGATCCTACCAGCTTGACTCTATGTAAGGAAAATTACCACCTATGTGACTTTGGGTAAGTTACTTCAACTCTTTGTACCTTATTTTCTACATCTGTAAATGAAGTGCTTAGACCAGTTTCTGATGTCCCTTCCAACTCTGAATCCATGATGCTAATTCCCCCAGAAGTGTAATAACAGAGAAAGCCCTTCATCCTCTGTAAGTGCTCCTTTGCTTTACTATCCTGATACACACAGAAGTGTATGCTTCTATCCCCATCCTAAGTGAGTATAGTACCCTCTAGTATTGAACCATTGACCAACACTGGCCTACTCCCACATCATCACCAATCATTTTCATCATCATCATCATCATCATCATCTCTGTTTCTCTGTCTTTGTCTCTGTATCTCTCTGTCTCTGTCTCTCTGTTTCTGTCTCTCTGTCTCTGTCTCTCTATTTCTCTGTCTCTGTCTCTGTCTGTCACACACACACACACACTCACACACACACACACACACACACACACACACACACACACACACAAACATTCCCACTTCTTTATATTGGACTTATCTATCCTCCAACCTGCATGAACATTTTTCCTATGTTGACATTTTCAGAGGATCATCAATCTGCATTAAATGTGGTTTTGGAAAGCAACTAATAGAATCCCTAAATCAGAAAATCAGACTTGGATGGGACATTGGAGAGTCTTAACAAACCCATATCTGAAGCAGAAAACTTTCTATAATGTTGTCAAGCACAAGGTATGCAGGCTTCATGGAGCCCATACTACTCCTGAGGCTGCCTGAACCAGATTAAAATATAATTGGGAAATATTTAGTAAAATAATTAAAATAAATGAAACATAATTTTTCATTTTAAAGCAAGTCAATAAACAGCCCACAGGGATCTTTATGTATGGATTAGTGACTCCCTTTTCTATTTGAATTTACTAGCACTGCTCTATGTCTTGGACACCAATAGACATATTAAACATTTGACCCAATGGAATACCAAAAAGAACTGTTTCAGAATTTTATGGAAAGTCATCATTTTTTTCAATAATGCACTTCTTTTACTCTCCTGTATATGTAATGTGTTATAGTGGCCATGAAGACAGCTGAAGCAGATGTTATGGGGTGTTTAGAGACCAGTTGGGAACTGGAGTTGCCAAGATCATCCACTGCATCCCAGGTCATTGCCAGTCACACTGATTTTTGTCTCGTCACTGGATTTTGGAAGAAATAGTGAAGCTGATGATTTTCCATAGCTCTGCCTCACTTGAATTCAATTCATGCACAAATCTAGACCTCACCCTATAATGTCACTAGGCCTCTTCAGAAATGAAGGATGAACAACAACAAGCCATTCTGAGACTAAATCTTTTACATTATTTCTATTATATTGTTTTGTGTTTAAATACTGACCAATCTATCTTTCCTTTCCTTTTAAAATGTATATTCATTGGCATTCTTAGGTGGATTTTGTTTTTGTTTTTGTTTCTTTTACCCAGACTTTTGGTTTCATAACTATAGAATTATATGGGAGCATTAAGAGATCCAATGGCTCCCTCAAGGTCCCACAGCCAATATTTGCCAGAGGTAGAGCTTGAACATAGATCTTTCCTACTCTTAGGTTATCATTCAGTTCACTATGCCAAACTTATTATCCTCTTAGTTATTGAAAGGGAATAAAATTGTATTTCAACATTATATCCCTTCTCCAAGACCTCAACATGGTGTGGAGAAGAAGCCCAACTTCCTACATCAGGCCTCTTCCCTGTGGTAACGCTCATCTAGCCCAAAATCATTTGTAGTCATTTCATATGTGCTTGCATTGCATTATCAGTTAACATATTATTTCTCCCTCATTATTATGTAAGCTCTTTATGGGCACCAATCTTCGTTCATTTTTGTTTTTGCATCTCAAGCTACTGGCATAGTCCCAGGCATGTAGTTAACACTTGATAAATGTTTCTAATTAATTTAATTGATTTGAAGGTAACCCAGGAGTCACAGAAAGCTATGCAGGTACTGGTTAGAAGCCTTTGAGTACTGGCTCAATATCTAATTTTGTCTTCTTCAAGGACCAGCTTAGATAAATTCAGATAGGCATTCCCAGAAGTCAGGTCATGATAGTGGTAACAAAATTTGGTGAGGGGTGGCTAGGTGGTGAAGTGAATAGACGCAGGCCCTGGAGTCAGGAGGACCTGAGTTCAAATCTGACCTCAAGCAATTAAAATTTACTAGCTATGTGACCTTGGGCAAGTCACTTAACCCAAATTGCCTTGCCTTTCCCCCCTCTAAAAAGACCAAAAAAAAAAAAGAGTTAATGAGCAGAGTATCACCATAGTTTATGATATATCATGAGCCATCTTAGTGAAATGTTTTTTTTTCTTGCTTTTTGGAGGGGAGAAGGCAAAGCAATTGGGGTTAAGTGACTTGCCCAAGGTCATACTCCTAGTAAGTGTTAAGTATCTGAGACTGGATTTGAATTCAGGTCCTCCTGAATTGAGGGCCAGTGTTCTATTTACTGTGCCACCTAGCTGCCCCCTCCCCCATGAACTCTTTTTGCAAAGAAAATATCCACACGAATTATTAATCTTTGGAAGAATGATCATTTTGGTTCCATTCAAATATGATACAAAAGGTTGTGAACTGGTAATCTATTGATAAAGCACATTACCAAATAAAGATACTGAGGTAGACAATCTACAATCTAGATGCCATTAGGATACATTAAGTTAACTTCTTTTTGGTATCCTTTCTCTTGGTTTCATAATGATGAGAGAAAGGCATGGTTCACCTAGCTCTATATTCAAAAAACATTATAAACACATCTCATAAGTTATATAGGTAGAAATCAAAGGGGTTGGTTTGAGTAGGTTCTTCATAATTTAATAAGTAATAATAATTTAAAATGTTATTGTTAGATAAAGTGTTCTAGAGTTAAAAGCCACTATTCACTTTAATTTCAATTTTATAAACACTGACTAGGTCGGTGCTGGATAGAATGAAGCAGCAAGGCCAGTAAGTTTGGAGGGGGCAATTGAGGCTACGTGACTTGCCCAAGGTCATGTGGCTACTAAGTGTTAAGTGTCTGAGGCCAGATTTGAACTCAGGTCCTCCGGACTCCAGGGCCACAGCTCTGTTCACTGCATCACCTAGCCGCCCCAGAGATAGAGTAGTCTTAACAATTGGTCAGCAGATTATGTATTACTGAGGATGTCTTAACTAATATTAGCCCCAAGTGATCTTATACAACTTTTTTTTCAGATGGATATGTAATAAGATCAAGAAATTTTATAAAGCCATTTATTTTTCACTAGAGCTGAGATTTCATTGACATGAAGAACTCCTAGAGAGGAAATCCCGTCTACCAATCAAGGCTAGCAACAACTCATATAAAGTTGTGGAGGATGTTATCTGCCCAGGTTCCCAAAGGTATTATGTGTCAGAGGTGGTTCTTGTATTCAGATTTTCTGGACCTGAAGGCCAGATCTTTATCTACTCTGGAAGGTGGTGTCTCAGCATAATAGGTGGCCTCCAGATAATTGAAATAAACAAATAATTTGATTTTAAGATCAAAGGAATCTCAAATTTTTGTCACAGGGACAATTTAAATTATTGAAGTTTTTGCTGATGGATTAGAAAGACATTCTTCCCACCCACTGGGCTCTTTAGAGCTAAGGGAAAATTTACCCTCTGCCTTTCTGATTTAGGGATTTCCAGCAGACCTGACTAATGACTTCCCCCCCAGTAGAGGGCAGTGAATCATCCTTATTTGATCGTGTAAATCCATAAAAAAAAAAAAATAGATGGAGGAAAAAAGAACACACACACACACACACACACACACACACACACACACACACACACACACACACACACACACACACCATTCTCAGCTGTTTTCAATTAGAAATTGACTTCTATTTCTTCCTCTCAGGTGCTTTTGATTACAAGAAGCATAGATCTTAAGTTACTTGCTGAAACCCACTCATCCAAGCAAAGCCTATCATAATGGACAAAATATCTGAGCAGTACATCAACTTACTAGCTCTCACATATAATTGTCGAAATACACAGATACTTCCCAATGTCTTTAACCTGACCTAAAATCCTCCCAGATTATCAGAAAAGAATAGGAAACAACTCGGGGGAAAGTTTTCATTTTATAGTGTAGGTGGGGCCCATGGAGTAGAATACTTCTCTCTATTAAGCAGTTGAATAAAACCACCACACACACTGACTTGCTGTCATTAAACTCCCTCTTAATTTACAGTTACAAATAATTTTCAGGACTAAGGATGGTGTATCACTGAAAGGACTAAAATCCCAAACAGTATATTGTATCATAGCAAAAGAATTATTATTTATTTTAATGGATCCATGATTCTATTGGTGAATATAGATTATATTCCATCTACCTCTTATTTCAGGCACAATTTGTATCTACCCTCACCCCATATGTTCTATATTTCAATGGATTTGTGATTTCATTAATTTTTGTACTTCCAATAATAGTGTAGACAAAAATCTATCCATGCCATCTTTACTTCTGTGATTCTATAATTAGATTCTATGGTTAGAACTGAATAACTTAAGAATTTACTGTCAATAATGAGATAAACAAAGTCATCCCAATAGCAGTTCATGGAGGGATGATTTATAATCATGGCATTCCCAAATGTACCAGTATGTCTAGAAATGGGTATATTCATAATATATATATATATATATATATATATATATATATATATATATATATATATGTGTGTGTGTGTGTGTGCATAATCTACGTGTGCATTTTAAACACACTCACATGTGTGTCTGTGTATGAGAGAGCTTTACTACTATATTGTTTTATATTATTATATTATTATTTCATGTAAATTAACTATAACAAATATCTATCTAAAGCATAAAAATCAGTTATTTACAATTTTCCCAGCCAGTGTCTATAATATACCACACTCAAAGTTAACTTTCAAATAAATGTGTTCTGTTGAGAGAGGTCCAATATATGATGCAAAATCCCAGGAATATTGAAGTAAATATTTTATATTTACATGCACAGTACCAGCTGCTTCAGGAGATCAACTTGGTAGAAGGATCGCAGGTTGGAAAAATCTATATTGTAAACACCTAGATTAAAATATGCAACAGAAATCCTGAAAATAAACAATGCAATGTTGAACTCAATAAACTGGTAGAAATCTTTCCCCTCCAGACTCTTGAGAAAGCATTTAATTTCACGTGAAATTGGTTATGAGTAAGTGACAGTAAGGGGAGTAAATTGGATGATGGAGAGTAAGAAATCATTGTTATGGAGACAGCAGTGTCTTATCATCAGAGATCATACTGCCTCGGGACTGGTACACCCTAAATTCAGAAGCAGATATTTCTAGTACTCAAGTATTAAGATACCTTTAGCTCCCGAATTAACTCTTTCATTCACTTTGAAGTCAGACAGAAAGTCCCAAAATACTAACCATAGCTGCCATCTACCCACCCTGTCGCAGAAGAAATAACATGACACCTGGTATAAAGGTTGCTCCAATTTAAGCAGTGATCTGGTAAAGTGGAAAGACCATTGCAATTGCATTTGGAGACCCTGAATTCAGATCCTAACTTTACTTGTTATTTTCTATGCGACCTTAAGCAAATAATTTAATTCCTCCAAGCTTAGTTCTTTGTCTGTATAATGAAATTAGAGTACATCTTAAGGCTGCTTTCAGCTTTAAATTCATGATGTTATGATTGAGTTGTCATAAAGTTCCTTCTCTCTAACCTAAGAGCAGACATAAAGATTAAGAGAGATTGAGAAGAGGAGACTAGTAATGGTGGAGGGCTGTGTGGAGGGTGAAAGGAAGAGACAGAAGGGGAGAAATGAGGGAGGAAAAAGGAAGCAGGGATTCTGACATTTTGGTAATTAATATTTAAACTGCATGACAATGGGGAAAAGCCAGGAGAAAGAGTATTGAAAGGGAGTAGCAATCAAAGTTTTGGACAAGAAGTTTGGGGGAATGGAGGACCAGCAGTGAATCCAGAGTCAAGGTTATCTTAATGGGTATTCTGAAAAGGGGCAAAATCACACATATCCATAGGTGTTTGAGAGAAGTAGGAAGGGAGCCATAAGATCCCATACTCTCTCCCCAGTCATTTGACGAGAGAGAGAGAGAGAGAGAGAGAGAGAGAGAGAGAGAGAGAGAGAGAGAGAGAGCAACAGGTCAAAGGCTAATTTAGGAAACTCTGCCCACTATTTCTGGTCAAACTAGGTCACATGGTCTCTTTACATGTCTCCAGGATTTTGTCTTCTATCTCAGATCCATCTGTAAGGTGAAAACGCCTATCTGCATTGGCAGATCTTCTAAGGAAAGCAGTTACCAGGATGGCTAGGTGCTGTAGTGAATAGAGCACTGGACCTGGAGTCAATAGGACCTGAATTCAAATGTGACCTCAGACACAACACATCAGCCATGTGACCTTGGGCAAGTCACTTAACCCCAAGTGCCCAGCCTCTCCCACCTTCCAAAAAGCAATAAATAAATAATTTTAAAATATAAGAAAGTAGTTACTTTTGAAACAGGGAAGAATGACACTATTACTTGAACAGACAGTCATCTTCTCTGCTCTGGTTGACATGAATCTTTGGAAATGATGTTGCTGGATCAATAGAATCTCACTCTGGTTGACAAAAGAAAATTTCATTTTTTCTTAATGTTTCGACCTCTTCCAGATGTTTCTTGGAGAGGACTGCTAAATGGAGGAAGGATAGACTCACCATTCATACAAAATAACAACTTCGGAAGAGGCACTTAGGTATGAAAACTCAAGCCATTCACCACCAAATTTGTCCCCTTCTGGACACCCTCCAGTTTGTCCCTAATTCAACCAATTTACTAGTTTCTGCCTAATGTTTTAATCCACCAAGATAATTTAATTCCTAATATATCCTGTTAAATTTTAATGAATTCCTTCTATCCCTTGATTAAAGTCGATAAAAAATGTTGAACATTTCACATTTTAGCATAGATCCCTGAGGCACTCTACTAGAGACCTTCTAAGAAACTTATATCATACCATCAATTATATCATACCATCAATGATATCATATCATCAATGATATTATACCATCATACCATCTGTCTTTGGCTCCAGTAATTAAAAGGAGTGCTAAATCCTTCAAATTGTACCAATTAGTTCACCTCTCTCCATATTTTATATAGGAATAAACAAAATTATCAAGTGCTTTGCTAAAATCTAGGTAAACTTAATCTACAGCATCTTGTTCTAACATTCATGTTGCTCTATCTATAGTGTGAGATAATATATGTGCATGCACTCACATCTATATGCATATGCACACATATGTATGTGTACATATATGCATGCTCATATATACACACATGAATACATATATACATAGGTTTTTTGTGAGTCTTAAGGTGGTTTACCAATTATAACCATATTATTCAATTTCTCCCATTCTCCATGACCTTTCAAAGGTCACTGGCAATGGCTCAGCTATCACATCTGTGCCTGGTCACTTGAACTCATTAAGGTCAAATATTGCCTGGGAGGATTTGGACCGTTTACCATTCTGTGCAGTGTAAGCTTCCTCACACCATTTCTTCTCTATTATTCCTTAACCTGGAAAGCTAGAATAGAGAGAAGAGCTGGGGCAAAACCAAATGACTGCAAAAAAGAATGGGGACAGAGATTCCTGATATCCTCCTTCCTGTCTGGGTTGTCCAGTTTTCTTCTTTTCTTCTTCAATCTCCAGGGTTTGTCCCACCAGTTTCCCTTTCTATCACCACATCATGGTGCTTCTGACAAGAGTTTTCCATCTTTTCTCTTCAACTATAAAACAAAATGTAGCTTGCTATCGTTTCTATTATTTTACTTTTCCTGAATAATGTATCCAGCACTTTAGAGGGTAATAGCTCCCCACTCTCCTACTGATATTAACAACAAGTAGAGGGTTAAAAGGTTTCTCTGCTATATTTCCCTATTGTCTTTTAGGCCCATGGGCTCTGTAGGGGCAAATGACTACTAGTGGAATTGTTGAGAAATAAGGACTAGCATTTTGATGGCGTGTTAAAAATTTTAAAATTGCTTTGCATATATTATTTCATTTTGATTTCTCTGTGAGACAGGTACTACAGGCATTGATCTTTATTTTATGGATGAGGAAACTGACGATCACAGATATTGAGAGCTGGAAGGAGCTTCAGTAGGCATTTAGTCTATCTCATATGTGAAAGAAATCTCCACTATAACATAATTGAACAATGGACATGTGAACTCTGCTCAAAGACCTCCAAAAATGGGAAGCTCTCCCACTCTCAAGGTAACCGTTTCTACTTTGGGATAGCTTTAGTTGTTAATAAGTTGGTTTTGTTTATTTGTTTTGCTTCCCCCCTTAATTCAATTAGAAATCTGTCTTTGCTATTTCCACCTACCATCCCCAGTTCTGCTCTCTGGGGCAGAGTAGAATAAGACTAATATCCATGTGACAATTCTCACAACATGAGAATTGCTATGTACACTGGGCCAACTGGAAGGATTGGCTATCCACAATGTTTGTCAGGAAGTACCTTAAATCGGGGACTGCTCTCACTTTGGTGAAATGGTTGGAGAATGTATCAAAAATTTCCCAGAGGCTGAGCTTCTCCACATGTGATATAGAGGTTGTCTTAAAAAGAAGACTGGAAAGTGGGCAAAGAAAATATAAGTGTGTTGGGGTTTTGCTTCCTCAAGAACTAATAGGTATATTTTGTTACGCTTGTATTTTTATTAATTAGTCTTGAAAAAGCTCATAATAATAATTTGTAGTGTCACTAATATAGGTTACCTCAAAGTTCTGCTGACATAAACTTTTGTCATTTTTAGATCTTTTTGCCAATTTGGTGAATGTAAGGTAATTTGCTAGAGCTTTTTTAAAACTTGCATTTCTGTGATTATTTGGGAATTTAAGCATTTTTTCCCAAGTAGCATGCCTATGTTTGACATAGGCAAGGAAACAGAAAAGCAAAACAACTGGGTAATGTCTAGCTTTGCCACTTAGTAGCTGTTTGTTATTGGACAAGTTATATAGCCTCTCTGGTTTTAAGTTTTCTTTTTTATGAATGAAAATGGTTGAGCTAGATTTTGAACTATCCCCATTCCCACTAACAATTTGCGGTTCTGTGACATGTGTGTTTCCTTCTTTGAAAAATATTCTGTTCATATTCCTTGACTGTTCTTCATCAAATAACACATATTATTCTTTGTATCAGTTCCATAGATACTATAAATCATATATTTTGTCAGATGAAATTTACCAGAAGAATTTTTCTGAACATATTTCTTTTTATTTAAAAACAATTGCTTTTGTTGTCATAAAAAACCTCTTTACTTTTATATAACCAAATCCAGTCTTTTGGGTCCAATATTATCTTGTATTTTTTGTATAGATAACATGTTCTCTTCCCCATAACTAAGAAAATATGTGAGTATTATTTTTCTTTCTCTCTATTGTTTTCAATATTTAGATCATTGATCCAAGAGGAGTTTATTGTAGCATATATGTGAGGTATAGATCTATACTCATTTTTCTCCACACTGCCATCTGATTCTCCCAATAAATTTGTATTGAATAATGATTCTTTGCCTCAAGCAAAATATTTTATAATCTTGACCTTATCAAAGATTAATATCTTATGTACATTAGGTTCTATTTTGCATTCTCTATTCTATTCCAGTGATCTATTTTTCCATTTTTAAAAATCCAATACTAGATAGATTGCCATTTAAGTGCTTTATTTTGAAATATGGCAGGTTAAGTAACCCTTCATCATTTTTCCATAATTATCCTTGATAATCTATCTTATCTGTTTTTCACATCCACTTACAGTTTTGCTAAATTCTGTAAAGCAACTTTGTTCTGTTTTCTTATTATTACAAAAACATTATGAATTAATTTTTGAAATATTGGCATGTTAGCATTTTAGCTCAAACTTTATTAGTCTCTGGTAAACTTATTAGAAGCCAACTTCAGGCCATATTTTACTCCATTCATGTTTTCTCATGTAGGGTAATTTTTTTCTGTGTCTTTCCACAAAGGTGAGACAGGTGATAGAGCATTTCCTCTGGGTATTCGTGTATTTCTTGGTCACCATAGAAATACTTGCTCCATCCATCAGGACTACCTCTTTTTTTTTCTGTCACATATCATGGATCATATATTTTGTATCATCTTTTCTTGCGTGAGTCACTGGTTGTTTTATACTTCACCCATTGTTCTTCGGGTCATCTTTAGTTCTGATTCTTCTGAGGTCAATGTATTCTTTAAATCACATACAGAAACTGATATCAGAATAATATTTCTGTTTAAAAGATGAATTTTGACAACAGGGAATAGCTTGGGATCAGTGAATGTGCTATTCAATTTCCCAATGCAATTCTGTCCATTTTCTTCCTCATTCAATTCTAGGTGGTCCCAGTTTCAGTTCATCCAAGATATATGTCCTCATAGACTAACTTAATGGAATTTCTATTCAAATGCATGCCATAGTCTGGGCAATATTCATTCTTCATCCACTTGGTTTCCCCTGTGTTGATTACCCTCTTTTAAATTGTCATGGATCTCACTGAGAGAGATCTATAATTTTGAGGGATTTGAATTAATCAGGACAATGTCATCCAGAAATTATAGTGGTCTAGTGCATCCCATCATTTCTAGCGAATTCTTCTTCCATTCATATTTTTCATAATTCTCTATGATGGTGACAAGAATCTTTGGAGAGAATGTGTCTTGCTATTTTATGCTTTGCTTAATACTGATAAATGATTGTAGAGCAAAGAATTCTCTTTTGTTGAACTTTTCTTGAAAGGTGTATTTATACAAGGAAGACACCTTGTTGGAGGAAAGACTTAAAGGTTGCATTTTGTTCTATAGGCTGATATTTTTCTGAAATCAGTTACTATTGAATATAGGAGAGAACTTGTATTCTCTGTTAGTCAAGCGTATATCTCTTAGAGAAAATAAAACTCAAAAGTCTGCCCTTCTAATATTTTCATCAAAAATAGCTTTAGTTTTATAAGGGAATATAATGTTCTGATAAAGAACTAGTGGAGATAAAAATAATATCACTTTGATCCTGATTTGGAGAATCAGAATGCATGGCAAAATGTGATTGGTTGGTGGACACCTGAAATCAGAGATATTCTAGACATCTTAAACATAGCACACCCAAAATTGAAGTCATTTTCTTTTCTCAAAAACCCATCCTCTCTTCTTAAATTCTCTATTAATGTCATGGTGGCCACCAACCTCCCAGTCATTCAGACTTGCAATATAAATGTCATACAAAATGCTCCACTCTCTTTCTACTCCTTCCCATACCTGTCATTTCTAACTCCTCACATACTCCACCTATCATGTTTAACTCTCATATATATCACCATCTCTCCTCTGACATTACCATCACACCAGTGTGAACCCTTGTCATCTTACATCTAGATCAAAGCTTCTTAAATAGTGAGTCATGACCCAATCTCGGGTCATTTAACTGAATGTGGGGGTTGTGAAAAATTTGGCAACAGTAAAAGGTTTTGGAATGTGCAATGACCAACATTAATTCAAAATCAAATGCATGATGAACCTGAAGTGTTTCTGGCAGCACTTGCCCATGTTGCATCACACAACTTCACTATTTCCTTAGTTCTGAACACACAGCATACGCCCTTTGCACTGATCATTCTCTCACACCACACAGTGTCAATGAATGCTGCCAGAAACACCTGACTGAGATTTGAGATTATGATATGTTATCAACTGCAGTGTTTTTACTGTACAAAGTTCCCTGCTTTTACAGAAACATAATAGTTTAATTAGAGAAAATAAAGACTTAATATTATCCCATCATCATTCTTATTTGATGCAGGTAAGCATCACCTTAGTATATCTTTGGATTGTATTATCTTAAAATGTTTGATTTTTAAAATTGCCGTTATCAGGGTGGCTAAGTGGCACAGTGAATAGAGCACTGGCCCTGGACTCAGGAGGACGTGAGCTTAAATCTGGCCTCAGACACTTAACACTTACTAGCCATGTGACCTTGGGAAAGTCACTTAACCCAAATTTCCCTGCTTAAAAAAGTGCTGTCATAGGGGTGGAGCAATTCCAAGGAGCTCTTCCCCCAGACCACTTCCAAACCATGTAAAAGGGGACTCTGAACAACTTCTGGAGCCCCAGTACCCACAGAATGACACAGAGAAGATAACTTCCCAATGAGGACAGCCCATTAGCCCTGCAGGGAGCAGCCACTGAGCAGCGATCAGGGAGCCGACAGCACAGCATTCAGGGAGCCAAACCCAGGTCCGCATGAGCCATGATTTTAGCCCCAGGGTGAATGGGCCAGCAGCCAGCTAGAGGGACCCCAGAACACAAGCAGCTGTGGCGATTCCAGAATTATCAACACAGACATGCCTTGGACAAAGTGAGAGGTTAGTGCCCTATGGACTTTGGGACCAGTATTGGGGGAACACTCCAGCTTCCTCCCCTGGGGGCTAGAAGCCACTGGGGAGACTCAGCACACTCGCCATTTTGCAGTGACAGTGGCAACTTTAGCTCCTGGCCTGCAAACTGTAGGGAGATCCAGCAATCAGTCTTGGGTTTTAATCACTCTTGCTTTAAGCTGCTTAGATCTGGATTGTGATCTGGGGGGAGGTCTGGGATGGGTATCCAACTTGCCAGAACTGGAAGATGTGAAGACCCCAACATTCAGGACTCAAGCTCCCCTGTCTGGTGGCAGAGTCCTACTGTGGCAACAAGCCCAAAAGTCAAGTAATTAAGTGGCAACATGCCTAGGCAAAGGAAACAAAATAAACAGAAAAATGCAATATTAGACTCCTATTTTGGGGGCAAAGAGGATCTAAGCATGGAACAGGAGGCGGACTGTGAGGTCAGAAATCCTGCTCCAAAAGCCCCAGAGGAAAACATGAGTGGGTTACAGGCCATAGAGGACCATAAGAAGGACTTTAAAAATCAAATAAGAGAAGTGGAAGAAAAACTGGGAAGAGAAATGAGAAGAATGCAGGAAAAGTATGAAATGAGGGTCAATAGCCTGACTGAGGAAAATAACACCTTAAAAATAAACTAACTCAAATGGCAAAGGAGGCCCAAATGGGCAATGAGGAGAAGAATGCCTTAAAAAGCCAAGTTTGCCAGATGGAAAAAGAATCTCAAAAGCTCACTGAGGAGATTCATTCCTTCAGGATTAGACTGGAGCAAATGGAAGCCAATGACTTTATGAGAAATCAAGATGCTGTTAAACAGATCCAAACAAATGAAAGAATAGAAGGCAATGTGAAATATCTCATGGGAAAAACAACTGACCTGGAAAATAGATCCAGGAGAGACAATTTAAAAATTATTGGACTACCTGAAAGCCATGATCAAAGAAAGAACCTAGAAATCACCCTTCAAGAAATTCTCAAGGAAAATTGCCCTGATGTTTTAGATCCAGAGGGCAAAATAGTGGTTGAAAGAATCCACCAACCACCTCCTGAAAAAGGTCCTAAAATGAAAACTCCCAGGAATATTATAACCAGGCTCCAGAATTCCCAGATCAAGGAGAGAATATTACAAGCATCCAGGAAGAAACAATTTCAATATTGTGGAAACACAATCAGAATAACACAGGATCTGGCAGTTTCTACACTGAGGGATCGAAGGGCTTAGAATATGATATTCCAATGGGCAAAAGAACTGGGATTAAAACCAAGAATCACCTACCCAGCAAAACTGAGTATTTTATTTCAGGGGAAAATGTGGTCATTCAGTGGAATAGAGGACTTTCAAGCATTTTTGAGGAAAAACCAGAGTTGAGTAGAAAATTTGACATTCAGACACAAGAAGCAAGAGATGCTTGAGAAGGTAATCAAGGAAAAGAAATCAAAAGGAACTTATCAAAGTTGAACTATTTACATTCCTACATGGAAAAGCAATAACGGTGACTGATGATATCTTTCTCACTATGAAAATAATGGAAGAAGGGTGTGTGGTCATATGAGTACATATGTGAATGTGTGTGTAGATGGTTACAGTTATATATGGATAGAGGGCATAGGTTGAATTTGTTGGGAAGGGAGAATACTCAAGGGATGAAATTATGAGGTGAGAGAGGAAAGTAGCAAGAGGAGATGGGGAGAGACAGGCTAGGGTACTATCTCATGTAGAAGGAGCAAGGGGAAGTGGTTGCAGGGGAGGGGGAGAATAGGAAGGCAAAAAGGCAAAACCATATTCTCATTGAATTTGGCTCAAGGAGAGAATTACATACATACTAAATGAGATATTTCACCCTGCTGGAGAGTAGGGGGAAGGGGGATGAGAGGGATGATGATGGAGGGGAGGGCATTATGGGGGATGGGAAGGTTCGAAGTACACAATATCGAAGAAGGACAGGATCAAAGTAGGGAATGGACTAGGTGGGTGGTGGGATGGGTGGGAGGGTATTATAAGCAGCCTTGTACAATATATCTACTATGGGAAAGTTTTCCATAGCTAGACATGTACAACATATACTGAATTACTTATCTTCCCAGAGGGAATGGGTGACAAGGGAGGAAGGGAATGGACCTGAATTTCAAAGTTTTAAAATTAAATGCTTCAAATATATATAAATACTATTATTAATACTATTTTGCATGTAATTGGGAGATAAGATGTTCAGGTATTGGGGCACAGAGATTCACCTTGCCCCAGTGGTAAAGTAGAAGGGGGTATGGGAGAAGATATGGGAGAGAACACATTGGATGAGGGGATATCTTGTGGGACTGCTATTCTGGGGTGGTGGGTAGGGGAAAAACGGGGGAAAATTTGTAACTCAAAATCTGGTGGAAATGAATGATGTAAACCAGAAGTTAGTAAAACATTTGTTTAAAAAATGCTGTTATCTCCTTTTATGAAGACATAAGTATTTAAAGACAGCAAATAAAGACAAAATCCCTTTAAATATTTCTCTACCAATACCACTGTATGACCATTTTTAAAAATTAAGCATAAATGTAATTTTATAAACTTTAACTAGTATTTATTTGAGAAATTTTAGCCACAAATGTTTATATTTTAAGACCAATTTTTTTTTCAGTTATGGATAAGTAGCTAAATTTAGAGAGAAGAGGTAGAAATACTGTTGATAATGTGACCATCTTCACTACCAGGTAGAAGTACACCTAAATTGACAAGAAAAAGAAAATATGTTGAATCATTTTTGCTATATGGGTTACTTCTAATAATGATGAGAGTGTGGAAAAACCTCTTTGTTTAATTCATGAGGAAGTTTTGGCTGCAGAGAGCATGAAACCAGACAACTAAAATGACATCTTAATACCAAGCATGCAGCATACTATAATAAACAAAAGCAATATTTTGCATGATTTTAATCTCTTCTAATAAAGAAAAACAATGTTTTGAGAAATATGTTACTATCAACAGAAAGTATTTACTTCTTGTGAAACTTCTTATTTAATTGCAAAAACTAAAAAGCCCTACATGACAGGAGAACATCTCATATTACATGCTGCTATTAAAAAGTCAAAAATAGTTCATGGGGAAAAGTATGGTGATAAAATTCATAAAATTCCTTTGTTGAATAATACTGTTTCCAAAAGAATTTCTGAAATTAATAATGACCAATACCAAAAACTTATTACTAGACTTAAGGGCAGTCCAAAGTATGCAATTCAATTAGATGAAAAAATATATTTCTAATGTGGCCCAGTTGTTACTTAATGTAAGATATGTTTATGAAAGAAGAATACATGAGGAATTATTGTTTTGTACCCCTTTGCAAGGCTACACAGAAGGGCAAAATAGATATCTTAAATTCGATCATTTTTTTAGAAATGAAGGTTGACAATGAAAAGCATGCATTCCTAGAGTCTGTACAGATGGTGCTGCATCACTGATGGGTAAGAATGTTGGATTTGTAGCAAAAGTTAAAGCTGGTGGCAATGAATATAGCACTTTTACTTGTTGTATTATACATTGAGATGCACTTGTAGCCAAAAAAAATTTTTGCCAGAGTTAGATGTTGTGCTTCATGATACTATTAAAATCATTAACTTAATGAAAAGGCGTGCACTTAGCAGTCATTTGTTTTCAAACCTTTGGAAAGACACAGACTTTGATTACAAAAGCTTAAGAGGGTGAAGTTATTAGAATGAAAATTTGCTTTCATCTCTAATAAATGGTAAAATTAAATGTATGCCAAAGAATTATTTTAAAATAAATTTCTATATGATTTGTTATCAGTAAAAGTTTGATTTGTATTCCTATCTTATATAACTATAAACTTGGAGTCACAAAAATTTCTCAGGCAAAAAGGGGTCAGAAGTAGAAAAAGTTTTAAGAAGCCCTGATCTAGATTATCAGAATAGCTTACTGATTGGTGTTCCTGTCTCATCTCTTCCTACAGCAACCCAATTTCCACTCTACTGTCGGATTAATTCTATTCCAGGTAAATGAAAAGCATTCACATAGCAATTAATAATATATTGCTTTTTAACATTTCTTGTGTTGCAATTTATTCATATATTACCTTAGAATTCATTTCCCCAACCAAGACTGTATGTTCCATGAGACTAAAGATCATGTCTTTTGTTCTTCTTGTTTGTTTTTGTCCATTTTGTTTGTATCTGTTTTTATTCTTGACCATCCTATAGTATAATAATAGACTCTCAATAAATATTTTCCAGTTCATTGAGAAAAGTTATAAAATTAAAAAAAATCTGTTTCAGGGTGATGATCCTTTAATCACCAAGTTTCTAATAGTCTGGCATATATTGTTTGGAGTCTATGATACATTAAGAAATAAAATATAGTCAAAGATAAATTAGTTTTTTGGAGATGAGATCATATTATACACAGAAGGAAAGTTAAAATTTTGGGGAATTATTCAGAGTATAAAAGTTCCACCCTTGATAGTAGCTAGGGAGCATTTAAAGATGCTTTTGATAAAAATGATTAAGATTGTTGAAACAGACTTTAGGCATATTTTCTTCACAATCATATGTCATTTTCACTTGTACAATGACTTAAAAATCACAGATTCAACTGACCTTGTCATTAACTAACTCTATAGGTCAGAAAATTTTGCCTTCCTAGATCATTTCCATCCCTCTTTTAAAATGAAAATTCTAGGGGGCGGAGCCAAGATGGCGGAGTAGAAACAGCTCTTCCAAGCCTCTCTGCCCCCAGATTCCCCACAAACTATGTAAAAAAGGACTGTGAACAACTTCTGGAGCCCCAGCACCCACAAAATGACACAGAGAAGCTAACCTCCCGCTGAGGACAGCCCAGCAGCCCTGCAGGAAGGACCAACACAGAGGTCTGGGACCTGGCAGCAGGCAGAGCGCAGAGCGCAGGAGCCGAGCCGAGCCCAGGTCCGCGTGAGCCGAGGTTTTAGCTCCAGGGCGGCAGGGCCAGCAGCCAGCTGGAGGAACCCCAGAACACCAGGAGCTGTGGCGATTCCAGAATTATCAACATAGACGTGCCTAGGACAAAGTAAGAGGTTAGTGTCCTATGAACTTTGGGGCCTGTATTTGGGGAATGCGTCAGCTCCCTCCCCTGGGGGCTAGAAGCCACTGAGGAGACACACCATTTTGTAGTTTTCAGAGGCATTTCCGGCTCCCAGCCTACAAATCGTGGGGAGATCCAGCGATCAGTCTTGGGGGGTAATCGCTCTTGCTTTAACCTCCCTGGATCTGGATTGTGATCTAGGGTGGAAGTTGTGGGTGGGTTTACAGCTTACCAGAAACGGAAGCTGCCCCCCACATGTTCGGGACGAAAATTCCTCTAGCTGGCCTTAAAGCCATAGTGTGGCAACAAGCCCAAAAGTCAAGCAATTAAGTGGCAACATGCCAAGGCAAAGGAAACAGAAAAATGCAACCCTAGACGCCTATTTTGGGGGCACAGAGCAGGAAAAGGACTGTGAGGTCAGAAGTCCTGCTCCAAAAGCCCCAGGGGAAAACATGAACGGGTTGCAGGCCATAGAGGACCTTAAGAAGGACTTTAAAAATCAAATAAGAGAAGTGGAGGAAAATTAGAAAGAGAAATGAGAAGGATGCAGGAAAAGTATGAAATGAGGGTCAACAGCCTGACTGAGGAAAACAACACCTTAAAAAATAGACTAACTCAAATGGCAAAGGAGGCCCAAAAGGGCAATGAGGAGAAGAATGCCTTAAAAAGTCGAATTTGCCAGATGGAAAAAGAATCTAAAAAGCTCACTGAGGAGATTCATTCCTTCAGAGTTAGACTGGAGCAAATGGAAGCTAGTGACTTTATGAGAAATCAAGATGCTGTTAAGCAGATCCAAACAAACGAAAGATTAGAAGGCAATGTGAAATATCTCATGGGAAAAACCACTGACCTGAGAATAGATCCAGGAGAGACAATTTAAAAATTATTGGACTACCTGAAAGCCATGATCAAGGAAAGAACCTAGAAATCACCCTTCAAGAAATTCTCAAGGAAAACTGCCCTGATGTTTTAGATCCAGAGGGCAAAATAGAGGCTGAAAGAATCCACCTATCACCTCCTGAAAAAGATCCCAAAAAGAAAACTCCCAGGAATATTATAGCCAGGTTCCAGAATCCCCAGATCAAGGAGAAAATACTACAAGCAGCCAGGAAGAAACAATTTCAATATTGTGGAAACACAATCAGAATAGCCCAGGACCTGGCAGCTTCTACACTGAGGGATCGAAGGGCATGGAATATGATATTCCAGAGGGCAAAGAACTGGGAATGAACCCAAGGGTCACCTACCCAGCAAAACTGAGTATTTTGTTTCAGGGGAAAATATGGTCATTCAGTGGAATAGAGGACTTTCAAGCATCTTGAGGAAAAAACCAGAATTGAATAGAAAATTTGACATCCAGACACAAGAAGCAAGAGATGCCTGAGAAGGTAATCAGGGAAAAGAAATCAAAAAGGAACTTATCAAAGTTGAACTATTTACATTCCTATATGGAAAAGCAATAACTGTGACTGATGATATCTTTCTCACTATGAAAATAATGGAAGAAGGGTGTGTGGTCATATGAATACATATGTGAATGTGTGTATATGGTTACAGTTATATATGGATAGAGGGCATAGGTTCAATTTGTTGGGAAGGGAGAATACTCAAGGGATGAAATTATGAGGTGAGAGAGGAAAGTGGCAAGAGGAGATGGGGAGAGACAGGGTAGGGTAAACTATCTCATGTAGAAGAAGCAAGGGGAAGTGGTTGCAAAGGAGGGGGAGAATAAGGAAGGCTAAAAAGACAAAACCACATTCCCATTGAATCTGGTTCAGGGAGAAAATGACATACATACTAAATGGGATATCTCAACCTGCAGCAGAATAGGGGGAAGGGGGATGAGAGGAGGGATGATGGATGGGAGGGCATCCTTGGGGGGGAGGGGAGGTTGGAAGTACCCACTATAGAAGAGGGACAGGATCATGTAGGGAATGGACCAGGTGGTGGGTGGGATGAGTGGGAGGGAATGATAAGCAGCCTTGTACAATATATCTACTATGATAATGTTTTGCATAGCTAGACATGTACAACATATACTGAATTACTTATCTCCCCAGAGGGAATGGGTGACAAGGGAGGAAGGAAATGGATCTGAAATTGGAGGTCTTAACATTAAATGTTTCAAATATATATAAATACTATTAGTAATACTCTTTCGCTTGTAATAGGGAGATAAGATGTGCAGGCATTGGGACACAAAGATTCACCTTCCTCTAATGGAAAAGTCGATGGGGGTATGGGATAAGGTATGGGAGAGAGCAGATTGGAGGAAGTGATATCTTGTGGGACTACTATTCTGGGAGGTTGAGTAGGGGAATAACGGGGGGAAAATGATTGTAACTCAAAATCTGGCGGAAATGAATGATGTAAAACAGAAGTTAATAAAGCATTTGTTTAAAAAAAAAAATAAAATGAAAATTCTAAACAAACAGAGATAAACTGGTTTTAAGACCTGCTAAAAAGCCAAATATATATAAAGTCCAGAACACTTGATGTCTGGGAAAACATAATAAAGATATTTCAGCATGCCAGTCTATAAATCATGATTATGAGCCATCCATGGATGAGAGGCCATTTCCTCCTTGGGGACTTAGATATGGCAGTTAATCTTTGTCTTCCTTAATCCTTTCAAGGTTCCATTTCATAAAAGAACTAAAAATTAAAGGGTGCATTGTAAGGATCTGAAACATTCTGAAAATTCAGACATCTAAAGAAAAGACTACATTCCTCAGTCTACTCATAAAAAGTGAATTTGCAGGTCACTTTTAAAATTGCTGAGGTTGGATAGCTTATGCCAGTATTGAGTAAGTTAACCAACAAAGTACAGTCAGAGTCATAGCAAAGATTGCTGGGGGACCCCAAAGGCTCCACATGGGCTTTAGAAAGAGATATTGCAGCTCAAGAACAAAGACTTGAGTTTGGCATGTAGAGATTAAGAGATCTACTAAAAGAAGAGAATATGAAGAATTTAAAAACAAAACAGTAAAAGAGTTCTGAGCTTGATTTTGTGTTCCAAATGAGGAAAGTATATGGGGGCTATGTGATAAGGCCAGGTTGAGAAGTAGTTGACTTATGATTACTTTCTACTGATGTACTTGGCACTGATGCCTCTCCCTACTTTGAAGACTTTACCAGTGAGACCTGAGCTATTCATGATTAAGACTGTGCTTAATGATTATGAGCTCATGTTTGGAAAAAAAAATCAGACTGTTCCCAGGAATTTCAATGCTCCTTATCCACCTACTCCTGACCACTTTTCAACCATTTCCAGACTTACTATTATTCAAGGCTTTGATTGTTTTTAAGTTACTGTTTGAAATTAATGGGAAATACTTGACATAATTTTAAATTTGTTTTTTATTTTATATTTCCTTTCCCTTCCATCTCAGCCAATGCCATACTTTCAAGCTCTGTCTCTCTACAATCACAAAAACAAGTTTGAAGAGGGGGACATGATTGATCTGAGACACACTGAGACTACCTCTTCACCCCAACACTCAGATGCAGACACACAAGTGAATGAACCTCTGGCATTTGGGGGCGGGTACCTGTCAAGTACTGCACAGACAGAAATGAGGTGGTTCTAAAATGAGCATAGTCACGCAACATCACATAAAACAAAGAGAAAAATGACTCAAAGGAGTGAACAAAGAACTTTCAAGATATTTTAAAGAAGCAAATAAGAAGGTATAGAAAAAGTGAAGCTTAAAACACTATACAAAATGAGTCACATCATTATTATTACTTTAGTTAAAGTAAATTGAAGTGGTATATGCATAAACATGTATTTATTCTTGGCTTTTTATGAATAGCTTTATGATATTAAAAGATATTATCTAACTGAGCCCTTTCTGAAAAGAGTTCACCATCCCTACAGGTTATTTGAATACTGATGAAACACTGCAATAATTCATTACTAGAATTAAACTTTGCCTCTGGCTTTATGGCAGGTCAGAGTAACCCAGTAGCCATTCAAACATTTGTCTGCTGAGCCTTGGGCAATCCACACTTTTCCTGACATCTTAGCAGAAAGGAACATGCTAGATTGCCCACACCTGGAGAACCTTCCCTCATCCCCGACTCCTACCACTTGAAAACCAACCAATTCTTAAAGGTTCAATTCAAATACCCTCTCCTTTATAAGATCTTCTTTGATCACCTCATCCTGAAGTGACCTGTCCCTCCATCATAGAATCCAAGCATTTTAGGATAATAGGACCCCAAAATTAGAACTAGAAGGGACTTCAAATATTATGTAGTGCAAACCCTCCATTCTATAAATGAGGAGGCTAAGACCAGAATGTTTAATATGATTTGCGCAAGATCACAAAGCTTGTAAATAAAACAAAAGCAAACAAAACACACACTTACACACACACACACACACACACACACAATCTGGGATTTGGACCTAGGTTCTCTAACTTAAAATTCAGTCCCTTTTCCATTACATAATACTCATTTGTTTATACTTCCTGTACAATAAATATACCCTCAAAGTATACTTTGGATTATATTTGTTTCCAAACGCATTTTGTGCCCCTCCTCCCAAACTCTTTTAAGTTTCTTGTAGGCAGGCAATAATAGTATGGGAACTAGTCAGCTGAGCCCATAGAAATTGGAGAATTTGTCCCTCTCTGTGCTATACACAGCCATGAAGTTCAGATTGTATTCAATCCTGGGAGACTCTGTCTGGAGAGAGGAGGTTCCCTTTTCTCAAATTCAATGACTAAATTCCCTATTCTAGATACATCAGAGAAAACTTCAATTGTAGTGAAATAGATAATGGTTCACAAGTCTAAAGAGTTCCCTGAAATGGGAAATTAAAAAAAATCATTATAATGTCACATACAACTTATTCTTATATACAAAGGAATATAAACATAAAACATCATAGTGTGCATTAATTTAAGACAATATAGTAACACCTTATAACTACTGTTATAGTCTACTAGTAGGCTAATATGTAAATGCCATCACAATATAAAATTATCTTACAAAACTGCTATCCAGGTGTTTTATATTTTACTTGGGTTCTGCATGATACTCCACTCCAAACCCAAACCTCCCCAGGAGTGTATCTTGAGCTGCTTCCACTGTCAATCTCTCCCATATCTGCTCTGACACCAACAACTACTCTAGTGAACATCATCTTGCCAATTCTGGTGAATACTCACACTGCCGCCATACCTCTAGTGCTTTAGAACTCAGGAGGTCATCTACTGAGTCAAGTGAACTTTTTTGATGTGCCTGCTATGTGCTAGGTACCTTGCGAAGTTCCAGAGATAGAAAGAAAGATAAAAACAGTCTCTGATTTCAAAGACCTCCCAGTCTAATGGAAAGAGACAATATGTAAACATATACAACATGTAAACTATATACAGATAAGATATTTAGAGATAATTGAAGATAACCTCAGAGGGAAGGCACTAAAGTAAGAAGGCCTGGGAAAGGTTTTTGAAGAAGGTGGGATTTTATTTGGGACTTGAAGGAGGCCAACAGGCAGTGATGATGAGGGAGAGGAAAGGAAAGAAAAAAAAGAAGGAAAATGTTGACTGGACCAAAAATGCTACCCATCTCTTCTACCCCTTTGCATGGAGCAGATAAAGTAGAAAGAACATGGTTTACCTCATAGTCACAGACAAGAAACCAAGCTTGAAAATGTCTGGTTTTTAAAAAGATTCTACCCAATCCTACTGTCACTGCTACTGAGCAGGAGAATCCCTTTGATGATTGGCCAAAAATATCCAGGAATTCTATCATCTTTTAAAGGGAACAATGAATTAATTACATGTTCTTGGGATTCACAGAAGTCATTAAAAGAGTTTTCCAGAATATTTTTTGTTGAGTCATTTTGTTGCTACTATATTTGGGTTTAATTTCTTAATCTCTCACTTACTAGTCATATGACATTGGGCATGCAATTAAAAAAATTCTTTGGGCTTCAGTTTTCTTACTTTTCAATTAGACTAATCCAAATATCTTTCTGGTAATATATCTCTTTAAGTATATATCCCTTTATAAGTCATACTTTTTTGATAAATCTTTGAAATCTACTAACCTGATTTCATTTTGCCTGTTGGGTATCACATAAGTTTAATTCCTTCAAGACTCTCTTGTCCCATGACTTGAGATCATGGAATATTCCTGGGAAAAACAGATGATGGCAAAGTTTTTGTCAATAAAACCATGAATGCTGCCATTCGATATAAATATGAATAGGGTAAATAAATAAATATAAATAGAATAAATAGGGTGTCGGGGAAGGGGAAGAAAAAAGTTACATGATAACTTTAATATATTTTTTTTAAATTAATTTATTAGTTTAGTTTCAGTTGACAAGATTCAATTCCATAGTTCCTTGATTTTCAAATTTCCTTTACTTCCCTCCCCCCTCCCCTCATGACATCATATAGTACAGTATAGGGTCTGCAAATGCATTCATATTAAACATTATTCCAATTACAAAGGCATATTGTACTAGGTGGATGAAAGATGGTAAGGAAGAAGTACAACCAAACAATGAGAAGAACAAGATCATTTAGTTTGCTTCCATCAGGATTCAGGCTCAGTTCTTTCTAGTTATATCTCTGGATGGCACATTTCTCACTTTCTTGAGTCATTCGGGATTAACTTATATCACTGCATTGCTGAAAAGAGTCCAGTCTGTCATAGTTGGTCGTCACAGATATGGTATGTCTGTGATTGTATACAAATTTCTTCTGATTCTACTATTCTCGCTCAGCATCAGTTTGTATAAGTCTCTCCAGGTAATTATGAAATCCGTCACCTCCTCGTTTCTTATAGCACAATAAAATTCCATTACATTCATATACCACAACTTGTTTAGCCATTCCCCAATTGATGGGCACTCCTTTAGTTTCCAATTCTTTGCAACCACAAAAAGGGCTGCTAAAAATATTTTTGTACATATGGTTCTTCCTCCCACTACTATGATCTCTTTGGGATATAACCCTAGGAGTGGTATGGCTGGGTCAAAGGGTATGAAATTATTTATAATCCTTTGGCCATTATTCCAGATTGCTCTCCAGAATGGTTGGATAAGTTCAGGACTCCACCAGCAATGTATTAGCGTTCCAATTTGCCCACATCCTCTCCAGCATTTGTCACTTTCTTGTTTTATCATCTTACCCAATCTGACTGGAGAGATGTGGTATCTCAGGGTTGTTTTGATTTGCATTTCTCTAATTAATAGTGATTTAGAGCATATGCTCTAAATGCTCTTCATATGCTTATAGATATCTTTAATTTCTTTCTCTGAAAACTTCCTATTCATATCCTTTGACCATTTCTCAATTGGGGAATGATTTGTATTCATATAGATTTGGCTCAATTCTCTATAAATTTTAGAAATGAGTCCTTTATCAGAGACACAGGTTGTAAAAATTCTTTCCCAATTTCCCACCTCCCTCTTGATCTTGGTTACATTGGCTTTGTTTGTGCAGAAGCTTTTCAATTTAATGTATTCAAAATTATCCATTTTGCATTTTATAATGCTCTCTAATTCTTGTTTGGTCCTAAAATCTTCCCCTCTCCACAGATCTGTCAGGTAAACTATTCCTTGCTTTCCCAAATTGCTTACAGTATCATCCTTTACACCTAGATCATGCACCCATTTGGACTTGATTTTGGTATATGGTGTTAGATAATGGTCTATGCCCAGTTTCTGCCATACTGTATTCCAGTTTTCCCAGCAGTTTTTGTCAAATAGTGCATTCTTATCCCAAAAACTGGGGTCTTTGGGTTTATCAAACAATAGATTGCTATATTCATTAACTGCTGGGTCTCCTGCACCTAATCTATTCCATTGATCCACTACTCTATACCTCTGCCAGTACCAAGCAGTTTTGATGACTGCTGCTGTATAATACAGATGAAGATCTGGCATAGCTAGTCCACCTTCCCTAGCATTTCTTTTCATTAATTCCCTTGATATTCTAGACCTTTTGTTTTTCCAAATAAATTTTGTTATTATTTTGTCTAACTCTACAAAGTAGTTTTTTGGTAAGTTGATTGGAATGGCACTAAATATATAATTTAGTTTGGGTAAAATTGTCATTTTTATTATATTAGCTCGACCCAGCCACGAGCAATTGATATTTTTCCAACTATTTAGATCTGATTTTATTTCTGTGAGAAGTGTTTTGTAGATGTGATCATATAGATTCTGGGTTTGTTTTGGCAAGTAGATTCCCAAATATTTTATAATGTCTACAGTGACTTTAAATGGGATTTCTCTTTCTATCTCTTGCTGTTGAGTTTATTAGAGATGTACAGGAATGCTGAGGATTTATGTGGGTTTATTTTATATCCTGCAACTTTGCCAAATTTATTTATTGTCTCAAGTAATTTTTTACTTGATTCTCTAGGATTCTCTAAGTATATCATCATATCATCTGCAAAGAGTGACAGCTTGGTCACTTCTTTGCCTAATTTGATTCCTTTGATTTCTTTTTCTTCTCTAATTGCTACTGCTAACGTTTCAAGTACCAGATTGAATAAGAGGGGTGATAGTGGACACCCTTGTTTCACTCCTGATCTTATTGGAAAGGCTTCTAGTTTATCCCCATTGCATATAATACTTGCTGATGGTTTTAGATAGATGCTAGCAACTATTTTAAGGAAGGCTCCATTTATTCCTATACTTTCTAGTGTTTTTAATAGGAATGGATGTTGTACTTTGTCAAAAGCCTTTTCTGCATCTATTGAGATGATCATGTGGTTTTTGCTAGTTTTGTTGTTGATATGCTCAATTATATTGATGGTTTTCCTAATATTAAACCATCCTTGCATTCCTGGAATGAATCCTACCTGATCAGGGTGTATTATTTTTGTGATAAGTTGTTGGAGTCTTTTGGCTAATATTTTATTTAGAATTTTTGCGTCTAAATTCATGAGGGAGATTGGTCTATAATTTTCTTTCTCTGTTTTATCTCTTCCTGATTTTGGAATCAGTACCATATTTGTGTCATAGAAAGAGTTTGGTAGGACTCCTTCTTCACTAATTTTCCCAAATAGTTTGTAGAGTATTGGAATCAATTGTTCTTTAAATGTTTGATAGAATTCACTAGTGAACCCATCTGGCCCTGGAGATTTTTTCCTAGGGAGTTCATTGATGGCTTGTTTGATTTCTTTTTCTGAGATGGGGTTATTTAGGTAATTCACTTCCTCTTCAGTTAATCTGGGCAATTTGTGATTTTGTAAATATTCATCCATTTCACTAAGATTGTCATATTTATGTGCATACAATTGGGAAAAATAATTCCTCATTATTTTTTTGATTTCCTCTTCATTGGAGGTAGATTCACCCTTTTTATTTTTGATACTCATAATTTGGTTTTCTTCTTTCTTTTTTTTTATCATATTGACTAAGGGTCTATCAATTTTGTTGATTTTTTCATAAAACCAGCTCTTGGTTTTATTTATTAATTCAATGGTTTTCTTAATTTCAATTTTATTAATCTCACCTTTGGTTTTCAGTATTTCTAATTTAGTACTAAATTGGGGATTTTCAATTTGTTCTTTTTCTAGCTTTTTCAATTGCATGTCCAATTCACTGACCTCCCTTCTCTCTGCTTTAATTAAGTATGCACTCAGGGATATAAAACTTCCCCTGAGAACTGCCTTTAGTGCATCCCACAAATTTTGGTATGTTGTTTCATTATTATCATTCTCTTGAATGAAATTATTGATTGTTTCTATAATTTCTTCTTTGACCCACCAATTTTTTAGGATTAAATTGTTTAGTTTCCAATTAGTTTTTAGTCTATCTTTCCATGGCCCTTTATTGCATATAATTTTTATTGCATCATGATCTGAGAATGATGCGCTTACTATTTCTGCCTTTCTGCACTGGATTGTGAGGTTTTTATGCCCTAGTACATGGTCTATTTTTGAGTATGTACCATGCACTGCTGAGAAGAAAGTAAATTCCTTTTTATCCCCATTCAGTTTTCTCCAGAGATCCATCATATCTAGTCTCTCTAAGATTCTATTCACCTCCTTAACTTCTTTCTTGTTTATTTTGAGGTTAGATTTATCGAGTTCAGAGAGGGGGAGATTAAGGTCCCCCATTAGTATAGTTTTGCTATCTATTTCTTCCTCTAATTCCTTTAACTTCTCCTCTAGGAATTTGGATGCTATACCACTTGGTGCATATATATTAAGTAGTGATATTGCTTCATTCTCAATGGTGCCTTTTAGTAGGATATAGTTTCCTTCCTTATCTCTTTTAATTAGATCTATTTTTGCTTTTGCTTTATCTGAGATAAGTATTGCTACCCCTGCTTTTTTTACTTTAGCTGAGGCATAATAAATTTTACTCCAACCTTTTACCTTTACCCTGTGGGTATCCCTTTGTTTCAAATGTGTTTCTTGAAGACAGCATATTGTAGGATTATGGTTTTTAATCCATTCTGCTATCCGCCTCTGTTTTATGGGAGAGTTCATCCCATTCACATTCACAGTAATGATGACTATCTGTCTCTTCCCTTCCATCCTATTCCCTCCCCTGTTTATGTTTTTGTTTATTCCTTCTCCCTTCCCCTCCTTGAAGTTTTCCCTTTTGACCACCCCTCCCTCAGTGTTCCCACCCAGTGACCCCCCTTCTTAACCTACCCTCTCCCCTTACTACTATTTCCCTCCCTTATAATCCCTCCCTTTAGTCTCCTCCTTTTCACCCCCCCTTACCCTCCCACTATCTATAGGACACAACAAATTTTTATACTTATCAGAGTAAATTACTCCCCGTTTGATTCCAAACCAATGAGAGTAAATTTCAAACAATGCTCCTCTCCCTCCCTCCAATTCCTCTATTTAATGAATTTATGTGTCTATTCACGTTAGATTCTTAAACTTCACTGATTAATTTGATCCTTCTTTGAACCAGAACCAGTGAGAATAGTGTTTAAATGATGTTCCTCTCCCTCTTACTTTCCCTTCTTCTATAGTGTGTTTTGATGCCTCTTCAGATGGCATATTTTACCTTTTCCTAGCTCATCCTTTCCTTTTTCCCATTACAGTACCATTGATCCCCTTAATAGTCTTTTTTTTAGACTCCATGTTAGTGCATTCATACCCACACCCTCTAAGTATAACCCTTTTGCAGGTCATGATAATCATAGAGATTTCAAATATTGACAGTTATCAGCTCCACATATAGGGATGTGAACATTTTGCTCTTGTTGCATCCCAAGTAATGAGCTTGTGTTTGTGGGTGTGGGTATGTGCACTTCTGCATGTGTGAGTCTATGTTACCCTTGTTTACCTTTTTATGTTCTTCTGGAGTCTTGTAATTGGAGATCAAATTTTCCATTGAGCTCTGGCTTTTTCATTAGGAAAGTCTGGAAGTCCCTTACTTCATTAAACGTCCATCTCCTTGCCTGAAAGATTATGCTCAGTTTTGCCGGGTAGTTAATCCTTGGTTGTAGTCCTAGCTCTCTTGCCCTACGAAATATCAAATTCCAGTCCCTCCGCTCTTTTAATGTAGAAGCTGCTAGGTCCTGTGTGATCCTAACTGTAGTTCCTCGATATTTGAATTGTTTCTTTTTGGCTGCTTGTAGAATTTTTTCTTTAATCTTATAATTCTGGAATTTGGCTACTATATTTCTTGGAGTTTTCAGTTTGGGATCTCTTTCAGGAGGAGTCCGGTGAATTCTATCAATAGCTATTTTATCTTCTGATTCCAGGACCTCAGGACAGTTTTCTTTGACAATCTCTTGGAGGATGTTGTCTAGACTGCTTTTCTCATCATGGCTTTCTGGTAGACCAATAATTCTTAGGTTGTCTCTCCTGGATCTGTTCTCTAGGTCAGTTATTTTTCCAGTGAGATATTTTACATTTTCTTGCAATTTTTCGATCATCTTGTTTTTTTCGATTGACTCCTGCTGCATCATAGAGTTCTGAGTTTCAGTTTGGTTGTATCTAATTTTTAGTGAATTATGGTCTTCAATAAGTTTTTGAAGTTCCTTTTTTAGGGAGGTATTTTCTTTTTCCAAGTTGGTCATTGCCTCCCTGATTTGGTCTTTAAAATTTTTCTTAAGCTCCTCCAGGAATGCTATTTGGGCTTGAGACCAGATCATGTTTCCTTCTGTGGTCTCTGGTGTGGGCAGAGAGTCTATATTGTCCTGTGTGTTTTGTTGTTCTTGCCCTGCATAGTATGCTCGAATAGACTTTCTTGCCTTCCCCTTCTCCTTTTCAGCTTCCTTCCTTCCCATTGTGACTTCCTGTTTCTTAGTGTCTCAGGCTATGAGTTTGGGGCCTGATCCTTGACTTTGAATACCTCTGGGTGGCTAGTTTATGGCTAAGTCAGGGAAGTCAGTGAGGAATGTAGATGTGTAGGTGGGGTTGAGTCTGACCACTTCAGATTTCTGCCTCTATACCCCTGGGCTATAAGTAGTCTTTTGTTGGTGAGGTGAGGTGGGGCTAGTTGGGTCCCCTCCTTCTCTTCTCTTCAGATTCCTGGCTGTCTCAGTTACACCCTTTCTTGGAGATTCTCAAGCCTGAGGCTATTTCCATTAACTTGGGATTTCAGTCTGGGTGGGAGACTTATCTTTGGGTTTTCTGCTTCATGAAGGAGGGATGGGAGGATCTGAGCAGCTAGAATTTACTTTGCCATTCCAGCCCCTGTATCATACAGGCAGGCAGTTTCTAAATTTCCAGGCTGGGGGCTGAATGCAGCCTGAGAAGCCACTCTCTCCACTGGGGGCCCGATTCTCCTACCTGGCTCCAATGATCCGTTCCCTCTGCGAGATGACTGTGATTCGTCCTTGGTAAGTCTGCAGGCTGGGGCTTTTTCTCTCTCTGGTGTAGTCTGCTTGCCTGCTCTTAGGTCTGAGCTGTGCAGACCCCACGCGCTCTGCGCTCGACCTGTGCGGGCACTCTGGGCAACCTCCTGTGCTGGATTCTGCCACACTCTGTCTTCCACTGGGCTTCCTCACTCCGGAATCTGCTCAGATTTACCCTTTTGGACTTAGTGACAGAGGAGCTCAGCGAGGTTACTGCTTCCTTTCCGCCATCTTGGCTCCGCCTCCCCCTTTAATATATTTTTAAAAAGAAGGAAGTTGTACCTAAGAAATTTGCAGGGTTTTTTGCGCAATCTTTTTTTTTTTCTGCTTTACTCTTAGAAAGGCTAGTTGTATTCCTTAAATTCAGAAAAAAAAAAAATAAAAGTATGAATGTCTCTAATGTTGTGGAAAATGAGAGGGAGTTTTTACTTCTGAGTTCTATTTTCTTTAAAGTCATTTAAATATCTTATTCTACTAAGCAGTGGTCTGAATGAATAAAATGCTAATAAATCCAATACTTCAATTTCCAGTATTACTTCATCATTTTAGGAGATAGACTACCTGACTACCATCTCATTTCCAAGTATTGCATTCCCAGTTTTTTTCTTTCATTTTTATCCCTTCATTATAAATTAAGCTGAGGAGATTCCATTTTATTTCTAGATCTTTGATTCCAAATAGTTATTGGTTGATTAAAAAACATAACTACTTCCTTAAAAAGCATCACATTCATTCATGACTAATATTCATTGTCAGATTTAGTATTTGAGTAGTAAATAAAAAATTAAAATATTTGATACCATTGGGAAAAAGACAATTGATCTTTTTAACATATTAGAACACGAAGAGGTTCAAACTCACTTACTTTTATATGAATTTTGGAATAAATTCAGCCTTTATTAATTGATTTACAAAGTCCCTAATACAAAAGAGATCTCAATAAATTATGATAATGTGCATTCATTAAATTAAGATATTATTACATAAGTCAATATATACACATAAACTTTATTAAATCTTTTTATAGAACCTCATTAAATCTTTGCTCCCTTTAATAAATGTAAATTTGAAAAGAATATAAATTCTTAATTCTTCTTTGACTGACCTATATTTGAAAAAATGATACCCTAGGGCTCATGCATAAACACATTATTGTATTTTATTAGAAACAAAGATATTTTAATGTATTTATTTTTGCAGTCTTCGTTATTTTTAATTTATGATTTGAATTGAGGATAAAGTCCCCAATTGTATTTGTTGTCTACATCATACATTTTACTTGGAGACATTTCCAGTAAATTATATTCAATTGATTACTTTGTTATATATTATACTTAAACTGTTATGAAAAGTAGCAGTGGCATAAAGGATAGCACGCTGGGCCTGAAGGAAGGAAGATTCAAATTCAAAAGAGTGTATACTGACTAAATGTAAGTTACCTAACTTATTCAAGCCTATACAACTCTCTAAGAAAAGACATTAAAAAAAAAATGCCAACTTATGTCAACAGATGCATTTTCCATATAGTGAGTTCCCCATTCTAATCAAGTCACAGGTCTTGACCAAAAACTAAATGAATGAATGAATGAATAAATGAATGAGTGAAATGAAATAATAATAGATAGTAGTCCACAGCAATTAGATCTCAAATTATCTTTCTCCCTTCCTTTCTTCCTCACTCCCCCATTCCTTTTTTATTCCTTCCTTCCTTTTCCTTCTTTTCCTATTCATATGTTCTTTCTTTCTTCTTTCTTTCTTTCTTTCTTTCTTTCTTTCTTTCTTTCTTTCTTTCTTTCTTTCTTTCTTTCTTTCTTTCTTTCTTTCTTTCTCTTTCTTTCTTTCTTTTTCTTCCTCCCTTTCTTTTTCAATTTTCTCCTTTTTCTTTCTTTTTCTATTTTCTCCTTTCTTTCTTTTTTCTTTTGTTTATATTTTTCCTTCCTTTTTTCTTTTCTTTTGTTCTTCCTTTCTTCCTTTCTCCTTTCCTTGCTTCCTCCCTTCCTTTCCTCATCATTTAGTCTTATCAAGTCTGTTGACAAATATAAAAAAAAAACTTTTTGTGACTCATCTACATATAATGCCATTTGGTATTATATAGTATCTTAAAAATTGATTTTGATGCTTAGGCAACATCAGTGCTTCTATAGCAATGCTATGCTATTTTCAAATACTATGTGTCAAGGTCTCATATAATTTTAGGATTCAGCTGAATTGCAGACTATTTATTGTCTCTATATACTTACTCAAGTGCATCAAAAAAAGGAGGAATTCTCAAGGTGAATCTGACAATTTGATCAAATATGGAAAATATTTGAACACAATATTATTATCACTTCACTGAAGAATATTGGCTTTTCTGTGGCACTGTGCATCCCCATGGAAGTGTCACACATTGTCTGTGATCTCACCACATAATACTTGGTTATACTTCTTGCTATCATCAATTTTCATTATGACATTAGTTATTGGCATGTTGCCATCCCAGATAAATCTATTGGAGTAAATGTTGGAATATATAACAACGTCATATTAAATTCACATCTTTTACCCATCATCTTAGTCTTTCTAAATTTATATAAAATACCTTCTATTGTTTTGAAAAAACAAGATAACCAAATACAGCTAAATTCTACTAGAAAGATTTTGTATTTTAATGTAGTTTGAGTGAAAATACCATGTAAAAATGTGATCATGGGTCATTTTTACACTGTAAGCTCTTGGTATTTCAATTGATAATATCACAGTAGGTAAAAGTTGATAGTGGGGTGTTAGCTGAAAAAAAAATTTCCACACAGCTGGGGCCATTAAATACAACAACCAGATTAGGCAATAACACTTGCACAAACTGATGCAATTAGAACATTAAAAACAAACTTCATTCATGAAAGGGCTCTGAGGTCATTGAACAAGTCTGGTTGAGACCACAGATCTCTATTTCTGCCAGAAAATGACTCTTAGAACAGCCTGGTGGCACTTCATGTTATGTGTGGGTTTTTCAAATCCAGTCCAGGGAGAGGAACTGCATCTATTGATAACATATGTGCAATTTCTCTATAGGGCCTAGATTTTCTCTGAAGTTCATAGTTTCCATTAAAATTGCTGATTAGTATGTACCTTGCCAAATCTTACTGTTGCTGCCCAAGAGATAGCTAGTAAATAGGTCATAGTTGATATGAGTCTGATGTGTGATTATTCAAATTATAAGCCATTTGATCCTAGAAAATTCAGAGTGCATTGAGGGAAAGATCTCCAAGTGGGTATTTTGTCCAAAGCTGAGCTCATTACCTTCTCCCCAAAACCTTCTAGTCTTCCTAACTTACCTAGTATTATAGAAGTCATCCTCTATAAAAATGGTGAGGAACTTGCTTGCCACTTGAAGCTACATGTGGCATTACAAGTCCTTGGGTATGACCTTTTGACTGAGTCCAAGTTTTAGAGAACAATGGGATTTGTTCTGTGAAGTTTGGATTCAGTTAAAGGGCTGAACTTGAGGACCTAGATGGACACATGTGGCCTTGAGGTCACAGGTTCCTCACTCCTGCTCTATAATCTTTTCAGTGATCAAGGCATGCAATCTAGGGGTTATGATGAACTCCTCATTCTCACCACCACCACCACCACCATAACAACAACCACAATCACCACCTCTAGCCAATCATTTCTATCTTCATAAAAGGCTATTGGAGAAGGGATTAGGACCTGAAGAAATGCGATAGCTGTGTGATTAGAAAGGAGACACATGAAATAGACATTGTGAAGATAAAACCTAAAAGATTTCCAATTGGTTGTTAGAGTAGGCAAGGGAGAGTGAATAGTAAAGGAGGATTTAGAACATGTAAAAGTAGTGAATGTAAGAATGGTGGTACCCTTGAAAAAAACAGGGAAGATAGAAAGGGTCATAGTTCATGGAGGAGTGCATGTGGCAGATTCTATTTTATAAATGTTAATTAGAAATTCATATGTAACATCCAGTTAAAATATCATGTGCCTACTGGCTGTTCCTCATACAAAATATTCCTTCAGTTAGTGACAAGAAGCAACTCAAGAGAGAAAAGTGACATTTGTATATCAGGGAGAAATGCATAGCTAGAGTATAATTGAATCCATCAGACTTGATGAGATCACTAAAAGAGAAAGTATAAGGGCTTAATACAAAGTAATAATTACATACCATATTCAAAAGGCTACAGATATGCCCCTAACATATAATATTAGACAATGAGAATCACATCTTCCAAAATCAAAAAGAAGAACTCGTAATAGGAGCTAATAGGAGTTGTTTGTGAGTATGTCACGGGGTTGACATAAGACACTCCAACATCGTTGTTATTATTACTAGGAAAGAAACAATGAAACAAGTTTTTATTAAATGCCTACTATGTGCCAGGCACCAAGTACTAACGTACTAAGCTCTTTACAAATGTTCTTTCACTTAATCCTGTAATGTGATCTTCTCAGTAGAACACAGTGTGAATGAATGTTTGCACTGTGCTCCAAAGTTCACCTGTGCAATTATGTGAAACATTGTCAGATAAAATATGTCTGGGTGATCTCTTTTCCTCTTTAATCAGTTTAGTGATGGCTTATTAAGTTCAAAGTGTTTTCATAGTTGGGCATGCATCATTTAACTCCTGAACATTTACCAGGAAAACATTTCAAACCTTATTTGCAAGAAAAAAAAAAGCTGGATAAATGCCCACAAAAGCAAGATGAAAAGTTCAATAGAAGCCCCAGTAGCAATCATTGGAGTCTGTGGTATATGGGAAAACAAGCTGTTACTTCTTCCAGGTTCTGTAACTAGGAGCTGAGGGTATATGAGAAGAGAGCCAACATTGTGCTGTGGAAAGTTTGGATAAAAATTAGACACAATAATTATAGCTTACCAAGAAGGAAAGGGACTTTGAAAGGTCGCATTATACATTGCTTTACTTCCCTCTTTCTCAATGTATATCCCAGAATTTATAATGGCTTTGCTATACTTTTGCTCATGTGTTGGCATATATTATATCAATATTATATTTCATCTATAAAAATCCAATTTCCAAAGCCTAAATCATAGGGAAGAAAAAAATAAGGTTTAATAAAAATGTTTCATAAAGTTGTTTTGTGTGTTGGGTCACACAGTGCAGCAGAGTAGGAGGAGGGTACAATGATAGAGTTTTCATTTCTGTTCAGGTTCTATATTTTTTTAAAGACTGTGGTAAACTGTATGCTGCAATGAGTCCTAGAATGTGTTTAACCTGGAATTGTAATATAGAATGTCATGGCAAGACTTAATTGCCTCTCACCTTTTTTATTTTTCCTAGATGCAACAAAGTGCTATATAGTTATGTGGTATTATTTCATAAACATTGATAGACTTTCCAGTTTCTTAACACACATTCCCCAAGAGTAAAGGGGCTAAGAGACAAAAAGAAACACTGAATAAAGTGAACCATACTACAGACCTACTTCTGAGAAACAAAACAAAACAAACCAAAACCTCTGCTAGGATCACTCTGAGGCTATTTACTATTTTATAACTATATCACCCATTTTGGAGTTGCTTAAAGATGTAGAGGACTACTCACTTGTAGTCTTGTAGACTACTCACTCTATAGTCAGAACATTAAAAAATCAATTTATCAATTAAGAACTGAGTGCCTGCTATGTACCAGGCACTATGCCAGGTGTTAAGAACACAAGACTGAAAAATAAAATAATCCCTTCCCACATGGAGCTTATAGTCTAATGGGCTCTAATTAATAATTAAGCAAAGTCATAGCATAAGTAACTTTGGAGATTATCTAGTCAAACAGGTCCACATCCCCAATCCCTCCCTATATTTTACAAATGATTAAGCTCCTCTCAGCAGTTGATGACACTACCATCTTTTTTAATCTCATATGAGCTCCACAAAATAGAAGAAGGAACCATGTGAACCCGATGGGTAATATACTGCTTTTAGGTTATAAAGCAACGTAATTGTGACAAGCGGTAGCTCATTATATCTCTAGAGAAAAAACGGGGGTGGGGGGATAGTTGAAGGCTGTTACACTAGAAAAGATCACACACTAAACCATGACCTCGATCTCATATAGTGAAGAAATAAGCCCTGTATTGGAAGGATTCAGTTCTGTACAATCTATTAGGGAAAAGGGATTATGCTTCATGGTGAGAGGGTGGTACAAGTGGGACAGGTAGAGGACTGTTAGTTATATAACCTTTACTCTAGGTTGGCACTCTGGGAGGAAATTTTCCACCACCATAACCTGTTTAAAAATTCCCTTCCAAAGTTGCCAGTAGCCACCAAGCTTCTCTCCAACCCCTGTGCTGGAAGCTCTATATCTGACCTGTTTGAATTCTCCCAGTACTGCCTAATTTAGTGACCTGTGTTGTGCTGGACACCAAGGGACAACAATAATGTCAATGTGCAATGACTTCTGATGCTTCTCTTCTCCCTAAGCACAAAGGCACCTTGCCTTCAACTTTCAATTAAAATTGCAAGATTTGGTGGGGCGGAGCCAAGATGGCGGAGTAGAAACAGCACTTCCAAGGTGCTCTGCCCCACACAACTTCCAAACAATGCAAAAGGGGACTCTGAACAACTTCTGGAGACCCAGTACCCACAGAACTACACAGAGAAGCTAACTTCCTGCTGAGGACAGCCCAGCAGCCCTGCAGGGAGCGGCAAGCGCAGTGCTCTGAGAGCAGGCAGCACAGAGAGCTGGGAACTGACAGCTCAGTGCTCTGGGAGCTGAGCCCAGGCCTGAGTGAGCCACAGTTTAACCATAGGGCAGCTGGGCCAGCTGCCAGCTGGAGGGACCCCAGAACACCAGAAGCTGTGGCGATTCCAGAATTATCAGCACAGATATGCCTAGGACAAAGTGAGAGGTTAGTGCGCTATGGACTTTGGGACCAGCATTGGGGGTATGGGAGAAGATATGGGGGAGAGCAGATTGGATGAGGGGATATCTAGTGGGACTGCTATTCTGGGGTGGTAGGTAGGGAAAAATGTGGAAAAAATTATAACTCAAAATCTGGTGGAAATGAATGATGTAAACCAGAAGTTAATAAAGCATTTTTTAATAAAAAAAATTGCAAGATTCCCAGTTACTCTCTTGCTTCTCTCTCTCTCTCTCTCTCTCTCTCTCTCTCTCTCTCTCTTTTTTTTTTTTTTTTTTTTTTTCTCTCTCTCTCTCTCTCTCTCTTCTCTCCCTCTCTCTCTTTCTCTGCTTTTTGGAGGGCAATTGTCACTAAGTGACTTGCCCAGGGTCACATGACTAGTTTGTGAATGTGTGTGTGTGTGTGTGTGTGTGTTAAGTGTCTGAGGCTGGATTTGAACTCAGGTCCTCCTGACTCCAGGGCCAGTGCTCTATTCATTGCACCACCTGCCCTACTCTCTCTCTTTTTTAAAAAGAGAGTCACATGGAAATCTTAGCATCACTTGGACTCATGGGTAGGTATTCACTACAAGTTTGATGATCCTCCATCTGAACACACTGGCTTGGGGTAAGTATCCCAGTCTAATATCACTGAGGCTACTCGGTATTTTATAAGGTAAAGATCCTTCATTTACAAGAGCTAAATAATGGCTTTAGTGTCCTATAATTGATTTTCAGGGACTCATATGAAACAAGAATTACAGTATTCCATTACTGCCATGAGCTTCAACAATCAATCTAAATAAATGTGTTTTCTTTATAGATCTTAATCAATACAAATTAATTTGGAGAGTACTTACATGGAAAGAAAATAAAAGTACCCAAGACTGTATAAGTTTAAGTAGTCCATTTGTTGCACAGAAATATACTTTTGGAGAGAAGTCAGGGAGGGAGATGAAATGTGTGCAGAACTTAATTTGGAGCTATAAAAGTATTTAAGCAGATTCTCTAATTTCTTTACATTAGGTTGTTTTGAGATCTAGCCATTAAAAACTACTATTAACAACAAGAACAGTATTTAAAACAAAAGCATTCTGGGTCTTCTTGCTAGTTATAATATAAGTGACAGATAAATGTTTTAAGACTGAAATCATTCAGATGACTAGAAGGGGATTTAGGAGAAACATAGGATAATGATCTTAATAATCTAAACCGGAAGCAATATCTCACCCAGTCAGTCAGTTCTAGAGTCATTTCAGGCATATAGCTATGCAGCTACATCCAGTAATAGTTATATCTTGTACCTTAAAAGTGGCCATAATATATTCCCTATTGCTGTATTTCATGTAATAGCTCTATATAACAGATATAATATATTTTATTACAGCTATAATATAATTAAGATACAATATAGCTCTATATTATAGATATACAGCTTATTACATAAGTAATAAAGAAATAGTGTGTGATAATAATTATATTTATTAAATATAAAATATTTTTTTCAATAAGTAGCAATGATATTCCTTATTTAGGTGGCACAGTGGATTCAGTACCAGCCCTCAATCGGGAAGATTCATCTTCATGAGTTCAAGTACAGTTTCAGACACTTAGCAGCAGTGTGAACCTGAGCAAGTCACTTAACCCTATTTGCCTTAGTTTCCTCATCTGTAAAATGATCTAGAGAATGAAATAGAAAACCATCCAATATCTTTGCCAAGAAAACCAAAAATTATATCATGAAGAATTGGACACAACTGCAACAACTCAAACACAACAAAATGTTCTTTATTGAATAAAATCACATTATTCATATATGTTAATTTCAAGTATTCAGAACCTTCTTCTTTAGTAATTGTATAGTTATTTCATGCACAATCTGTATATTATAGTTTAATAAATAACTATGCTATATTCCATATTGAATAAAATCATCTTAACCAAAATTTAAGAATCAAAGTGCTCAATTTGTGAATGATGATTAGCAATTCTGTGTGGGTAAGGGACAGATGGTTTATTATTTATATGAACTCAAGTGAATGGGAGATAAAGACAATCTGGAATTAGTAGATTCTATGACCATGCAGATAAACATGTCTATGTAAAAGTTTATACTTGATTTTTGGATGACTGTGTCTGTTTTCCTTTTCACTGTTTCATCATTGCAGTTTTTGCTCCAAGATAATTTTTACCTTATTCCATATTTTCTCCACGTGGACTGCTCCAAGCCAGTAATAGAACTCTCCATAGGTTGCTTAGGAATTTTCTATGACTGCCACTGCCTGTATCTTATCTTTCCAGGCTTATTTTACCTTATTGAAAATCCTATAATCCTGTCAAACTAGATTAACCACACTTTCCTGAATGCATTCCCATGCTTTCACATCTCTTGGTGCTTATCTATATTATGACCTCTATCTGGAAGATATTCTCCTCACTCCATCAGTCCTACTACCAAGTCCATTTATATGAGTCCTACCCATACATCAAAGCCTACTTCAACTACTGTCTTTATTGAAGCCTTGACTGATGCTTCTGTTTCAAAATAATCTTTCCTTTGTCACCTCTCAGTTGGACTACTGCACCATTTTCTTAATTAGGAACTCCACCTCATAACTTTCCTCTCTCCTATATATGCTTCACAGAGCTAACAATTAATTGATTTTCATAAAGATCAGGTCTGATCATGTAATTTTCAGGAACAATAAACACTAATGACTTCTTATGACTTTTAGAGGAATGTATAGGGTTTTCAAGGAGGACCAATATCTCTGGTATGTGGGCTTGTTGAGACCTTATTCAGGGTTGCTCATCTATCTTTGGTTTCTACATGACATTCAAATCTCACTTGTGACTATAGCATTGTAAAGCCAATCACAAGAAACTTTCCAGAAGGCTGCTGCTGTGAATAGTTTTCAAGGCTCTTATTATATAGTATATTGAACTCTCTGTTTATTCAATGACAAATCAGAGCAAAACATTCATAGAAAATCAAAATACAGCATTCACAATGTTACAACTTATCACAGAAAATCAAAATACAGCTTTTACCATATCACAACTCAACAACTTATGACTAAAATGGCCACATAGATTTCACCAAAGAGGTCACATAGTTTTAAACAAAGTACATTCATTTAGTCAATCACAAGATCCTTAATTCAATCATAAAGTACAAAAGTCAAAATTCTCCACCCCTAGGCCACATTAAATCATAATCTTCTCAGTTAGTACACAATATCCAAGTATAATTTTCTTTCAGCTTGATTCGAGGCTGGCTCTCCGCTTCCATGGTTCCTCTTCCATGGTCTTAGCTCCAACTGTCAACTGGGTTCAAAGACAGGCAGCTACCAGTTCCTTGTCCAGCTCCTTATCTAGTTATTTTTCTAGTTCCCATTCCATATTGAAGTTCACAGTGTCCAGTCCACCTCAAGTCCTTCACAGTATCTGTTTCTGGGAAGATATAGCTTAAGAGAGCCACAATAATACTCATATGCATTGCCAGCACCATCATCAATTCACTATTTGACTGTGAAATCAACTCAGACCCAACAAGGTCTGAGAACTCAACACATATCATCAACATAGAAATCAACACAGACCCATATACAAGGTCCAAGAGGTCAGTACAAATCATCAGTAAAATACCAGGACCTCCAAAACCTTCCTTGAGAACTTCTGTAAACATACAATGAGAAAATCCCTCTTTCAGGTCTTCCAGTAAGGTGCCAGGGCTTGTGTACAAAGTATCTCAAACAAACATTAACACAGACAGAGCAGACAAAGAGTGCTGGGATACCACAAGTTTTTTTCCTTCTTGACTCTGCCACACAAGAGTCCTCTTCTCAGTTTTTTTTTTTTTTGTCTCTAGCTTGGAAATTCTCCTTATATATGATCATTGGCTCCTCTCCTTCCTGTTGCAGGTATTCAAGAGTTCTAGGGTTCACCAGTTGTGGGGTTCACACATTCTGTTTCTTAACAGCCTTGATACAAGGCTTAAAATAAACTTGAACTGGAAAAATGTGTTAATTCAATAGCCGAAACAAGGTGTGAACTATTTCTGTGCTTGCCATTACAAGTATACATAGTGACAATACCTCAGCAAATTTCTCTGCAGATGGGATAAACCAGGTTGAGGGTAACCAATGGTCCTTGAACCTATTGATGAGTTAGTAGAGTTTCTTCTGCCAGTGGAATGGGTAGATGAGAAAAAAAATGTTCTAACAGCCATGAAGGCAACTGAAGCAGGAATTGTGGCATGCTTAAGGCTTGGTCAGACATCAAAGACATCAAGGTTGTCCACTGCATCACAGGCCATTGCCAGTAGTCTTGATATTTTTCTTGGCACTGGACTTTGATGACCTTGGAAAAGAGAGTGAGGCTGATGATTTTGTGCAGCTCTGCCTCATTTAAATCCAATTTACCCACAACTCAAGATATCACCTCCTGGTGTAATTGGTCCTCTTTGAAAACAAAAGCAAACATTGACCTCTAGAAACATGGTAAGCTCTTCATAAATGCTTGTTGATTTGACTTTAAAATATAAATTCCCATTTTAAACTTCCAGGAGCCGAGATGGCAGAGTAAACAGTAAGTCACTTTTACAATCCCTTGACCTTAAAATGTCCAATTTCCCCACATCACATGAAGAGGCACAAAAAACCTATTATGTTAGAGGTAAATAAAAGATGGGGGTGGGCATTATTTGAACTTTATTCTCATATAATTTGGTTCAAGGAAGAAATAACATACTCAGATAAGTATAGAAATCTAATTTGTCCTACAGGAAATAGGAGGGGAAAGAGGAAAGAAAAAGGATGAGGTGGCTAGAAAGGAGGGAAGAAGTAGTAAGGGACAAGGGAAAGAAAAAGGAGGAAGACTGATAGAAGGGAAGGAAGATGATGTTTCCCTGCAACATTTTTTTCATTTTTTTTAGTTTTACAACATTCATTTCCACAAGATTTTGAATTACATTTTTCTCCTTGTCTTTTCCCTGCACCCCACCCCAAAATAGCAAGCCTACTAAATATTCCTTCTCCTAATCTGTTCTCTCTTATATCTTCCCCCATCATCTCCCTAACTTTCTAGTAGGATAAGATGGATTTCTTTACCCTAGTGCTTGTATATCTTATATCCTAGTTGCATGTAAAATTTTTTTAACATTTGTTTTTAAAACTTTGAGTTCCAGATATTTTTCCTTCTTCCATCCTCACCTACCCCCACTGGGAAGATAAGCAATCCAATATAGGTTGTACATGTGTAGTTACCCAAATCATTTCCATAGTAGTTATATTGTGGAAGACTAACTATATTTTTCTCAATCCTATACTACCCCACCACTTACTCTATTTTCTCCTTTGACCTTATCCTTTTTCAAAAATGTTTGCTTCTAACTACTCTCTCCCCCAATATGCCCTCCCTTCTATTAGCCCCCTCTTATCCCATAACCACCCCCCCCCCTATTTTCCTGTAGGGTAAAATACCCAATTGAGTATGTATGTTATTCCCTCCTTAAGCCCAATTCAATAAGAATAAGATTGTCCCATTCCCTGTCATCTTCCTGCTCTTCAAAGGGAGGGAAGATTGAGGGAGCAAAACTCTTTTGAGGAAGGGAAGGGAGATAGGAGAAAGAAAAACATAAATGGGGGTGAAGGGAATATTATAGAGAGAAAGACACAGAGAGTAATCATAGCTGTGAATGTGAATGGGATGAACTCTCCCATGAAACAGAAGTGGAGAACAGAATGGATTAAAAAGCATAATTCTTAAAATATGTTGTTTATAAGAAATACATTTGGAATAGGGGGATATACACAGGGTAAAGGAAAAGGCTGAAGTACAATATGTTATGTTTCAGCTAAACTAAAAAAAAAAGCAGGGGTAGCAATACTAATCTTAAACAAAGCAAAAGCAAAAATAGATCTAATCAAAGGAAATAAGGAAGGAAACTATATCTTGCTAAAAGGCAACATAGAAAATGAAGTAATATCATCACTAAATGTATATACACCAAGTGGTATAGCATCCAAATTCTTAGAAGAGAAGTTAAGGGAGTTACAGGAAGAAATAGACAACAAAAGTATACTGGTAGGGGACCTCAAACTTCCCCACTCTGAACTTAATAAATCTAACCTCAAAATAAACAAGAAAGAAGTTATGGAATTGAATAGAATTTTAGAAAAGGTAGATATGGTAGACCTCTGGAGAAAATTAAATGGGGATAGAAATTAATATAACTTTTTCTCAGTGGTACATGGCATATATACAAAACTTGAACATCAACTAGGGCATAAAACCTCCCAATCTAGCACAGAAAGGCAAAAACATTAAATGCATCCTTTTCAGTTCATGATGCAATAAAATTATATGTAATAAAGACTAAAATTAATTGGAAACTAAATAATCTGAACTTAAAGAATAAGTGTATCAAACAACAAATCAGAAACAATCAATAACTTCATTCAGGAGAATGACAATAATGAGACACAACATACCAAAGCTTATAGAATGCAGTGAAAGAGGTTCTTGGGGAAGTTTTATATTTCTGAATGCTTACATGAATAAAATACAGAAAGAGGAAATCAATGATTTGGGCATGCAACTGAAAAATGTAAAAAAGAACAAATTAAAAATCCCCTATTAGAAACCAAATTATAAATACTAGAAAGCAAAGGAGAGATTAAAGAAAACTGAAATTAAGAATACTATTGAACTAATAAATAAAACTAAAATCTGGTTTTATGAAAAAAAAACAAAAAAAATTGATAAATCTTTGATTAATTTGATTTTAAAAAAGAAAGAAGAAAACAAAATTACCAGTATCAAAAATGAAAAGGGTGAATTCTCCACCAATGAAAAGGAAATTAAAACAATAATTAGGAATTATTTCGCCCAATTGTATGCCTACAAATTTGAAAACCTGACTGAAATATATGAATATTTACAAAATTATAAATTGTGAAAATTAACGGAAGAGGAAGTAAATTAATTAAACCTATCTCAGAAAAAGAAATTGAAAAAGACATCAATGAACTCCCTAGGAATAAATAAGTCTCCAGGGCCAGATGGATTTACAAGTGAATTCTATCAAATATATAAAGAACAATTAATTCCAATATAATATAGTCTATTTGGGAAAACTGACAAATGAGTCCTATAAAATACTTTTTATGATAAAAATATCGTACTGATACCTACACCTGGAAAAGCCAAAACAAAGTAAGAAAATTTAGACCAATTTCCCTAATGAATATAGATGGAAAAATTTTTAAATAAAATATTAGCAAAATGTTTTCAGCAACTTATCATGAGAATAATATACTTTGATCTAGTAGGATTTAAACCAGGGATACAGAACTGGTTTAATATTAGGAAAACTATCAGCATAATTGATCATATCAATGACAAAACTAACAGGAAACCAATCTCAATACATTCAGAAAAGCTTTTGACAAAATGCAATACCCATTGCTATTAAAAACACTAGAGGTGGTGTAGTGAATAGAGCATCGGCCCCTCAGACACTTAACACAAAAACTAGCCAGGGGACAAATCACTTAACTCCAATTGCCCTACTTTTTCCCTTCCAAAAAACAAAACAAACAAACAAAAAAACCCACTAGAGGCAGGAAAAAATGGAGCCTTCCTTAACAGTATAAGTAGCATGTACCTAAAACTATCAGTAACAACTATATATGATGGGGATAAGCTAGTTGCATTTCCGAAAAGATCGGGGGTGAAACAAGGATGTCCATTATCACCACTGTTATTCAATATGGCACTAGAAACATTAGCTTTAACAGTAAGAGAAGAAAAAGAAATTGAAGGAATAATAATAGGCAAAGAAGAAACTAAGTTGTCACTGTTTTCAGATGATATGATAACATACTTAGAGAATCCTAAAGAATTAAGTAAAAAAAAAAACTACTTGAAATAAACAACTTCAGTAAAGTTGCAGGATATAAAATAAACCCACATAGATCTTCAGTATTTTTATATATTACTAACAAAGCCAACAACAAGAGATAGAGAAATTCCATTTAAAGTTACTGTAGACATTATAAAATATTCAGGAGTCTATCTTCCAAAACAAGTCCAGGGACTATAAGAACACAATTACAAAACCTTTTTCACACAAATAAAGTGAGATCTAATTAATTGGAAAAACATCAGTTGCTCCTGGGTAGGTTACACATAAACAAAATGACAATTCTACCTAAATTAATTAAATTATTCAGTGCCAGACAAATCAAACTACCAAAATTATTTTATAAAGCTAGAAAAAATAATATCAAAATTCATCTAGAAAAACAAAAGGTCCAAAATATCAAGGGAATTAATTTTTTAAAATGCCAGGAAACGTGGCCTAGACATGTGTAGCGGCAAGCACCCCAACATCCCCAGGGTGGCTACCAACACAAGTTCTTAGATCTGCTTTCCTAAAGGAAAGCAACTCAAAATCGGTTAACAAGCTCACTTTAATCAGTAAAACATATATTACCTAGTTCAGGGGGAAAAGGTCAGCATCCCAAACTTCAGAGTATACAGACAGATCAAACAGACAGGCTTCCAAACTGTCCAACCATTATCAATACCAAAATCACAGTTACCAGAGAGGGAAGCATCAACATCTGGGTTTTCAGAGCCTGGGGGCTCTCAATGGCTGCCCAGAGTCTTATCTGGTCAAATCACACAACACTTCTCAAAGTGAGCCCCAAAGCAAAGCCTCCCATCAGGGTTTATATAGCCTTCTCCAGGCTCAGAGAATGTAAGAACCTTCATGACCCACTGCCCAATCACAAAGTATCAAGGTGTGGGCTTTCCTGAAAAACAAGCCTCCCACCACAGGCTCCAGGTGCACTTTACCTATGGGCAGGGAAGATCTTTAAAACTGCATTTCCATTACAACACGCCAGATCTTATAGTATAGTATAAACATCAGTCATCAAAAATACCTGGTACTGGCTAAGAAATAGAGGGGTAGATCGGTGGAATAGGTTAGGTACCCTTCAAGACACAGTAGTCAATGATCGTAGCAATCTACTGTTTGATAAACCCAAAGACACCAGCTTCTAGGATAACAACTCACTCTTTGACAAAATCTGCTGGGAAAACTGGAAAATAGTATGGCAGAAATTAGCAGAGAACAACATCTGACACCATATACCAAAATAAAGTCCAAATGGGGAAATGATTTAGATATAAAGGCTGATACTATAAACAAATTTGGGGAAAAAGGAATAGTTTATCCCTCAGACTTATGGAGAACAGAGGAATTTATGACCAAACAAGAGATAATAAACATTATAAAATGCAAAATGGATAATTTTGATTAAATTAAAAAGTTTTTGTACAAATTCAATGCAATCAATATTAGGAGGGAAGCAGAATATTGGGAAATAATTTTTTACAACTAGTTTCTCTGATAAAGGCCTCATTTCTAAAATATATAGAGAACAGAGTCAAATTTGCAAGAATACAAGTCATTCCCCAATTGATAAATTGTCAAAGGATATGTACAGGCAGTTTTCAGAGGAAGAAATCAAAGCTATCTATAGTTATACGAAAAATTCTCTAAATCACTATTGATTAGAGAGATTCAAATCAAAACAACTCTGAGGTATCACATCACAACTATCAGATTGGCTAACATCACAAAAGAGGAAAATGATAAATGTTGGAGAAGATAAGGTAAAGTTGGAACACTAATTCGTTGTTGGTAGAGCTGTGAGTTAATCCAACCAGTTCTGGAGAACAATTTGAAACTATGCTCAAGGTGCTATAAAAATATGCATACCCTTTGACCCAGCCATATAGCTCCTAGGGTTGACTATCCCAAAGAGATCATAAAAATAAGAAAAGGTCCCACACTTACAAAAATATTCATAGCATCTCTCTTTGTAGTGGCCAAGAACCAGAAATTGAGGCAATGCTGATCAACTGGGGAATGACTGAACAAGTTGTGTTATATGGATGTAATGAAATAATAGTATTGTACTATAAGAAATGATAAATATGCAGACTTCAGAAAAAATGTAAAGATTTATATGAACTGATGCTGAGTGAAGTGAGCAAAATCAGGAGAACATTGTACAAGTAAAAGCCACAGTGTGCGATGACTGATTTTGCTAGATTTAGCTCTTCTCAGCAATGCAAGGAGCTAAACATTTCCAAAGGACTCATGAGGGAAATTCCCATCCACATCCAGAGAAAGAACTGTGGAGTCTTTTCTTTTTCCTTCCCTCTCCTCCCTTCCCTTCCCCTCCCCTTACCTCCCTTTCCTTTTCCCCCCTCCCATGCCCTTTCCTCCTATGCCCTCCCCTCTCCTCCCTCCCTCTCCTCCCATCTTCTCCCCTCCCCTCCCTTCCCTTTTCCTTTCCTTTTCCTTTCTTTTTCCATTCATTTCTTTTCTCTTCTCTTCTCTTCTTTCTTTATCATGGTTTCTCCCATTCATTATAATTCTTATACACATCATGACTAATGTGAAAATATGTTTAATAGGAATATATATGTAAAACCTATAGCAGATTGCAGTCTCTCTTGGGGAGGGGGGGAAGGAGACAAAAATTTAAAACTTATGGAAACAAATGTTGAAAACTAAAACTAATTAAATTAAATTTAAAAAATGAATTACAAACTCCCACTTGGCATTAAAAATTCATAGACTTTCTCCAGCCTACATTTTTTATCCAAATTTCATATTATTCTCCTTTACACATTCTATAGTTCCATTAAATTGTCTTGATTATTGTTATTTTAATGTTCAATATTACATTTACCATCTCTTTTTCCTTGGACTGGCTGTCTATCATGCCTAGAAGGTCATTCCTCTTCATCTGTGCCTCTTAGAATCACAAGTTTCCTCAAAATTCAGCTCAAGTGACCACTTCCACAGAAAGCCTTGTCGGAGACCTCTTGTTGCTAGAACTTTCCCTAGGTCAAATACTTTTGGATCCTTTGTCTATTTTGTTTATAGATGTATATGCACATGTTGTCTCCCCTGACAGTATAAAAGACCTCTGAGGGCAAGGTCTTCTATCTTTCTATTCCCATAATTTAGTTCAGTCACTGTCAACACATGCTTCTTAACTGACTAATTGATAAAAGTGTGAGTGTTTTTTAATGAAATAAAGTGGTAAGTTGATCTAGGAAAGGATACTGAAATGCATATTAAGGACAATCAATATATTATCAATTCAGGGTATCGATACCCAGATAATGTATAGTTGTGTCTTACTTTTGCAATATTTACCAACAAATGACTAAAAATGCATAGACTCCCAAGCCAAACTTTATCTATAAAAAGAAACTACCGTAAAACAGAGTAACATCAATGAAAAGCATTCTATCACTATTTAAATGTAATAGAAATTGAAGGAACTTTTATTCTTGTAGGGTGCTATTACTGGTAGGTAAGCAAATATTCAACTGACTTTCCCAGATGTATTCCATGAAACTAAAAGTACAGTACAAATCTAGTAAAATAGGAAATAGAATTTTCTACTCTGCACCTTAACTTTAGATATACAGTGAGTATAATCACTGAGCGATTTAGTTCCTGACACATAACAATTATTCAGATTAGGCTGTAAAACAAAAAGGAATAAAGATGGGAAAACCCCAAATTTTCACATTTTCCAGCTTTACAAAACTACAGACTTCGGAGAGATTGGTAGTACTGCTGTCTTCTTTTTCTTAATATCTCATGATTTAATCAAATAATACATTTACATTAATCCAAATCATAGATTCTAAAACTTTTGTAAAAGATCTCAGTAGTCTTCCAGTACAGTCCGTTGCTTTCTAGGAATCAAAATATTATTCATTCCAATTTTATAAATGAGGAAACCAAGGCCCAGAAAACAAAATGCTAATTCCTCTATCATGCCTGGTTCCTGATTATGTTACAGTGTCACTGTTCTAGAAATTGGGAATTAGGTAGGAGAAGCAGTGGGTGTGAGGACAGACCAATGTTATTTGGGGGCGGGGGGCATGTTTAAAATGGTTCCAACTTTGTCTAAGAGGAGAAGAACCTAATGCCACAGGTTCATAAAATTTAGGAAACTGAGATCTTAAAAAGTAATATAATTTCCCCAGAATTACATTGGAAGTATCAGAAGAAAGAAGGGAACAACCATTTATTTAGCACATGCTATTTTCCAGTTACCATGCTAAATGCTTTACAAACATTGTTTCATTTGATCATCACAAAACATTATGGCAAGGAGTCAGAATCCAAACCCATGCTTTCTGTAGAATTTTAAGAAAATCACTTTAATTCACTGAGATTGGGCTGTTGTTCAGTCATTCAGTTTTGTCTGACTCTTTGTGATTTCATGTACCATAGTACGCCAGGTCCTACTGTTCTCCACTATCTCATGAAGTCTGTCTAAATTCTTGTTTGTTGTTTCTAACTTTACAATCATATGCTCTGCAATGCCCTTTTCCTTTAGACTTAAATCTTTCCCAACATTAAGGTCTTTTCCAATCAGTCCTCCCTTCTCATTTTGTTACCAAAGTACTTAATATTCAGTATTTGATTTTATAGGGAATAGTTTAAATTTTTTTAAAGTTTTGGCTGATTTGATCTCCTTGCTACGCAAGGAACTCTCAAAAGTCTTCTCCAAAACCACAACTCAAAATGTTGATTCTTCTGGGCTCATCTTTCCTTGTTGTCCAATTCTCACAGCCATACGTTGCTACTGAAAAACCAACAACAACACAACGAAAGAAAGCATAGCTTTGACTATATGGACCTTTGTCAGCAAGGTCTTGTGTGTTGTCCAGATTTGCTACAGGTTTTGTTCCAAGGAGCAAGCATCTTTTAATTCCATGGCTGCAGTCACCATCTGCAGTGATGTTTGAGGCCAAGAATTTAAATGTGACACTGCTTCCATTTCTTCTCCTTCTCTTTGCCAGAAAGTGATGTGACCAGTTGCCAAGAGCTTGTTTTTTTTTTAATAAAGTTTCAAACGAGTTTTTACACTTTCCTCTTTCAAGCCTCATCAGGAAGTTTTTCTTTTAATTCTTTTCTGCCATCAATGATATTGTCTGCATATCTGATGTTGTTGATATTAATCCTAGCAACTTTAACTCTGGCTTTTAATTCATACAGTCTGACATTTTGCATAATGTATTCTGCATATAAGTTAAACGAATAAGGTGAAAATATGCAGCCTTGTACTCCTTTTCCAATCTTAAACCAATAATGTTCTGTTCTAACCGCTGCTTCTTGGACTGCATACATGTTCCTCAGAAGACAACTAAGATGAACTAGTACTCCCGTTTCTTTGAAGACTTACCAAATGTTGTCATCCACACAATCCAAGGCTTTAGTACAGTCAGTAAAACAGAAGCAGATGTTTCACTGAAACTTCTTTGCCTTCTCCATAAGTCAATGATTTTTTGCAATTTGGTCTTTAGTTCCTCTGCCTCTTAGAAACTAGCCTACTTTTCTGATATGTATTCTGTTCACATATTGCTGAAACCTAGCTTGCAGAATCTTAAACATAATCTTGCTGGCACATGAAATGAGTGTAATTGTTAAGTAATATGAACATTCCTTGATTCCTGGCCATTGCCATTCTTTAGGATTGGGACATAAACTGATATTTTCCACTTCAGTGGCCATTGTTGAGTTTTCCAAATTTACTGGCATCTTGAGTGTAGAACATTAACAGCATCATCTTTTAGGATTTTAAGTAGCTCAGCTGGATTTCTGTCACATCCACTAGACTTGTTAGCAATGCTTCCTAAGGTTCAGTTGACTTCCTTTTCTAAGATGTCTGGCTCTAGATCAGTAATCATACCATCTTTGTTATCAATGATGTTAAGATCTTTCTTGCATAGTTCTTTTGTATATTCATGTCACCTCTTCTTAATCTCTTCTGCTTCTGTTAAGTCCTACCATTTTTGTTTTTGTCATAACAATTTTTCATGAAGTGTTCCCTTGATATCTCTAATTTTCTTGAAGAAGTCTCTTTTCTTTCCCATTCTTTTGTTTTCTTCCATTTCTTTGCATTGCTTATTTAAGAAAACCATTTTATCTTTCCTTGCTGTTCTCTGGAATTATGCATTCAGTTAGGTATATCTTTCCAATTTTCTTTTCCCTTTCCTTTTACTAATTTTCTCAGCTATTTATAAAGTCCCATCAGAAACCTATTTTGCTTTCTTGCTCTTCTTTTTCTTTGAAATCATTTTCTTTCAGCCTCCTGCACAATATTGCAAATTCTTCAGACATTGTTTTTACAATATCTAATCCCTTAAATATATTCATCACCTCCACTTCATATGTATAAGCAATATTATTTAGATCATACCTATATGATCTGATGGTTTTCCCCATTTCTTAAATTTAAGTCTGAATTTCACAACAAGAAACTCATAATCTGAGTCACAATCAGCTCCATGAGTTGGTTTAACTGACTGTATAGAGCTTCTCTAACTTTGGCTACAAAATATACAATCAATTTGATTTCTATAATGACAATCTGCTGATGTTTATGTGTAGAATTTCCTTCTGTGTGGTTGAAAAAGAGTGTTTGTTATGACCAGTGAGTTATCTTGACAAAACTCTATTAATTTCTTCCTTGCTTCATTGCCTGTTATTCCAATTATAATTCGAAGCCCTCTTTTTGCATTCCAGTCCCTGATGATGAATGTGACATCCTTTTGTTATTGTTATTTCTAGGAGGTACTGTAGGCCTTCCCGCCTCCTCTATGTTAAAGAAAAAGTTCAAACTAGCTGATCACTCATTTTCCTTCCAGAACTAAATACTGTCCTATGGTCTTCTGAAGTTCATATAATGTCAATATCAATGCTCTCAGACTATTCATCACTCTAGCCAGTACCTGAAGAAAGAATAAATACACCGCATTTTCAAGGCAGTTGCTTCCCTTTTGATTTTCAGTTTCAAGTTGAATGGGAGAGTCTGAAGAAATATATTTTCATCACAGTCTCTGAATGGAGCAGACAACTTAATTAAGATACATAGATGACAATTATTGAATTTACAACTTCAGAGTAGGTAAAGGAAAGTGGAGAAATATGGAGCTAAGATTTAAAATGATAGCTTTTCCACTAACTTCCTAAACTACTAGGTTGGTTTTTAATGGAAGCCTACTTATATTAGACATAGAGAAAGTTCTATTAATTTAAGTAAATAGGTAATGTGAGCTAATATATTTATAAGCCTGGACTAGATGTTTTGAGCATAAGCATGGCTAAGGGTTATGGGTGGAAAATATAAATGTAAACTTATTGAGAATTGCAAATTAATTGGGTGTAAAGTTGATATACTTAAAGACTGTATAAGTGGAGCAATAGCAATATTCATTATAAAATGATATATGTAGCTGAATAGTCATATTCTTCTAAGAACTCTCTTGAAAACAAGGAAAATGGGTCAACACAGAAAAGCCTCTTAGTAATAATAGAAGATCACTATTACTTTTCATTGTTGACACAAACTTTAATGTGTATTACTGTGACTGTCTTCCTCATCCTGGAATCTGAAACAAAGGCAATAGTTCCTAACTTTTTTTCTCTCACTTTGCCATGAGGAATTGTAGCATACTGTGGAAGAGCTGAGAGGCTCATGCAGTTGTAACTGTAAGTTGCATATAATTCCCCACAAATCTTGTTAAACTTACTGTACTACCTTATGAGAACCATTATATTAAGGTGCCTGACAATTTGACATTCATCCTGGACTGAATTAGGAAAGGCACTATATCCAGGAACAAGATGTGATAGTCATGCCCCTAGGCCAATAACATGGGAAGTTGTGCTCAATTTAAGGCACAAATGATGAAGAAGAAAATGAGAGAGTTGTATGGTGTAGAGAAGAGAGCAATACAGATTTTAAATCACAGTCTTGTAAAGAATGAGAGTCTGTGCAGAGTCTGGAATCTGGAGAAAGAGACTTGATTAAAGGAACCAGGACATCTAACTTGGAGAAGAAAAGACTAGCAAGATGGGATAACTGTTATCAAATGTCTGGGGGTGGGCTATATAGAAGAAAAATTAAAATTGTTCTGTTTGATCCTAGAGATTCAAACTTGGAGCAATGGATGGAATCTAAAAAGATAAAAAAAATGGGCTTAATGTCAGGAGGAAAACCTACATCAACAACAACAATAACAATATCATCAATAACAGCAACTATGCTCCTTCTGACAAATAGAGTTATCCCAAAGTGGAATGGGTCACTGACAGTATAGTTGAGTCACCCTCACTAGAAATCTTCAATTAGAGAACAGATTACTGGATTATCAAATATGTGGTAGTGGGGGTTGGTTTTGTGGATAAATGTTAGGTTACATGGTTACCGAGGTCCCTAGCAAGTCTGAAATTCTATAATTCTATAATGAGTGACTATTTGTAACTATTTGTAACACCTTTAGGCAGCTGGAAGTTTTATTTTTAAGATTAATCAATATATGATGAAAGACTACATTTATTATATGTCAGATGCTTCATTGATTTGCTTATTAATTCAACAAGCGTTCATCAAGCACTTACTATAAGCTTGTCCTTTTACTATGTATAAGTATTCTGTACTTGTGGGAGATTAAAAAAGTCAAGTGAGACATACTCTATTCCCTTAATTATACTCTGGGTTAAATTCATCAACATTCATATATTAGTTCTAATTTATTTTAAATTTGTCAAATCCATTTCTTTTGTAATATGTTATTAGAGCATGCAAAATGTGTATTTCGAATGATATCAATTTAGTTCAAATGATATCAACTCTCAAACTTCTCTAATGCACAAGGTCATGATGACAAAAATATGAGAAAGCATGTGAGCAAATCATCCATGATTTGAGTTTATTTCAATGTCACATTGCCAGCTAACTAGTAATAGCCCAGACAGGCTGATTTAACACCATCAGTATTTCATAGAACATATTTATTTATTTATATTTATAACCAAGGGTTTCACAATTTTAATTCTTCTTTTCCTAGAAGGTCACTCATGAGGAGTTGTCATGAGGGAGTTAGTGGGTGTGATCACATGGAAAGGAAGGATATTCTCCATTTCTAAGCAAGTTTTCAACTCTAACTTTTCTCTACTGAAGGCTCACTACAGACAGATTTACAATAATTGCCTGGTTGGTGCTTTGGGGAACTCTCACTCTCAAAGAGCATTAATGGATACAAGAGGGTTTATTACTCAATTCTTGAGGGTAAAGCAGTCAATTCCTTCAATTAATTTTTACTAGAGTGGAGACAGTTGAAAAGCAAAATTCCCTTTGGGGGCCTTGAATGAGGAACTCCTAGACTGATTGTGATCCTTCAGGGGATCAAGTAGAATCTGCATTATAATCAAAGTGTATGGAACTCTGAGGCTAGAATAATTGTCTAATGCTGTGGGATTTTATGGCACCCTGTAGCATTTCCCTGTCTGAGTGAATGAATGTTCATTGTCTTCCTTGCAGGGTCCACTGCTCATAGTGACATTTTGGATGACCCTAGGAAGTCACAAGCAGAGGTGTGTACCATATAACAAAGGTGAGACTAACTCAAATGCTGCAGAAATGTAAAGATGAAAGAATCATAACAAAAGCTTTCAACTAAGATGTTAAACTAGTTTGTTTCTCTTATAAATTAAATTCATTCCTTTAAATAAGCATTTTTCTCTTTTCCACTTCCCCACCTCCCCACAAGGAGAAAAAAAAGGAAAACAAAACCTTTATAACAACTATGGTTAGTTAAGGGAAAACAGACACACACACACACACACACACACACACACACACACATTAATCTTGTCCAAAAATGTGAATCTTATTCTATTTCATGAGGTCCATATCATTTTTCAGCAACAGCCCTTTGGAATCATGACTGGTATTTATATTGAGCAGATCTTATTTATATTTTCTTCTTTTATTCTCTCTCTCTCTCTCTCTCTTTCTTGCCCCCATCAGAATGTATTAACAATAATTTATAAATATGCCTATATGTCGTGATGATTTCCAATTATATGTGCGTGTATAAACATATAAGAAGATTGGTTTTCTCAGAAAGCTTGAGTATGCATGATCATTAATTCCCCTACCCCAGAATGCAACTTTAATCTCATTAAATATTATTTCTTTCTAATCACAGAATGTGAAAATCTTAGTAACATTTTAGCAATATCTGAATCTTTGAGTTTCCCTGAAACTCTTCCTATGCCTATAATAATGATAAAAATAAAAATAATCTGTTCATAAATGAGAGGCAGAGAGAAAGAGAGAGACATAGAGAGAGAGAGACAGACAGACAGACAGAAAGACAGAGACAGAGAGACAGAAAGGCAGAGACAGAAATACATTTTTAACTAATATGCTGAACTTGCTTTATTCTTTTTAAAATTAAATTCATTCTTTTAAATAACAAACATTTTTTCTCTCCCTTCTATTTCCCTCCCCCTGGGGAATAAGTAAAAAAAAAACGGATAAACAAATATACATACATACCCATACACTTACACCAGATTATATATGTGTGTTTGTCTATATATGTGTGTGTACATATATATGTGTGTGTGTATATACACTCTATATGTATGTATACACACACATATATATATGTATATACATGTATACATACACTATATATCCCCAAGACTAGAGATCCATCAAGCTCTTCTTCTCTTTTTCCTTGGAGTATCCATTCACCATCCACCACAATAAAAATTTAACTGACACATATATTCTGATGAATCGTATCCTCACATCCAGCATTACCAGTCACTCAGGCAAGGTGCACTCCAGATCCCAAATAGCCTCTATATGACATATCTCTTGGAAATGATAGTGAAACTTTCAATATGTCTAATTATGCACAAGTGCATTTTTTTCTTCTGCAAAACAAATCAGGTTTTCCTCTTAACTACCCCCACCCCATTTCTCCAATTTTATAGCTGATTTGAGGAAAGAGAGGAATACGGGAAGCACATAGATTGACAGAGCTGGAAAGAGCCCTTCCACCACATTTAGCCCACTGGAATCTCAGTTTTATCTTAATCTTTCTTGGTAGAGTGACATTGAGCAATTTATTCCCATAGCCAAGACTCCATTTCTTCATTTTGTAAAACATGCCTTACAATGCTTCTGCTGCCTATTTCAAAAGACTGTTAAATGACTAAAGCACTACATAGGTAGTAAATGCTATAGAAATGAAGGCAATATAGTTTGGTGTAAATTGTTCTGGCTTTGGACTTAGATAACCTATGTTCAAATCCTGCCACAGTCATTTGCTGTATATGTGACCTTTGGCAAGTCACTTAATCTCTCTAGGACTTTGTTCCTCACCTGTAAAATAAGATCTAGGAGTCCTTTTTCGACTCCTTTCTTACAAGGGATAATTATTTTCATCCCTGAGATTCATAAACTTAGAACCATCAATATACCATTATGTTCTATGAGTTCTGATTTTGAAATTGCTTCTGTGTTCAATAGTGCTTTGCCTTTCTCCATGCTATTGCTTCTTCACTTCACTCCTAGTTTATTGTATTAATCTTATATCTATCTTTTCAGTTTTCCACCCTACATATTATTCATAGATTAATCTTTCTAAAACAACACTTTAACATGACCTTCACATACCATATCAGCTCACAATGGTCTTTCATCACCTTGAATTCTATAATAATGAAAGTAAAAAACCCTCTTCCTTACTTTCCTCTCATCATCTGAGGCTTTTGGGTCTCTTTTTCTCAGCTATATTCTTAGGAATAGAGCTACTACCACAACTTTCTCTAATCTCTATCCATTGTACCTCCTTATAGTAAGTCATCTTGGCAGCATTGCTCTTCTTGGATAAAAATAAAATTATTCTAAGTAGTGAAAATAGCATAAACACAGGATGTTTATCTGCAAGGTCAATATAAACATATGGGAAAGATAGAGAAATAATATCAGATGATTCATTTCAGGCTAATTATTTATCTAATAGGTGATCTACTCAATTTTGTAATCATAGATTATTCAGCTTGAATGTGGGAGCTCCTAAACTACCAACATGGTATCTAAAACCCCTAAATAAAAAAGCAAAGTATTTAATTGGAACCAAATATATTATAAGATGAATTGAACAGCAGAATCATTCTAAATTTCTGAAAGTAAATTACTATAAGGTTCCACAGTCATGTCAAAGTAGGAAAAAAATGAAGGAAAGAAACAGATATTTATTGAGTGTTTACTAGGTTCCAGGAACTGTAAACTTCTCAGATATTATCTTGTTTAGTCCTCAAAACAAGTTTGGGAGGCAGGTGTTATTATAATCTCCATGTTATGGTCAGGGAAACTGAGGCATAGGCTTAATTGATGTTTTTAGAGTCACACAGCTAGTAAGTATCTGAGACCAGCTTGGAACTACGGTCTTCCTGACTCTAGCTAGGTCCAGAGCCCTGTCCATTGAGTCCCCTCATTGCTCCATATAGGGAATAAATAAATACCAAGTAAATATATGCTCCAAGTTGAAGAATGGTTTCAATAACTGAGGTGCCTTGCTTTGCCCTGTCAGGAAAAAGTTTCCAGCCTGAGTTTTCATGATAGCATCCTGATGTTGTTGTCTCCTCTGAATCACACAATATCCTGGCATGGTATGGAACCTGCCTTCCTCCTGCCACTCCAATTTAGTTGTTACCTCTCTCTGGTTGTCATGCACTTCCTCACTGAAAGCCTGGTGTCTTAACTGCTGCTGGTCACTAGAGAAATTGTGTCACACTTTAAAAAAATTGATAGGAATGAATATATAAATAAATTATTAAAATTATATTAATTGAATCATCAACAATTATGAATGCTCCAGAAAGACAATTATCATGAAGCAGTAAATGTCTGTTTCATATAATTTGAGCAAGGGCTTATAAAACTTAATATGATAATAAAAATAATTCCCCTTTGTGTGTCCTGAATTTTTTATTTACTTCTGTGTATTTGTTTATGTTTCATTTGTTGCTCTTTTCTTCCTTTTTGGTAATCTCTATTATTACTAATTTCTTCTCAAATAGAAGTCCTTCCTTGTAACGAATAAGGAGAGTTAAGCACAATAAATCAACAGATAGATGTTTCCATATTTCTAAATGCATTATTTTGCATCTGTAATCCACAGCATCTCTGCCAAGAGGCAACAGATATGCTTTACTGTCATTATTCTAAAATCATGATTGGTTACTACATTTTTAAGGATTATCATGACTAACAGTATACCCTTTGAAGGTTTCCTGTTCATGCATCATTTTCTCCATAACCAATCTTAAGCTCTTTGAGAAGAGAAATAATAGCATTATTTAATTTAAAAAATTTACAGTAAGTGTTTAATAAATATTTTAGGATTGTGACAAGTGAATTAAGAGAAAAGAATTAATCTTTCTGGGGCGTGTGTTTGAGTGCACTGTACTACATTAAAATTTATTCTGTCAGGAACCTTACAGAAAGATTATTCCACAAATGAAACCACAACAGAAAATAAAGAATAAAAAGGCCATGTGTTTATGACTTGAACACATCAGTTATTCTTCCTCTGATCTCATTCGAGGGCTGCAATAAAACTGACTGATAATGAATCACTTTGATTCAGAGATTACTTGATGACCTGAAGCATCTGTGATTTTATCATATGGAGGTACTCTAGATGTAGAGTTCCCCTTTCTTAACCCACTTTATGATTTAGAATAAATGTCTGCAAACTACAACAAACTGACCTGGCAGTTGTATTTGTACTGTCTAGGAGCTAATAATGGTTTCTACATATTAAAATATAATAAAATGCATTTTAAAATTTAAAAGTTATTCTTAGCTCTCATACAAAAACATGTGGTGGGCTGTATTTGGCCCACTGGCCATAGCCTGTTGACCTCTGTTTTATAACTACAGTTCTAGGGTATTTCTTGAGGTTACTCAGTGAGAGTGTTCAAAGGAAGATCAAAAGTCAAAGCATCCTGAGCTCAGACCCCATGCATTATTCATTCTGCCATGCTGGAACTATTCAGTACTTTTTTAAAATTTTCTTTATTTTTCTTTTGGATGGCAATTGATGTTAAGTGACTTGCCCAAGGTCACACAGCTAGTAACTGTTAAGTGTCTCAGTCCAGATTCTAACTCAGGTATTATTGACTCCAAGGATGGTGCTTTATTCACTATGCCACCTAGCTGCCCCTATTCAGTACTTTTGTGATTAAAATGTCTAACATACTCAGATCACCTGTACAATAGGGGCCCTATCTATTTGTCCACCTTATAGTCTCAGCCTCAGTTACTTTGTAGACATTAATGATTCATTCACTATTTATATGAGACAGAGAGAGAGAAAGAATGAGCACAAAAGTCATTTTTTTTTTACCAATTAAAGAATCAGTTTTTATTTTTCTATTTAATGGACTACATCCATCATTGTTGGAGTGTTTCACTAAAGTGAATCATTTCCCTTTGGATAATCTTAAATTAGTAGGAAAGCATTCCCATTTTTTGGATAAATAAAGCTTTATTGACAATTATTTTGAATTACAGTTTTCCAAAGAAAAACTTATTGTCCCTGAAGGCATACTTCAGTTTCACTTGATTATGGCCCACTGCATAACAAATTAATAGAGTTCAAGACCTGTTTAAAATATCCTATCGAGAAAAGTAAAAAAAAAGACTAGTTCTCCAGAAAATTTTCTATTGAAATTCCCAGTGTTTGCTAAATAAAATAAATTTTGAATAAATTCTTTTAAGTAATAATGTTTTTTTTTTATTTTTTTTTCTGGATTTTCATTTAGTTATGTAGGCAAGTGAAATTCTTTTCATTCAGAAATTTTTTTTACATTGACTGCATCTTTGAGGGTCCATAGAATAACAAAAATGGCAGCTTTTATACTTCAAGACTAGAAAAATCTAATCAACCTTTACTGTAGTTTCCTAACGTGTCTGCTTCAAAGAAGTCAAAACTAGAGTTTTCTTTTTGAAACCTTTCCATGGTAACTTTCTTTTGCATTTGGTCTTGTACCCAAGGATCAGCTGTATATTCTGTTTCTAAGAGAGAGATCCAATACTTTGTTGATTTCTCTTTGTCTTGGTTACAAATATGTGGATCATTTATCTGTATTCTAATGTCCATGTTCTCTAGTCAGCTAGTGTAGAATCAAAGAGTTTGCCCTGTAATATCTTCTGGTCCCACACAGCTAGCTCCACATGTCAATTCAGCAGGCTTCATTGAGTCTCCTTAGTGTGACCACCTGGTGGCAACTGGAATTCTATAAACACATCCTCTATGATCTAGTACAATTATCCCTAAGGGGTGTCCTACTGGGGACCATATATTATGCTCCTTAAATGGCATAGACGTACTTCCTTCAGCTCCAACTGTCCACGCAGTGCCAATTCTAGAAGTCATTTCAAATGGATCCCATGGAGAGAACTAAAATCCACCACATATTGATTACAGTACATATTTTCTTTCTTATGTTATTTTTCTAAATTTAAAAAAAAAACCCTGAAAGTTTTCAGCATGATAAATTGTTCTCTTGAATATTTAAAATTTTTTAATTTTATTTTTTGTTATAAAAGATTAATTTTATCTCCCTCCCATTTTTCACCAATTATAACAGGGGGAGAGTTAGGAAAAGTTTATAAGAAATAGACAAAGTCGAGCAAATAAGTTTCCCTATTGGCTGTGCCTCCCAAATGTTTTATTCTCCACCCCAAGTCTATTTTCATCTCAAGATAAATAGTATTTTCACCATCGGTTCTCTGAAATTGCCATTGATTGGAGTTGCCTTTCTTTTTGATTTTGGCTTTGTCTTTACTAGGTTTTTATTGTATACATTTCTTTCCTGGTTCTACTTGCTTCATTGCATCAGTTCAAATGAGTCTTCCTAGGCTTCTCTGAAAAACATCCCTTTATTATTTCTTACAGCATAATAGTATTCTATTACATTCATTTGTCATATTTTAGTCAAAAATTCCCCATTGATGGGCACTTCCTTAGTTTCCAGTTCTTTGATGCCACAAAAAGAGAGTTACTATAAATACTTTCTTTCAAATACTTTTACTTGATTTCCAGCATCTTGAATTAAGAATACATATAGATTGTTTAAATTTGGTCCTTTAAAACATATGGCACTTTAGCATTACAATTGGACTCTTCTTTGGTTCATTCTCTAGCATTCAAAGAATCCATCAAAAATGTTACCTTGTCAGCAAAGAGACCCATGGCATCACTCATTCCCATTAAATAAGCTTTTGCCAATTATGATGAGATAATACATCTGTAATAACAGTTGTTTCTCCAGGTTTGTGGTGTAGTTGAAAAGCAAGTTCCTGTGACTTTATATTCAGTTTCATTTGCCACAGGGGAGGCAAAGTTCAAACCACTACAGAGGACTATGGTCAGCTCCTCTCTGACACATTCCTACTGTGAGTGAAATTGTTCAGTTACCCAAAGCACAATGGAATGCTTTTATGCTTTTTTTCCTGTAGGGCTACTTTTGTTACTATATGCAGGGGTTTGTCTTAGATGACATTCCCACCCAATTTATTTCTTTATTGAAATCTTATTTTGATTTTATTTTTATTCCCTTTGCTGTTCATCCTCTACCTCTCCCCATCAATCTCCCCCACCTTTAAAAAGCTTCAAATTGGGGGTGGGGGGGGGAGAGTCAAGATGGCAGAGTAGAAACGGCACTTCCAAGGTGCTCTGCCCCACAGCACCTCCAAACAAGGTGAAAGGGGAATCTGAACAACTTCTGGAGCCCCAGCACCCACAGAATGACACAGAGAAGTTAACCTCCTGCTGAGGAGAGCCCAGCAGCCCTGCTCGGAGTGGCCAGCACACAGCGCACTGGGAGCGGGCAGCACAGCACGCTGGGAGCCGAGCTCAGGTCCGACTGAGCCACGGTTTTAGCCCCAGGGCGCCCGGGCCAGCAGCTGGCTGGAGAGACCACAGAACACCAGAAGTTGTGGCGATTCCAGAACTATCAGCACAGATATGCCTTGGACAAAGTGAGAGGTTAGTGCCCTATGGACTTTGGGATCAGTATTTGGGGAAAACGTCTGCTTCCTCCCCTGGGGGAGAAAAGCTACTGAAGAAAAACGGCAAAGAAGCCATTTTGCAGTGTCAGTTGTGGCTCTAGCTCCTGGTCTGCGAACTGTAGGGAGATTCAGCAATCAGTCTGGGGATTAATCACTCTTGCTTTAACCTGCTTGGATCTGGATTATGGTCTGGGGTGGAGATTTGGGGTGGGTATCCAGCTTGCCAGAGCGTGTGGAGGCCTTACAGAGGCCACCCAACCTGTGGAAGTTGTGAAGACACAACATTTGGGACAGAAGCTCTCCTGTCTGGTGGCAGAGTCCTACCGTGGCAACAAGCCCCAAAATCAAGTAATTAAGTGGCAATATGCCCAGGCAAAGGAAACAAAATAAACAGAAAAATGCAACTTTAGACTCCTATTTTGGGGGCAAAGAGGATCAAAGCATGGAACAGGAAGAGGACTGTGAGGTCAGAACTCCTGCACCAAAAGGCCCAAATGAAAATACAAGCTGGCTACAGACCATAGCGGACCTTAAGAAGCAGATAAGAGAAGTGGGGGAAAATTGGGAAGAGAAATGAGAAAGATGCAAGAAAAGTATGAACTGACAGTCAACAGCCTGGCTGAGGAAAATAACACCTTAAAAATAGACTAACTCAAATGGCAAAAGAGGCTCAGAAAGGCAATGAGGAGAAGAATGCCTTAAAAAGCTGAATTTGCCAGATGGAAAAAGAATCTCAAAAGCTCACTGAAGAGAATCATGCCTTCAGAATTAGATTGGAGCAAATGGAAGCTAGTGAATTTATGAGAAATCAAGATGCTGTTAAACAAATCCAAACAAATGAAATAATAGAAGGTAATGTGAAATATCTCTTGGGAAAAACCACTAACCTGGAAAATAGATCCAAGCGAGATAATGTAAAAATTATTGGACTACCTGAAAGTCATGATCAAAGAAAGAACCTAGAAATCATCCTTCAAGAAATTCTCAAGGAAAATTGCCCTGATGTTTTAAACCTAGAGGGGGAAATAGAGGTTGAAAGAACCCACCGATTGCCTCCTGAACAGGATCCCCAAAAGAAAACTCCTAGGAATATTATAGCCAGGTTCCAGAACTCCCAGATCAAGGAGAAAATACTACAAACATCCAGGAAGAAACAATTTCAATATTGTGGAAACACAATCAGAATAGCCCAGGACCTGGCAGCTTCTACACTGAGGGATCGAAGGGCATGGAATATGATCTTCCAGAGGGCAAAAGAGCAGGGATTGAAGCCAAGGGTCACCTACGCAGCAAAACTGAGTATCTTGTTTCAGGGGAAATTTTGGTCATTCAGTGGAATAGAGGACTTTCAATCATTCTTGAGGAAAACACCAGAGTTGAATAGAAAATTTAACATTCAGACACAAGAACCAAGGGATTCTTGGGAAGGTAATCAGGGAAAAGAAATCAAAAGGAACTTATCAAAGTTGAACTATTAACATCCCTACATGGAAAAACAATAACTGTGTCTGATGAAACATTTCTCATTATGAAAATAATTGAAGAAGGGTATATGGACATATGAATACATATGTGAATGTGTGTATATATGTTTACAGGTATGCATGGACAGAGGGCACAGGTTGATTTTGGTGTTAAGGGATGGTACTTAAGGGGTGAAGTTAAGAGGTGAGAAAGGAAAGTGACAAGAGGAGATGGGGAGAGACAGGGTAGGGTAAACTAACTCATGTAGAAGAGGCAAGGGGAAGTAGTTGCAGGGAGAGGAAGAACAGGAAGGCAAAATGGCAACACCCTATTCTCATTGAATTTGGCTCAGGGAGAGAATCACATACATACTAAATGGGATATCTCACCCTGCAGGAGAGTAGGGGAAAGGGGAATGAGAGGGGGGATGATGGAGGGGAGGACATTCTGGGGGGAGGGGAGATTGGAAGTACCCACTATTGAAGAGGAACAGGATCAAAGTAGGGAATGGACCAGGTGGGGGATGGGATGGATGAGAGGGAAATATAAGCAGTATTTTACAATATATCTACTATGGTAATGTTTTGCATAGCTATACATGTACAACACATACTGAATTGCTTATCTTCCTAGAGGGAGTGGGTGACAATGGAGGAAGGGAATGGATCTGAAATTTGAAGTCTTGAAATGAAATGTTTCAAATGTATATAAATACTATTATTAATACTATTCTGCATGTAATTGGGGGATAAGATGTTCAGGCATTGGGGCTCAGTGATTCACCTTGCCCTAATGGCAAAGCTGAAGGGGGTATGGGAGAAGATATGGGAGAGAGCAGATTGGATGAGGGGATATCTAGTGCGACTGCTATCCTGGGGTGGTGGGTAGGGAAAAAAACAGGGAAAAATTGTAACTCAAAATCTGGTGGAAATGAATGATGTAAACCAGAAGCTAATAAAGCATTTGTTAAACAGAAAATAAAGTTTCAAATTGTGTTTTGATTTTGTAAAGTTCTTTTGTAATTTCAAAGAAGTTGATTATTTTTTTTCTATTTAACGTTATTTATTTATTTTTAGTTTTCAACATTCACTTTCACAAGATTTTGAGTTCTAAATTTTTTTCCCTCACCTCTCCCCCTTCACCAAGACAACATGTAATCTGAAATAGGCTATAATATATAATCGTATTAAACATGTTTCCACATTAATCATGTTGTAAAGAAGAATCAGAATCCTAGAGAAAATACAGAAGAAAAAAGAGAGAGAAAATAGCATGCTTCAATCTGCATTCAGACTCCATATTTTTCTCTGTATGTCTAAAAGACATCATGTGTCTTTTAGAATTGTCTTAGATCCTTGCATTGCTGAGAAGAGCTAAGTTTATCAAAGTTAGTCATCACACAGTGTGGATATTACTGTGTACGGTGTTCACTTGTTTCTGCTCATTTCACTCAGCATCAGTTCACATAAGTCTTTCCGGTTTTTTCCAAAGTCTGCATGCTCATCATTTCTTACTGCACAATAGCATTCCACTACATTCATATACCACAACTTGTTCAGCTGTTATCCATTTGATGGGCATCCCCTCAATTTCCAATTCTTTGCTAACACAAAAAGAACTGCTGTAAATATTTTTGTACATGTGGGCTCTTTACCCATTTTTATGATCTCTTTGGGTTACAGACCTAGAAGTGGTATTGCTGGAACAAAGGATATGCATAGTTTTATAGTCCTTTGGGCATATTTACAAATTGCTCTCCAGAGTGGCTGGATCACTTCACAACTCCACCAACAATGCATCAGTGGTACAATTCCTGCATCTTCTACATTTATCATTTTTCTGATTTGTCATGTTAACCAATCTGATAGGTATGATGTAGTATCTCAGAGATGTTTTAATTTGCATTACTCTAATCAATCATGATTTAGACTATGCGTGTGTGTGTGTGTGTGTGTGTGTGAGTGTGGTGCATGTGCACAATCATCTGTGCATGTTGTATGACTAGAAATAGGTTTAATTTCTCCATCTGAAAACTGCCTATTTATGTACTTTGGCCATTTATCAATTGATGAATGACTTCCATAAAGAAATAGTTTCTTATGAAGTATAAACAAATGGATTACTGTTGACACTCACCATAATCACTAATCTGACATAGGTACTTAATGCCATAAAACTTTTCTTGCTAATTTGACTCATTTGCCTATTTTTATGTGAGTGATTTCCACTGATCTACATGTGTCTTGTATTTCATAAGAAAAAATACTGAATCCCACAATTTTGTCTTAGACATTTGGTTTCTCTTATTTAGTATTTTCTATTGTTTCATTTTCTCTTGCTGTAAGATATGTAGTGGAAGGGACACTAGACTAACAGTCTGAAGAACTCAGCTACATTTGTAAAATTAAAAAAGAAATGTTTAAGATTGATTAAACCTTTGTAGAACAATAGCATCATCTTTACTGCGTAGTTTTAGCCTTCTGTTGATTTGTGATTTATCGTTTGTTTAATCAGAGAATATTTTTAAGGTTAAAGGACCATTGGATTTAGAGGTAAAAAAAACTGATCATAAAGATCATCTTCCCATCTTTAGAAAACATCACAGTAAATGCTAGCATATGTTAATATAACCTATTTCATTTTTTATTATTCAAATAACAAGTATTTATAAAATTAATTTCCTCCAACTATTCTTTGTCCCATTTGAAATTACAAAAAGAGAAGAAAACAAAAAATTTAATTTTTCAATATATATCTATAGTCTGTCAAAACAGCTTCCCACATTACTCATTCCTCAAGTATGTCTTTTTTCTGAATTTTAAGGCCATTCAACACCTCTCTTGAAGAAGGCTAGTGTTATGTTTCACCTTTATTATTTTGGATTAATTGTTTATCATTGCACTGATAAGAGATTTTCAAAGTTGTTTTTCTTTATAATGTTATCAGTGTGTGTGCGTGCATATATGTGGTTTTGGATATATTAACCCTGCATACTTCACACTGCTTCAGATCATAATAGTCTATTTTATTTTCTTCTATCATTGTTTATTTAGTCATTTCTCATTACACAATAATATTCCATAATGTTAATATACCACAACTTGTTTAGCCACATCCCAATGGAAGGAGAGCCTCTCAATTTACAGTTTTGGTGTACCATGAAAAAAACTGCTATAAATGGTTGAACTTATACATAATTTTCTTTTTTGTTTGATTTCTTCAGGTTATTCATATATTACTTGTATAGATTGTGGGTAGAGTTGTGAATTAGCACTATTCTGGAGAATAATTTAGAATTATGTCAAAAGGGCTTTAGGACAGATAAGTGGTGTAGTTGATAGAGTGCCAGACCTGGAGTCAGGAAGATCTGAGTAAGATGGCTTCAGATATTTAACAAGCTGTGTGACCCTGGACAAATCACTTAACTCTGCTTGCTTCAGTTACCTCATCATGAAAATGAACTGTTGAAGTAATGGCAAACAACTCAAAAACCTTTGCCAAGAAAACTGCAAATAGGGCTGCAAAAGTCAGACATGACTGAAACAAATGAACAACAATGAAAGGGTTGTAAATTTACACTTGTAAATACCCTTGGACCCAGCAATAGAGTACTAGATCTATATCCTAAAGAGATCAGAGAAAAAGCAAAAGGACCTATTTGTACAAAAAGAATTGTAAAAGCTCCTTTTGTGCTCGCAAAGATTTGGACATTGAGGAGGTAGCCACCAATTTATAAATGGCTAAACAAGTACTGGTACATGATTTTGATAGAACACTAGTGTACTATAAGAAACAATGATCAACATGGTTTTAGAAATACCTGGGAAGACCTATAGGAACTGATGCAAAGTGAAGTGAGAAGAACCAAGTGATCACTGTACATGATAACAGCAATTTTGTAATAGATGGTTGACTTTGAAAGCCTCAGCTATTCTGATCAATACAATGATCTTAGGCAATTTGGAAGGACTCATGATGAAAACTGATATCCACATCCAAAATGAGAAATGATGAACTCAGTTTAAATTCAAATATAATTGATTTACTTTAAAATGTTTTCTTACTTTCTGAAGGCATGACTAAATGCAAGTAGGTTTTGCATGATTTAGATGTATAAAATGATTACTTACTGCCTTCTCAGTGAGTGAGGGATGGGCTGGAGGAAGGAAAAATAAATTGGTTACCCCTATTTTTGTAAAACATTAAAAAAATTTTAAAAAAAGAAAGAAAATGCCTGTTTCTATCCTTTGACTCTTTATCTATTTCTATCTATTTCAATCAGTTCCTTATATTTGGAAATAAAATATTTATCAGAAAAAGTTGTTGCAAAGATTTCTCCTGCAGGTGTCTTTCTTTTAATTTTTAATTTATTAAATTTACTTATGAAAAACTTTTAAATTCTGTATAGTCAAAACATTATTTTACCTTAATTAGCCCCCTACATCCACTATTTGCTCATGAATTCTATTCCTATCTATACATCTGAATGGTAATTTTTCCTTGCTCTATAAATTATTTATGAAACTATCCTCTATATCTGTCTCCTATTCATTTGGAGCTTATATTTTCATATAATGTAAAGCTTTGATCTTAATAATTTCTGCCAGATGGGGCCAAGTTTCCTGTTTTGTAAGATAGTGATTCTTTGCTTCAGTAACTGAAGTTTTCGGGTTTATCAAACATTATACTACTGTGTTTGATAGAGTCTCTAAATTATTTAGCTAATCTATTCTACTGATCTCTCCCCCACCCTTTGTAGATCTCTGTGTCTCAGTCAATCTCTATTTGTCTCTCCTTGTTATATTTTTCTCTGTGTCTCTGTGTTTTCATTTGGCTGTCTCTGTTTCTCTATCTCTTGGTCCCTGTCTCCTCACTCTGTTTCTATCTCTGTTGGTCTCCTCTCTCTCTCTCTCTCTCTCTCTCTCTCTCTCTCTCTCTCTCTCTCTCTCTCTCTCTCTCTCTCTCTCTCTCATACACACACACACACACACACACACACACATGCACAAACACACACACATACCACATATAAGTATCAATTTACCTCAATAATTACAGCTTTACATTATAGAGGTCTAGTATCGATAGATTCCTTTTCTTTCCACCTTTTTTCAATTATTACCCTTGAGATAATCAAGAGAGGGAACATGCTAGCATCAAGACAGTAGTATTACTATCTAATATTCTTCTCTCATCCCTATATAGCCCTCCCTATAGGCTAATTTGCCTACTTTGGGTCATTAAACGTCCCTAAGCATCCACTGGCATACTTCCCATTAATAAGGAGCTAGTATAAATTCAATGTTTTAGCAAAGCATTTCTTAAATGGTAAGCAAGATCAGTTGGTATAACACATTCCCCTTATATACCTGGAGTACAATCTCCTACAAATACACATAGCTTCCATGGGAATAACGGGCACACAATTAGAGTATAGTTAGGTTGAGGAATGAGTAGGATGCCCTTGTATTCCCAGGCAACTATTAACTAATTCTGCTGATCAGACTTCAACTGAACTTCAAAGTTGTGCCCTTTTCTTGAGGTTAAGTTACTTGCCCAAGCTTGCATGAATAGTAAGTGTATGAGACCAGACGAACTCAGGTTCTCTACGCCTAAAACTCTATCTACTAGCCATCTAGCTGCCTCTAATGTAAAGTACAACTACTGACAACCATGAGGAAATAAAAATATCTGAATCCCATTACATAAAGTGTTTAAAAACAATTTTTTTGCCCAAGGAAGACCAAGGTGAAACCATAACTTTTTTTTGCAAGCAATCAGAGCTAAGTGAGTTGCCCAATGTCTGAGACCAGATTTGAATTCAGGTCTTCCTGACTCTAAGGCCAGCAATCTTATGTATTGCTTCACCTAGATTCCCTGAAACCATAACTTTTGGATGCTACTTGTTACCAAAAGACTTATCACAACATATTCAACCTAAAATAAGCCTAAGTTTTATTTCCCAGTATTGGCATTATACATGAGACATACTGCAATGCTACAGAGTATATTTCTGAAAAAGTGGAAATTTGTTGTTGTTCTGTTTTGTTCCTATTTTCTTTTTTTTTTTTATAAACAAATACTTTATTAACTTCTGTTTTACATCATTCATTTCCGCCAGGTTTTGAGTTACAATCATTTTCCCCCCATTATTCCCCTACCCAACCTCCCAGAATAGCAGTCCCACAAGATATCGCTTCCTCCAATCTGCTCTCTCCCATACCTTCTCCCATCCCCCCATCGACTTTTCCATTAGAGGAAGGTGAGTCTTTGCATCCCAATGCCTGCACATCTTATCTCCCTATTACAAGCAAAAGAGTATTAATAATAGTATTTATATATATTTGAAACATTTAATGTTAAGACCTCGAATTTCAGATCCATTTCCTTCCTCCTTTGTCACCCATTCCCTCTTGGGAGATAAGTAATTCAGTACACGTTGTACATGTCTGGCTATGCAAAACATTATCATAGTAGATATATTGTACAAGGCTGCTTATAATTCCCTCCCACTCATCCCACCCCCCACCTGGTCCATTCCCTACATGATCCTGTCCCTCTTCTATAGTGGGTACTTCCAACCTCCCTCACCCCAAGGATGCCCTCCCATCCATCATCCCTCCTCTCATCCCCCTTCCCCCTATCCTGCTGCAGGTTGAGATATCCCATTTAGTATGTATGTCATTTTCTCCCTGAACCAAATTCAATGTGAATGTGGTTTTGCCTTTTTTAGCCTTCCTTATTCTCCCCCTCCTTTGCAACCACTTCCCCTTGCTTCTTCTACATGGGATAGTTTACCCTACCCTGTCTCTCCCCATCTCCTCTTGCCACTTTCCTCTCTCACCTCATAATTTCATCCCTTGAGTATTCTCCCTTCCCAACAAATTCAACCTATACCCTCTCTCCATATATAACTGTAACCATATACACACACATTCACATATGTATTCATATGACCACACCCCCTTCTTCCATTATTTTCATAGTGAGAAAGATATCATCAGTCACAGATATTGCTTTTCCATATAGGAATGTAAATAGTTCAACTTTGATAAGTTCCTTTTAATTTCTTTTCCCTGATTACCTTCTCAGGCATCTCTTACTTCTTGCGTCTGGATGTCAAATTTTCTATTCAACTCTGGTTTTTTCCTCAAGAATGCTTGAAAGTCCTCTATTCCACTGAATGGCCATATTTTCCCCTGAAACAAAATACTCAGTTTTGCTGGGTAGGTGACCCTTGGGTTCATTCCCAGTTCTTTTGCCCTCTGGAATGTCATATTCCATGCCCTTCGATCCCTCAGTGTAGAAGCTGCCAGGTCCTGTGCTATTCTGATTGTGTTTCCACAATATTGAAATTGTTTCTTCCTGGCCGCTTGTAGTATTTTCTCCTTGATCTGGGGATTCTGGAACCGGGCTATAATATTTCTGGGAGTTTTCTTTTTGGGATCTTTTTCAGGAGGTGATCGGTGGATTCTTTCAACCTCTATTTTGCCCTCTGGATCTAAAACATCAGGGCAGTTTTCCTTGAGAACTTCTTGAAGGGTGATTTCTAGGTTCTTTCCTTGATCATGGCTTTCAGGTAGTCCAATAATTTTTAAATTGTCTCTCCTGGATCTGTTTTCCAGGTCAGTGGTTTTTCCCATGAGATATTTCACATTGCCTTCTAATCTTTCGTTTGTTTGGATCTGCTTAACAGCATCTTGATTTCTCATAAAGTCACTAGTTTCCATTTGCTCCAGTCTAACTCTGAAGGAATGAATCTCCTCAGTGAACTTTTGAGATTCTTTTTCCATCTGGCAAATTCGACTTTTAAGGCATTCTTCTCCTCATTGCCCTTTTGGGCCTCCTTTGCCATTTGAGCTAGTCTATTTTTTAAGGTGTTGTTTTCCTCAGTCAGGCTGTTGACCCTCATTTCATACTTTTCCTGCATCTTTCTCATTTCTCTTTCCAATTTTTCTTCCACTTCTCTTATTTGATTTTTAAAGTCCTTCTTAAGGTCCTCTATGGCCTACAACCCACTCATGTTTTCCCCTGGGGCTTTTGGAGCAGGACTTCTGACCTCACAGTCCTTTTCCTGCTCTATGCCCCCAAAATAGGAGTGTAGGGTTGCATTTTTCTGTTTCCTTTGCCTTGGCATGTTGCCACTTAATTGCTTGACTTTTGGGCTTGTTGCCACACTGTGGCTTTAAGGCCAGATAGAGGAATTTTCGTCCCGAACATGTGGGGGGCAACTTCCGTTTCTGGCAAGCTGTAGACCCACCCACGACTTCCACCCTAGATCACAATCCAGATCCAGGGAGGTTAAAGCAAGAGCGATTACCCCCCAAGACTGATCGCTGGATCTCCCCACGATTTGTAGGCTGGGAGCCGGAAATGCCTCTGAAAACTACACAGTGGCATGTCTCCTCAGCAGCTTCTAGCCCCCAGGGGAGGGAGCTGACGCATTCCTCAAATACAGGTCCCAAAGTCCATAGGACACTAACCTCTTACTTTGTCCTAGGCAAGTCTATGTTGATAATTCTGGGGTCTCCACAGTTCCTGGTGTTCTGGGGTTCCTCCAGCCGGCTCCTGGCCCTGCCGCCCTGGGGCTAAAACCTCGGCTCACGTGGACCTGGGCTCGGCTCGGCTAGGCTCCTGCGCTCTGCGCGCTGCCGGCTCCCAGACCGCTGCGCTGGTCCTTCCTGCAGGGTGCTGGGCTGTCCTCAGCGGGAGGTTAGCTTCTCTGTGTTGTTCTGTGGGTGCTGGGGCTCCAGAAGTTTTTCAGAGTCCTTTTTTACATAGTTTGTGGAGAATTTGGGGGCAGAGAGGCTTGGTGGAGCTGTTTCTACTCCGCCATCTTGGCTCCGCCCCCCTTGTTCCTATTTTCTTAATGAGTAGAGTATTATTTTCACTCCAGTATACACACACACACACACACACACACACACACACACACACACACACACACACACACACACATATATACAGAAAGAAAGGGGGGGGGGGAGGGAAAGGACAGACCATGCCAATGAATAGGAAGAGGAGAGTGGGAAGAATTGATTTTAGGAAACTGCAATATCTTTTTAGTGCCCTGAGCTTCCCATGAAGGCAAATCTCTTTAATAAACATTTTACCAGTTATCTGACAGTGAAATGCTGAAACCTTAGTCTCCAAAGAATTACACATGAGCATAATGGAGAGACCACATGGTGGACATAAGTAGTCTCAATATATAACCAATGAAATATTCAAGAGAGAAACAAGAATAAGGACTGTCATCAAAGTATCACATGAAAGGAAGATATGATCGCATTGTCAGAACATTGGAGGGAATTCTCAAAGAATTGGGATTTCAAATCCATTTGTATATTTCAATATTACACGGGAAGCATCATCTACTTCTTTGTGTACTTTAAATTTGCTGTTATCATTGTCATTCTCCTTAAAATCCCAGTGCAGAAGCTTGGGATTAGAAGGAGTGCCAGGGGAGGCCTTTATTTGTATTTGAATATATTGTAGTGCTTCATCTCCCATTACAGTAGAGACTTTTCACCATTAAGCAGTGAAAATTACATAAAATCTAGGATTGTGCTAATTATTATTACTCATTACCTATTGAAAGATCTGGCCTAAAGGACCTAATTTGATGGCACAATATTTGCTATTAAGTATTATTGTACTTAAATGCATAAAGCTTTTATGTCAATGTTGGAAAGATGCCCCAAACTTAGAAGAACAGGCAAAGGTGAATATGTTGGGCATTATTCGAGACAAAGGTTTTTTTTTTTTTAGTTAAAAATTGTATCTCCCTATTATGACTACTTCCTTCAATGAGAAAGTTGAAAGCTTTTAGATGGAGTGAACACTAAAAATAATCACAAAATGGAATTGATCATAATGAATCATGAATTTCTACAGAAGACTACATCATTGTTATAAAAATTGACTAGAGGATGTAGACTATTAGACCTATAGTATTTATAATTTGTTGGTAATAAAGTATATTCCTTTTATGAAGGGCTCTCACATGATAAAAACAGTTTGTTTAAATTTCTTCTCTTGATTTCCCCCAACTCAGATGTGGGAAACTTACTGTATAACACCACCTACAAGAGTCTCTTATAGAAACAGTTTATGCATGCAAAAAATGAAGTATTACTAATGAAAGGAATACAATATATAACTCACAACAAAGTTTAAAAACAAAAATACCTATCAATCAATCACCTCTTTTCCAAGAACTCATTTTCAACTCACTCATAATCATACATTGTTTGCTATATATCAGAACATTTCTCTGTTGCATCAAAATATTTCTCTATTGTAAGCCCCATCTCAGAATTGAATAAGGGGTATTCTCCAGTCCCTCTATTAGCAGAAAAAGATATTTCTCTTGCCAGAGTTCTACACAAAGGACTATACTACTGCTATACAAGGGACTTCTACTTTGTATATTCTCCCATGATCTAACAATTCTTACTGGCCTATGAATCCATAGAGGTTTGTTCACAGAAGAGGAAAAGGCTGATCCTCTAATCTCCAAGAAGATCTCACTCCCTGACTCCAGATTCAGACATGACAAATCCAGAAACCAATGTTCTCTTCCACAAAGTGCATATTGGACAACATTTCAGGAGCTGGACAAAGTACCCTGATTTTCCACTCAAACAGCTTTCTATTTTGTACCAATATGAAGGACTTGGTAAATGAATCATATGTTTACTAAGGTACTTGTTTAGATATGCTTGGCCCAAAGTCAGAAAGATGTAATGAGGTCAGGTGAAAAGTCACCACCTTTACACTGAAATCACTTAAGATCAAATATATACTGATGTAATGTAGAGGGTTTATGGCTTCAATAGAATAACTCTTAATTCTTAATTAGTAATATTGGTGTATGGGCTGCAATTATTTTCTTTTTTTTTAATATTTGAAAGATTTAATGTTATGACCTCAAATTTCAGATCCATTTCCTTCCTCCCTTGTCACCCATTCCCTCTTGGGAGATAAGTAATTCAGTATAGGTTGTACATGTCTAGCTATGCAAAACATTATCATAGTAGATATATTGTACAAGGCTGCTTATAATTCCCTCCCACTCATCCCACCCCCCACCTGGTCCACTCCCTACATGATCCTGTCCCTCTTTTATAGTGGGTACTTCCAACCTCCCCTCACCCCAAGGACGCCCTCCCATCCATCATCCCTCCTCCCATCCCCCTTCCCCCTATCCTGCTTCATGTTGAGATATCCCATTTACTATATATGTCATTTTCTCCCTGAACCAAATTCAGTTTGAATGTGGTTTTGCCTTTTTAGCCTTCCTTATTCTCCCCCTCTTTTGCAACCACTTCCCCTTGCTTCTTCTGCATGGGGTAGTTTACACTACCCTGTCTCTCCCCATCTCCTCTTGCCACTTTCCTCTCTCACCTCATAATTTCATCCCTTGAGTATTCTCCTTCCCAACAAATTCAACTTATGCCCTCTATCCATATATAACTGTAACCATATACACACACATTCACATATGTATTCATATGACCACACCCCCTTCTTCCATTATTTTCATAGTGAGAAAGATATCATCAGTCACAGTTATTGCTTTTTCCATATAGGAATGTAAATAGTTCAACTTTGATAAGTTCCTTTTGATTTCTTTTCCCTGATTACCTTCTCAGGCATCTCTTGCTTCTTGTGTCTGGATGTCAAATTTTCTGTTCAATTCTGTTTTTTTCCTCAAGAATGCTTGAAAGTCCTCTATTCCACTGAATGACCATATTTTCCCCTGAAACAAAATACTCAGTTTTGCTGGGTAGGTGACCTTGGGTTCATTCCCAGTTCTTTTGCCCTCTGGAATATCATATTCCATGCCCTTCGATCCCTCAGTGTAGAAGCTGCCAGGTCTGGGCTATTCTGATTGTGTTTCCACAATATTGAAATTGTTTCTTCCTGGCTGCTTGTAGTATTTTCTCCTTGATCTGGGGATTCTGGAACCTGGCTATAATATTCCTGGGAGTTTTCTTTTTGGGATCTTTTTCAGGAGGTGATCGGTGGATTCTTTCAACCTCTATTTTGCCCTCTGGATCTGAAACATCAGGGCAGTTTTCCTTGAGAATTTCTTGAAGGGTGATTTCTAGGTTCTTTCTTTGATCATGGCTTTCAGGTAGTCCAATAATTTTTAATTTGTCTGTCCTGGATCTATTTTCCAGGTCAGTGGTTTTTCCCATGAGATATTTCACATTGCCTTCTAATCTTTCATTTGTTTGTATCTGCTTAACAGCATCTTGATTTCTCATAAAGTCACTAGCTTCCATTTGCTCCAGTCCAACTCTGAAGGAATGAATCTCCTCAGTGAACTTCTGAGATTCTTTCTCCATCTGGCAAATTCGACTTTTTAAGGCATTCTTCTCCTCATTGCCCTTTTGGGCCTCCTTTGCCATTTGAGTTAGTCTATTTTTTAAGGTGTTGTTTTCCTCAGTCAGGCTGTTGACCCTCATTTCATACTTTTCCTGCATCCTTCTCATTTCTCTTTCCAATTTTCCTTCCACTTCTCTTATTTGATTTTTAAAGTCCTTCTTAAGGTCCTCTATGGCCTGCAACCCGCTCATGTTTTCCCCTGGGGCTTTTGGAGCAGGACTTCTGACCTCACAGTCCTTTTCCTGCTCTATGCCCCCAAAATAGGAGTCTAGGGTTGCATTTTTCTGTTTACTTTGCCTTGGCATGTTGCTACTTGACTTTTGGGCTTGTTGCCACACTATGGCTTTAAGGCCAGATAGAGGAATTTTCGTCCCGAATGTGTGGGGGGCAACTTCGGTTTCTGGCAAGCTGTAAACCCACCCATGACTTCCACCCTAGATCACAATCCAGATCCAGGGAGGTTAAAGCAAGAGCGATTACCCCCCAAGACTGATCGCTGGATCTCCCTACAAATTTGCAGGCTGGGAGCGGGAGCCGCCTCTGAAAACTACAAAATGGCGTTTGTCCTCAGCGGCTTCTAGCCCCCAGGGGAGGGAGCCGACGCATTCCCTAATACCAGTCCCAAAGTCCATAGGACACTAACCTCTTACTTTGTCCCAGGCAAGTCTATGTTGATAATTCTGGAGTCGCCACAGCTCCTGGTGTTCTGGGGTTCCTCCAGCTGGTTGCTGGCCCTGCCGCCCTGGGGCTAAAACCTCAGCTCATGCGGACCTGGGCTCAGCTCGGCTCCTGCGCTCTGCGCGCTGCACGCTGCCAGGTCCCAGACCACTGCGCTGGTCCTTCCTGCAGGGCTGCTGGGCTGTCCTCAGCAGGAGTTTAGCTTCTCTGTGTCATTCTGTGGGTGCTGGGGCTCCAGAAGTTGTTCAGAGTCCCCTTTTACCTCGTTTGGGGGGAATGTGGGGGCAGAGTTGCTTGGATGAGCTGTTTCTACTCCGCCATCTTGGCTCCGCCCCCCGGGCTGCAATTATTTTCATGAAGGTTTTTTCATGACTTTTAGAAGGAGAACTATCATATGAGATAGCCAAGTGTCCCATATAATAATATTTTTTCTTTGCCTTTGACATATGATAAAAATAATTTTGAAAATTTTCTTCTCTGCTACTCTAGTGATTATCTGTGAGTCACCTTTCCACTGAGATGTGACTTCCTTCTTTCCTTTGATTTCATTTAGATTACACACATATACACACAGATAGACATGTATACATGTCTGTGCACTTATATATGTGCTTATATTTTACATATTTATATACACATATAAAAACACAAATAGAGAAAAAGACAGTTCTTCTATAAGTTTGTATGTATGATTGACATTGGGCTGGGTGAATTAAAGCCCTTATTAATACAGCCCTTTCTGGAAGAGACAAATAACTTCTCCAAGACTTGGGCATGACTATTTAGACAGAAAAAACAAGTGTCTCAGAAATGCCTATTGTCTATACTTTGACAGTTGGTTAGATGGGTATCTGTTCCATCAGTGAGTACACCTGGAAAAGAGAGAACAAATGTATAAAATAATTAAATAAGAGAAGGTAATTAGGCTGAATTCCCTGCAGGAAATTGCAGAGCTCCTTTAATAACTTCAAGTTTGTCTTGGAAGCAAAGGCCCATCTTTTTGTTGATACTAATGTTCCATGACAGTGACACTTGGAACATAACAGTTTCTGAAGAAATGAACGTGAATGAAAGCAATTTAGAGTGGCATTTTGTATGTGAGATTAGGCATCAACATTTAATTAATGAGGAACTCTGAAGAATAAAAGACTTCATCAGGGAAAAATATAACTGGATATGAAAATAAAGGGTAGTCACGTGGCAAAGGTAAGAGGTGACAGGTAGATAGCTCATATGCTTCATTCTATGTTCACTGTTAGGAACATTCCCTTATTTAAGGAAGATTCTCAGCATGTTGGGATGAACTGTGATACATTTTGGGGGAAATGTAGATAAAAATTGCACACCATGGGCAGGCCTAGAAACATTTTGATATGCATGGCTGGAGGATACATTGAAATCTTCAGGTAATCTGTTAATTTTTTTCTATTGTAATTTCAATTTCTGTTTAAAAATTCTCGGCAACTCACTTTTATTTTTTACTTCATTATGGTGGGGATCTATTTTTTGTCCTGTCCTTGTTTTTTTCAGAGAGGACTATGATCCTTGGGTTGTCTCTATTCATTCCTGTCTTTGATATCTGTATGTTTTTCTTGAATAGTCAATGTATTTTCTTTAAATATTATTTTTTTACTTCTTTCCTTATGTTATCTTTTACTTCTTTGTATTGGAATTTCCAACCTCTCATTTCTTTTTTGTTTTGATTTGTTAGTGAATCTTGCTATTACAGATTCAATTTTTCTAGCCTGTTCCTTATTTTTCCTGTTTCAGACATAAATTCTACTCTTACTATTTTCATTTCTCTTTTAAAGTACTCAGGAAGAGCAAGCTGTAGTTCCATATTCTCAAATTCCATAGAGTTCTTTGTCTCATTAAGTGTTGGGTTATTTTCCTTTATTTTGCAATATTTACTAATCGATTTCTGAGCTCTTTTACTATAGCTGGAGGTTATATTTCCTTCTATTGGTACTGTTACTCCTGATTATTTGTTTATGTTTAAGATCTTTGAGGTTTTGTCTTCCTTAAATCTTTGGGATTTTTAGTCTCTTTTTCCTTTCTTTACTTTCCTTATCACTCTCTGGGGGTTAGATGTCAATGCAATTCAGTCTCCTCCCATACCAGCCAATTCACTATTAATCAGTTTACATCTCTGCCTGAACTGACATTCAGAACTGGCTATAGCTGGATCTTGTGACCTTTCCATAAGATGGAGTGCTGCATAGCCCTCAACCCCACATATATAGTAACTTCTTCTTTTGACCAGTCCCATTCCCTAAGTTCCTTAGTTCCCTGTCCTGGCACCATTGGTCCAAAGCCCATATTCCCAGGCCCCAGAAGTTCAAAGTTTTGCAGCATTGGTGCTTCCAGGTTGAAACCCCAATAGGCTCCTAAAGGGCTATAGGTAAGTTGCCTCTTGAGGCCAGAGCAAATTCAAACTTCTGGAACTGTGGACTCCACAGCACTGGAAAACCTTATCAGCTTCTCTTGGGATGTAGAAGGTGGTTTTCATATAGTACTTAACTACATTGTTTCCTTTTGTCTGTTAATGTGAATTACTGTAGTAATATGGGAGGTTGGGAATGGGTGCTGATTGAACTCAGGGTTAGTGAGTCCCTTTCCTGAATTTTTTGAAACCTTCTTTTGGATTCTGAGGATTGTAGATCATGGAAGCAAGTGATGTTGTTTTCATCTTTCATCATAATTTCTGTTCTAAATAGGTTGGATAGGTCATGGCAATAAGCTAAAATGCTTAGTTTGCTATCTTATTTCTCATGTAATTTGGAAGTCCCTCCTTTTACCAGGTACATTCAAATCAATGAGATTATTGATGTATTTGAGTATTGAGAATGGGAAAATAAGGAATGGACTTGGGATTTCATTGGCATAGTGAACTACTCTGTGAGGAAACTTACTCTATCAATGTAGGTCAGCACCAGTTAACTGACTTGCTCAAGTTACAGAGTCAGTATCTGTTACAGCTTTATAAAGTTACAGCTTTACAGAGCCAGTATCTGTTAGAGGAAAGAAATTAAACCATGTCTTTCTTCCCAGTTCTGAGGTTGTCTCTTAATTCACTACACTGTCTCTAGTATTGAGAATATTTATAAATATGTAGAAATACAATCAATCTCTCTACTGATCTTGTTGTACGGCTGTACAACATAGAACACAATAGTGTCTAAAGTAACAAAATTACATACCACAAAAAGAGCAATTAAATGCACACACACACACACGTACACAATTTACCATACATTTGCGTGTGTGAGTGTGTGTGTGTGTTTGTGTATGCATACATATATAGCTCTCACTCCACAGGGTATCCAGCAAAAATACAAAATAGAGGGTTTATGATAAGATGGTTTCCGAAAACTATTTCTTTTTTATATGCCTCTCTTTTGTTCCCAGAAAGTCTTACTCACTGTTCAGCATTTGTTAAAATAGCACGTGACAAGCAGGTGCTGATGAGCCAAGAAGACAGATGCATTTTTATGAGGGCCTAGGAAAAGAGGAAACTAAATCTTACACTTTTCTACATACAATGATTTCATGATTTGATTAACTGATAGGTGAGAGACCCATTATAGAAACAGGAGCACAAAAATCTAGACAAATTCCCAAATCTTGTGCCTTGCATAAAATAGAAATAACAGGAATGTTTGTCAGGAGACAAAAAGGTGTTTTTTTCCTCCATATTTTTAAAAAAGAGGTGATGGCTTTTTCTCTTTTGATTTTTTTTTCTTGATTCCATCCAAAAAATTATTTTTTTTTTATATAACATGGAATCCCACCCAGGTTGAACCCAAAATTCAAGTGAACCTGAAAATGCCAGAACAAGGGTTTTGCTTAGACAAGCTTTCTAGCACTGTTTCTACCTCTCCCTTTTACCCTCTCTTTTTTCATCATCTGATGACTTTTTCTGGAAATTTATTCAGTCAGCTTCTTCATGGGATTTTTGGCACTAATAACTACACTATTTCCACTCCCAACTGGGAATCCTGGGTGGGGGGGGGGAACTTAGTTGATCAACCTTGGTTCTAATTCCAGCCAAAATTCAGCAGTAATGAAAGAACAACCCATAAACTTGAAAAGAAAATCTTATTTTTGGTTTTCTGAATAACTTTCAGAATCTGACTTTAAACCATCTCCACTTTGTCTAAGAGAAACTCAGCACTACAGCCCATACATTTCAGTTTTTCCTTGGATTGATATAATTTTGTAATTTTTCAATGTAATTCTCTTTTTATTTTTTCAAAAGCTTTATTCACTTTTAGTTTACATCATTCATTTCTGCAAGATTTTGTGCTACAAATTTTCTACCCGTTTTTCCCCTACCCACCACCCCAAAATAGCGATCTCACTGGATATCCCCTCCTTCAATCGGCTCTCTCCCATATCTTCTTCCATACCCCCTCTGACTTTCTAGTGGGGCACAGTGGATCTCTATGCCCTAGAGCCTGTATATCTTATTTCCCAGTTACATGTAAAATAATATTAATTACACACACACACACACACACACACACACACACACATATATTTAAACGTTTGGTTTTGAAAACTGAATTGCAGATTTAACAATTCCCTTCCTCCCTTGTCACCCACCCTTACTGGGAAGATAAGCAATTCAATATAGGTTGTACATGTGTAGCTATGCAAAACATTTCCACAGTGGATATATTGTAAAAGACTCACTATATTTCCCTACCTCCCATCCAACCTCCCACTTGTTCTATTCTCTACTTTGATCCTGTCCTTTTTTCAAAAGTGGGTGCTTCCAACTTCCCTCCCCACAAGCCCGCCCTCCCTTCCATCATCCCCCCTCTCATCCCCTTCCCCCCTACTCTATTGTAGGGTGAGACACCCTATTTAGTGTATATGAAATTCCCTCCTTAAGCCAAATTCAATGAGAATAACATTGACCCATTTCTTTTTGCCTTCCTGTTCTTCCCTTACATTGTAACCATTTTCCCTTCCCTCTTCTATATGAGATAGGTTACCCCATTCTGTCTCTCCCCATCTCCTCTCATTTTATTCTTCTCTCACCTATTAATTTCACGTTTTAAGTATCATCCTTCCTATTATATTGGTCTTGTGCCCTCTATCTATGTATATCTATATACATATATACACACATTCATATATGTATTCATATATATGTGAATATATATACCTATATACTCTCATATATATATATATATACACATATATATATATATATATATATATATATATATAAATGTGTGTGTGTGTGTGTGTGTGTGTGTCTGTATTTGGATTTCTAGTCTGTTCAACTATTCTTGTACTGAGTAAAGTTTCATAAGTTACCATTATTGTTTTTCTACATAGGGATGTAAATAGTTCAACTTTGATAAGATCCTTATGATTTCTTTTTCCTGTTTCCCTTCTCATGCTTCTCTTGCTTCTTGTGTTTTAAAGTCAAATTTTCTATTCAACTCTGGTTTTTTTCATCAAGAATGCTTGAAAGTATGGGGCAGCTAGGTGGTGCAGTGAGTAGAGTGTCGGTCCTGAAGTCAGAAGGACCTGAGTTCGAATCCAGCCTCAGAAACTTAAGGCACACACAAAAACCTAGCCATGTGCCCTTGGGCAAGTTACTTAACCCCAATTGCCCTCCAAAAAAAAAAAGCAAAAAAAAAAAAAGAATGCTTGAAAATCCTCTATTTCACTGAAAAATCATATTTTCCCCTGGAACATGATACTCAAATTTGCTGGGTAGGTGATTTGTGGTTTTAATCCCAGCTCCTTTGACCTCTGGAATATTATATTCCAAGCCCTTCAATCCCTCAGTGTAAAAGCTGCAAGATCCTGTGTTATCCTGATTGTGTTTCTACAATATTCAAATTGTTTCTTCTTGGCTGCTTGTAATATTTTCTCTTTGATCTGGGAACTCCAGAACCTGGCTATAATATTCCTAGGAGTTTTCTTTTTGGGATCTTTTTTCAGTAGGTTATCAGTAGATTCTTTCCACCTCTATTTAACCCTCTAGTTCTAAAACAGTAGGGCAATTTTCCTTGAGAATTTCTTTTTCTTTTCTTTTTCTTTTCTTTTCTTTTCTTTTCTCTTCTTTTCTTTTCTTTTCTTTTCTTTTCTTTTCTTTTCTTTTCTTTTCTTTTCTTTTCTTTTCTTTTCTTTTCTTTTCTTTTCTTTTCTTTCCTTTTCTTTTCTTTTTTTTTAAAGCAATTGGGGTTAAGTAACTTGCTCAAGGTTACACGGCTAGTCATTATTTATGCGTGGGTGCTCATTTTCTGAGGCCGGATCTGATCTCGGGTCATCCCAACTCCGAGGCCAGCGCTCTTACTCACTGCACCACCTAGCCGCCCCTTTAGGGCAATTGGGGTTAAGTAACTTACCCAAGGTTACACGGCTAGGTTTTTGTTTGTATGGATTAAGTGTTGGAGGCCGGCTCTGAACTCAGGTCCTTCTGACTCCAGGGCCGGCGCTCTATTCACTGCACCACCTAGCCGCCCCTCCTTGAGAATTTCTTGAAGGATAATTTCTAGGTTCTTTTTTTGTTTGCTTTGCTTCCCTCATTTGCTCATGTTGCCACTCAATTACTTGACTTCTGGGATTTTTGCCACAGTAGGACTCTGCTACCAGTCAGGTTAGCTTCATCTCAAATGCTGGGGTTTTCTCAGCTGCCAAAGGTATTAGTTGGGTGCCCTCTCTGAAGCCTCCACATTCTCTGGAAAGCTGGTCACACACACCAGGACCTTCCCCCTAGACGCCAATCCAGATCCAAGCAGGTTAAAACAAGAGAAATTACCCCTCAGATTGGTTGCTTGGTTCCTCTACAATCTTCAGACCAGGAGCCAAAGCTGCCATGTGGCTGTAGCTACACAGCTGCAGCATCTTCTCCCTCCAGTGGATAAAGGTTGGAACACATTTCCAAACTACTGGATCCCTAAGTCCACACTGCACTGACCTCTCACTTTGTCATTGGCATCTATAGGTTGATAATTCTGGAAACTGCCACAGTTGCTGATGATCTGAAGTGCCTCCAGCCAGTGTCTGGTCAGGCCCATCCTGGGGCTAAAACCTGAGGCTTGAGCATGGCCCCAGAGCACTGTGCTGGCTGCTTATGGCTAGCCTGCCAGGCTGTCCTTAGTGGGAGGTTAGCTTCTCTGTTTCATTTTGTGGGTTCCGTAGCTCCAAAGTTTATTCAAAGTCACTTTTTACATGAATTGGGGGAGATGGAAGCCAGAGCCCCAGGGAAGTCCTAGATCTACTCCACCATCTTGACTCAGCCCCTCAATGTAATTTTCAAATTAATTCCAAAACCATAGTACATACAAACTTTTTCTCAATTAAATTACGTGGTATTATTTCCTTTGTATTCCATGTGGAAATAATACCCTGGCTGAATCTAGTAAAGGAACAAAATGAAGGGGCATGATCAATAAAGAGATGTTTTTGAGAAGAAAAAGTGAGTTTCTAGAGACTCAGAAAATGAAAGCAATGATGATAGTATAGGGACAGCTATGGAAGCATGTGCTTACCATTCATTATCTTATTTATATTGGGTATCAACTTCCTCTGATCCATTTTTGTTCTTTCTTTCCTAGTATAAGGCTCAGAAGACAGAAAAAAATAAAATTGCTAGGTCCCCCTTTTCTCTATTGTTAGTTATAATCATCACACCCTTGCCAAGGAAAGGTTATATCCCCCTTTTGATGCTCTATTTTTATAATGTAGCTTTTATCAATCTCTTATGTTGGTCTTTTCAAATTGGTCTTTTCAAACAAATCCCATTTTTCATACTTTTTGGAATGGCTTCTCTTTTGTACTTCAGAAATTCATTCTTGAACATCTCCCATATCACCTGGCTAGATTGTTTTTCTGAATCACTTAAGTATACATGATCCTTTCCATCTTTTATTGAGTCTTTCAAAATCTTTTTCCCCCCACAAATTCTGAGGTACATGTCAGATTATATCCAGATTCCCTCACCTCCTGTAAGATATAATTCAGGATGAAGTGACCATTTTCCCACATGGTTCTCATTATTTTCACCACACAATCAATTCCTCCCTTTTAGTGAGAATCAGATGTAAAATAGTTTTCTTTTTTTGGTTCACCCATATTTTGAAGAAAGAAAATATTATTAACTGCTCTACTTTTGGCCAAGAGAGAAAATCATCAGATGTTTGTTTGTTTTTTATTTATTATTTATTTTAAACTTTTTTTAAAATTTTGAGTTTCAAATTCTCTTCCTACAACTCCTCCACCCACTGAGAAGGCTAGCAATATGGCATTTATTATTACATGTGAAATTATGCAATACATATTTCTATATTAGCCATGTCACAGAAAGCAATAATATTTTTAAAAATTTTTTTAAACATTTAATTTTAAAACTTCGATTTTCAGATCCATTCCCTTCCTCCCTTGTCACCCACTTCCTCTGAGAAGATAAGCAATTCAGTATGTGTTGTACATGTATAGCTATGCAAAACTTTACCATAGTAGATATATTGTAAAAGACTGCTTATATTTCCCTCCCACCCATCTCACCTCCCACCTGGTCCATTCCCTACCTTGATCCTGTCCCTCTTTGATAGTGGGTACTTCCAACCTTCCCTCCACCCAGAATGCCCTCCCCTCCATCACCCTCTCTCTCATCCCCCTTTCCCCTACTCAGGAGAGTGAGTGAGGGTAAGATATTCCATTTAGTATGTATGTGATTCTCTCCTTGAGCCAATTTCAATGAGAATATGCTTTTGCCTTTTTGCCTTCCTGTTCTTCCCTCCCCTGCAACTACTTCCCCTTGCCTCTTCTACATAAGATACCCTACCCTATCTCTCTCCATCTCCTATTGCCACTTTCCTCTCTCACCTCTTGATTTCACCCCTTAAGAATCGTCCCTTCCTTGGGGCGGCTAGGTGGCACAGTGAGCAGAGCGCTGGCCCTGGAGCCAGAAGGACCCAAGCTCGGAGCAGGCCCCAGACACCCAACACACAAACAAAAACCCAGCTGCATGAACCTGGGTAAGTCACCCAAACCCAATTGCCCTCCAAAAAAAAGAAAAAAGAATCATCCCTTCCCATCAAATTCAACCTGTGCCCTCTATCCATGTATACCTGTGGACATATGCCATGTACCCTTCTTCAATTATTTTCATAATGAGAAAGGTTTCATCAAACACAGTTATTGCTTTTTCCATGTAGGAATGTAAATAGTCCAACTTTGATAAGTAAATTTTGATTTATTTTCCTTGATTACCTTCTCAAGCATCTCTTGCTTCTTGTGTCTGAACGCCAAATTTTCTATTCAACTCTGGTTTTTACATCAAGAATGCTTGAAAGTAAGAGTAAGGTTGGGAGGCAGAGCCAAGATGGTGGAGTAAAAACAGCTCCTCCAAGCCACTCTGCCCCCAGATTCCCCCCAAACTATGTAAAAGGGGACTCTGAACAACTTCTGGAGCACCAGCACCCACAGAACGACACAGAGAAGCTAACCTCCCGCTGAGGACAGCCCAGCAGCCCTGCAGGAAGGTCCAGCGCAGCGGTCTGGGACCTGGCAGCGCACAGCGTGCAGAGCGCGGGAAGCCGAGCCGAGCAGAGCCCAGGTCTGCATGAGCCGAGGTTTTAGCTCCAGGGCAGCAGGGCCAGCAGCCAGCTGGAGGAGCCCCAGGACACCAGGAGCTGTGGCGACTCCAGAATTATCAACATAGACATGCCTAGGACAAAGTAAGAGGTTAGTGTCCTATGGACTTTGGGTCCCGTATTTAGGGAATGTGTCCGCTCCCTCCCCTGGGGGCTAGAAGCTGCTGAGGAGACACGCCATTTTGTAGTTTTCAGAGGCTGTTCCAGCTCCCAGCCTGCAATTAATTGTAGGGAGATCCAGCGATCAGTCTTGGGGGGTAATCGCTCTTGCTTTAACCTCCCTGGATCTGGATTGTGATCTAGGGTGGAAGTCATGGGTGGGTTTACAGCTTGCCAGAAATGGAAGTTGCCCCCCACACGTTCGGGATGAAAATTCCTCTATCTGGCCTTAAAGCCATAGTGTGCCAACAAGCCCAAAAGTCAAATAATTAATTGGCAACATGCCAAGGCAAAGGAAACAGAAAAATGCAACCCTAGACTCCTATTTTGGGGTCATAGAGTGGGAAAAGGACTGTGAGGTCAGAAGTCCTGCTCCAAAAGCCCCAGGGGAAAACATGAGTGGGTTGCAGGCCATAGAGGATCTTAAGAAGGACTTTAAAAATCAAATAAGAGAAGTGGAGGAAAAATTGGAAAGAGAAATGAGAAGGATGCAGGAAAAGTATGAAATGAGGATCAACAGCCTGACTGAGGAAACCAACACCTTAAAAAATAGACTAACTCAAATGGCAAAGGAGGCCCAAAAGGGCAATGAGGAGAAGAATGCCTTAAAAAGTCGAATTTGCCAGATGGAAAAAGAATCCCAAAAGTTCACTGAGGAGATTCATTCCTTCAGAGTTAGAATGGAGCAAATGGAAGCTAATGACTTTATGAGAAATCAAGATGTGTTAAGCAGACCCAAACAAATGAAAGAATAGAAGGCAATGTGAAATATCTCATGGGAAAAACCACTGACCTGGAAAATAGATCCAGGAGAGACAATTTAAAAATTATTGGACTACCTGAAAGCCATGATCAAAGAAAGAACCTAGAAACTACCCTTCAAGAAATTCTCAAGGAAAATTGCCCTGATGTTTTAGATCCAGAGGGCAAAATAGAGGTTGAAAGAATCCACCGGTCACCTCCTGAAAAAGATCCCAAAAAGAATACTCCCAGGAATATTATAGCCAGGTTCCAGAATCCCCAGATCAAGTAGAAAATACTCCAAGCAGCCAGGAAGAAACAATTTCAATATTGTGGAAACACAATCAGAATAGCCCAGGACCTGGCAGCTTCTACACTGAGGGATCGAAGGGCATGGAATATGATATTCCAGAGGGCAAAAGAACTGGGAATGAACCCAAGGGTCACCTACCCAGCAAAACTGAGTATTTTGTTTCAGGGGAAAATATGGTCATTCAGTGGAATAGAGGACTTTCAAGCATTCCTGAGGAAAAATCCAGAATTGAATAGAAAATTTGACATCCAGACACAAGAAGGAAGAGATGCCTGAGAAGGTAATCAGGGAAAAGAAATCAAAAGGAACTTATCAAAGTTGAACTATTTACATTCCTATATGGAAAAGCAATAATGGTGACTGATGATATCTTTCTCACTATGAAAATAATGGAAGAAGGTGTGTGGTCATATGAGTATATATGTGAATGTGTGTGTAGATGGTTACAGTTATATATGGATAGAGGGCATAGGTTGAATTTGTTGGGAAGGGAGAATATTCAAGGGATGAAATTATGAGGTGAGAGAGGAAAGTGGCAAGAGGAGATGGGGAGAGACAGGGTAGGGTAAACTATCTTATGTAGAAGAAGCAAGGGGAAGTGGTTGTAATGGGGGGAAGAATAGGAAGGCAAAACAGCAAAACCACATTCTCATTGAATTTGGTTCAGGGAGAGAATGACATACGTGCTAAATGGGATATCTCAACCTGCAGCAGAATAGGGGGAAGAGGGATGAGAGGAGGGAAGAGCATCCTGGGGGGAAGGGGTGGTTGGAAGTACCCACTATAGAAGAAGGACAGGATCATGTGGGGAATGGACCAGGTGGGGGTTGGGATGAGTGGGAGGGAATTGTAAGCAGCCTTGTACAATATATCTACTATGATAATGTTTTGCATAGCTAGACATGTACAACATATACTGAATTACTTATCTCCCCAGAGGGAATGGGTGACAAGGGAAGAAGGAAATGGATCTGAAAGTCGAGGTCTTAACATTAAATGTTTCAAATATATATAAATAGTATTATTAATACTCTTTTGCTTATAATTGGGAGATAAGATGTGCAGGCATTGGGACACAAAGATTCACCTTCCTCTAATGGAAAAGTCGAAGGGGGTATGGGAGAAGGTATGGGAGAGAGCAGATTGGAGGAAGCGATATCTTGTGGGACTCCTATTCTGGGAGGTTGGGTAGGGGAATAACGGGGGGAAAATGATTGTAACTCAAAATCTGGCGTAAATGAATGATGTAAAACAGAAGTTAATAAAGCATTTGTTTAATTGGAAAAAAAAAAGAAAAAGAAAAAAAGAAAAAAATGAAATAACCTTCACAGTCAATAAAAGAGTAAAAAAAGCAATCCTGGGATGTAATCTCAGAAATGACATAATGATATCTGTTCAAATCCAAGGGAAATTGTTTAACATCACAGAAATACAAATCTATACTCCAAACACTGATGCCAGAGGCCAAAATTGATCACTTTTTGAAGACCTAAAAATCTGCTAGATATCACATCAAAAAAGTTATCTCATTCATTATAAGGGGTTGGAATATTAAAGAAGGAAATCAAAGGATAATTGAAATAATAGCCAAGTTTGGCCTTGGAATTAAAAATCAAGCAAGGCAGAGACTAATAGAGTTTTGTCAAGATAACTCATTGATTATAGCAAATACCCCATTGAAATAACCCAAAAGGCACATGGTCATTGTCAAAATCAGATTGTTTAAATACTTTGAAGCCAAAGATGAAGTTCTATGCAGGCAGTTCAAATAAGACCTGGAGTTGACTGGCTCATATCATGAGCTTCTTATTGCAAAATTGAGACTTAAATTGAAGAAAGTAAGAAAAACTCTCAGATCATATACTTTTCCCCTTACAAATATGAAGTGGAATTATGGATAACTTTTAATGATTCAATTTTGTCAACAGAATACCTGAAGAACTATGAACAGAGGTTTAAAGTAAAAACAATAAACACCCCAAAGAAAAATAAGAACAAAAAAGCAAAATGGCTCTCTGATGAGGCTTCACAAACAGCTGAAAAAAGGAGGAAATAAAAAGGTAAAGAAGGAATGGATTTCAGTACCAAACTGAATGTAGAATTCCAGAGAATAGCAAGGAGAGATAAGGAAGTTTTCTTAAATGATGAATGCAAAGAAATAGAAGAAAATAATTACATGGGAAAAACTGGAAATCACTTCAAGAAAATTAGAAATATCAAGGGGAAAATAGACATGATAAAAGACAAAAATGGAAGGGACTTAATGAAGCAGAAGAGATTAAGAAGAGATGGCAAATCTATACAGAAGAACTATGTAAAAAGATCTTAACATCATTGATAATCACTATGGTGTGGTTACTGATCTAGAGCCCAACATCCTGCAGAATGAAGTCAGGTGGGCTTTAGGAAACATTGCTAACAAGAAGGCTAGTGAAAGTAACAGAATTCTAGATGAACTATTTAAAATCCTAAAAGATGATGCTGTTGAAAGGCTTCTTTCAATATGCCAGTAAATTTTGAAAACTCAACAGTGGACATTGGATTGGAAAAGATCTGTTTATGCCCCAAACCTAAAGAAGAATAACGCCAAGAAATATTCAAGTTACTGAAAAATTACATTAATTTTATATGTGAACAAGTTTATGCTTAAGAATCTATAAGCTTGGGTTAAGCAATATGTGAATGATAATTACCAGAAGTGCAAACTCATTTTCAGAGGCAGAGGAACTAGCGACCAAATTGCCAACATTCACTGGATTATGGAGAGCACAGGAGAGTTCCAGAATACACATATATGTACACACACACACACACACACACACACACACACTTCTGTTTGATTGACTACACAAAAATCTTCAACTGTGTGACTACAGCCAAATGTGGTAAGCCCTCAAAGAGAAGGGAGTACCAGATCATTTTACTTTATCTCCTCTGGAACCTATGTATGTCAAGAAGCAATAACTAGAATTGAACATAGAATAACTGATTGGTTTAAGATAGGAAAGGAGTACAATGAGGCTGTATATTGTGATCTTATTTAGTTTATATGCAGATTACATCATGTGAAATGCAAGGTTGGATGAATCAAAAGCCAGAATTAAGGTTGCCAGGAGAAATATCAACAATCTCAGATAGGCAGACAATAACACTCTGATGGCAGAAACCTAAGAAGAATTAGGAAACCTATTTATGAGAGTGAAAGAGGAAAATGCAAAGTCAGTTTAAAGCTTAACATGAAAACAAGTAAGATCACAGCAACTGGTCCCATCACTTTCTGGCAAATAGAGGGAGAAAAACGGAAGCAGTATCAGATTTTATATTCTTGGACTCAAAGGTTACTGTAGATGGCAAGTACAGTCATGAAACTGAAAGATGCTTGCTCTTTAGACAGGAAAAATATGACAATTCTGGTCAATACATGGAAAAAGCAAAAAATAACACTTCCAAAAAGATGTCTGTATAAGTTATGGTTTTCCAACAGTAATATATGGTTGTGAGGGTTGTACTACAAGGAAAGCTGAGCATTATAGAAGTAATGCTTTCAAATTGTGATGCTGGAGAAGACTTTTTAGAATACCTTGGACAGCAAGGAGGTCAAATCAATCAATACTTAGAGAAATTAATTCTGACTATTTACTGGAATGTCAAATACTGAAGCTGAAGCTTAAATATTTTGGTCATTGCAAGGTCTGGAATTTCCCTGGCTGAGGAATGCTATACCTCCTCCATAACCATGAGGTGTTCTTGGCCTATCAAAGGGGCCAAGTACATCCAGATTTATTATAAGCTCAATTAATCATGAATTCTTAAAATCAGGGTTAATCTTTGTCCTTGGACAGTGGCCAGACAGTTTAGTGGATTCCCACACACCCCCCAAATTCCCCCAGTAATTAATAAAAATCAGACAAATGTAAGAGGAGCTACAGAATGCATCATTACTGGTTGGATAGTTTTGGTTTTCTGCTTGGTAATGAGCTTAGGTGCTAAGTCAATGTTATGCCCAAACATAAGATTGTCTATTGATCATGTACTGGTCGCATATGGGTCACGGTATTCTTGTTATGGTTTTCATAAATCATAGTATCGTCAGTTATAACTCAGTATCTAAATTATGATTTTAAAACAGGTCACCATGTTCAGGCTTCCACCTTTCACAGAGTTTAAGTTTTTTGTGGCTTTTCACTTATTACTATAGTTTATGGATTTTTCCCCATTTGGGACCCCAAAGACACATAAAGATAAGACCCTGTTCTTGCAAAAGATTGAGGAAAAGGAGAAGAGGATGGCAGAGGATGAGATCATTAGTTGGTATCATGGAAGCAATGAAAATAAGGTTGGGCAGACTTCAAGGTATTGTAGAGGATAGAAGGGCCTGATGTGCTTTGGTCCACAGAGTCACAAATGGTCAGACACATTATAAAGAATTAACAACAAAAAAAGTCCAATCAATACCAATGCAAAAGTTTATTCATTCTGGTATGTATATATGGTCTATAACCTCCTATACAATCATCTGTATAATTTTTTTGATTTCTGTTTGTTCTTAACTTGGATAAATGACTTGATTTGCTATTTGCTACATGTGATTATTGTGGAACTGGAATTAATTGGGAAATGAGTTAATTCTTGGATATGTGGCACAATTCTTTGGCACATACCTTTTCCATAAAGGGATAGTGCTCAGGGACTCAGTCTGAACCAATGGAGTCTGAATACAAATTGAAGCATATTGCTTTTGTAGAACTTTATTTTTTCCTTTCCTTTTATCTGTTTTCTTTTGCAACATGACTAATATGGAAATATGTTTTGTATGACTGTACACATATAAACTATATTAAATTTCTTGCTTTCTCAAAAAGGAGTGAGGGGAGAGAGAATTTGGAACTCAAAATTTAAAAAAAAGAATGCTAACATTTTTACATGTAATTGAAAAAATTAAGTATAAAAAATTTGAAGTGAACCAGAATTTTTTCAGAGATTGTAGTTTAATATTTGTCAGCTTTCCTTGTATATGTGTATGCATGTTCATCTATGTAAATGCATGGTTATGTGTACATATATGCATGATATATTTTATATGTTTATATAGGCACATACATATATACACATATATACATGTTTACATATCCCCATTTTGGTAAATATTTATTTAAATAAGCATATATGTACACATATGTACATACATGTACATTCAAAAATTAGTAAGTATCATAGGCTTCTAGAAACTCTCAAGATTCCTTTTGGGGAGACATTTCATGTGTGTTCATTTAAAAATAGAAATATGAAGTTATCAAAGGATTTTAATCTTGCTGGTACAGATTCAATAAAGTTACATTTGTGACAGCATATTGGAAATTGAATATTGTTAATAATTTAACTTCTAGTGATTTAATAATATAATCATAAATTCTGAATTGCACAATAAATATTGGAAAAATAACTTTTCAAATAAATCTATTTTTGCTTTTTAAATATTATTTGTATCTTTTTAGAACAATATAACATTGAACTCAATTTTCCTGTGCCTATACTACTGTATAATTCTAAATTAAATTTAGAATGTAAGTTTGGAAACTTTATTAAATTTTGAAGGGTGCCAATTAATATATTACATCAGAAACACAAGTGGCCTATGCAGCTCCTTAATTTTCTATCTATGTCTTAATAACAGTTTAGGTGATGGGTGAATACAACTACAAATGTATTGACTATCTATCATTGAGAGGTTCAAAATAATTTCTCTCCTTAAAGTTCACATTGTCTGATAAAGAAGGCAGAAAAATTGAATAAAATCTTCATATAGCAATTATTAATGTCTACCACGAAGTCATTTTGAGTCATGATATTGAGACCCCCTTGAATTAGATTCTTGTTGGACCCATCTTTATGGAACTTCTGCTTTAGAGAAAACTGCTTTAGATGAGTCCCAATATGTTATTAATCTGCATTTAAGAGAAAAAACTGAAAAAAAATCTAATCTCATAGAAATTCAGTTTAGTAATGAAAATTCTAGTAGTTTCTTTTCTTACTCTAATGAACTGGATGAGCAAATTATCCTGACCAATGTTTATTGAGTTTAGTTTTCCAAAGAGCTTATTCTAAATATCTCAGAGCAATCTTGGATGACCAAGTGCCTTGTGAGGGAAGATTGCATCTTGGCATTCTGTTAGCCACATAGCATTAAAAGTCAAATTTTAAAAGAAAAACATAAATGGATGAGGAACCCATACAACTGTAAAGCATTGTGATAATAATTGAATTTATTTAAAGGCATCAAGTATGGCACAGAGAGAAAGCTTCTACCATATACCATCTTGTGTGATCCTGGACAAATCCAATAACCTATCAGGACACCAGACATTTTTAAAAATATAATTATCAGAAAAATTACAGATAGCCATTGATAAAGAAAGTTCTTCACCAAGAGCTGCCTCCCTGAAATAAATTCCCTAGCCCTGTAAATAACAACAGCAGCAGCAACAATTGCCACTGTAAACATTTTGCATACATTATCTCATGGGAGGTTCTTAATAACCCTGTGAAGAAAATAGTAGTAGTGAAGGTAGCAGCAGCAGCAGTAATAGTTGTAGTAGAGTAGTAGTAGTGCTGGGGTAGTTAAGTGTAAAAGGGAGTCAGCTAGACTGGAATCAGTAAGAACCAAGTTCTAATGTTGCCTTTGATATTTATTACCTGGGATATTTATTAGCTATGACTTTGTGAAAGTTACTTAACCAGACTTAGCCATAATATATTTTTTCATCTATAAAATGGGGATAATAATGGCATCTTTCTTGTAGTGTAGCTATAAGGATAAAAAAAAATAATACAAACAAACAACAGTACCAATGCCCTCCCCCCAAAAAAAACACCATCAAATGTTTAAGACTCTTTGCAAGCCTTAAAGAGATTTATAAATGTTAGCTATTGTTGTCCCCATTCTGCATATGAAGAAAATTATGTTTCAGAGTTTAAATGTCTTATCCATGATTACACATATAGTATTTCCCAGAATTAGGAGTTGAATCCATTTCTTCCTGATTCCAAATCCATCACTCCATCTTCTTCGCCACACTGTCTTCCAGGAAACCATTGGACAGAAACTGAAGTATCACCCAGCAAAACACAAACACACACAGACACGTATGTCTGTGTGTATACATATACACACATACATAGACATATACACATACGTGTGTATATAAAATACATATGTAAGATAAATATACACATATACATATAAAGCTAAATGTTACAGTTGATTCTACTAAAATTATAATTCCAGTAACAATAGGACTCTAATTTTAGTAGAATCAACTGCCAAATGTATTTTTGTTTTATTTTGTGTATGTGTGTGTGTATTTTAAGTTTCTCTCTATAATTGAATGTTTGTAGGAATTATGAGTGGTCAGTAATGGAAAAGAAAAAACTAAGGGGTTGATTTATTCCCTTCCCTCTATGCTCCACCTGCCCTTTCAAGGTTATAGTTTGCATTCCCACTAATCTTCCCTGGCATCTAGCTGGCAATCTTATCGGTAAGACTTTCTCTGTTGTGGTCTAGGTCAGTTTCTCCCCCATGAGAAAAAAACAAAAAAACAAACAACAACAACAAAAACAAAAAAAACAAAAACCAGGCTCAGTGTCTTTGAATTAAAGTTCTAAAAAAAGAAGCAAAGGATGTTTTCTTGTAATCCCATACTTCATTTTATAAAAATGTCCCCTTTAATCAAGATTCCTAGGCTTTTCACCCTTACTTCAAAGAGCTTTCTTACAGGCAAGCACCAGAATAATTTTTTTCTGGCCCATGAGCCAAAGAACCTGGCACAGACAGCCCTCATTAGCCCTCACCACTCTGGTTAACCCCATTCAAAGAACCTAGAAAAACCACAGCAAATCTACTGAGCCAATTGGTGTCAAGCTCATGGGTTGAATTTCATACTTTCCCACAATTGGCCAAAATCGCAGACAGCATGGAAGTATTTGTGTTTATTTGTTGGTTTAAATAAAAACAAAATTCAAATAAATGACAATTTGATCCTTTCAAAATCCATACTGTCCATGTGAAAAGGAACAAGGGACTTGGAAGCCCACCTAAAGGAATTTTAATACGAAAACATCAAATCCTTCCAAATCAAATCAATAAAAAATCGGCCATTAAAAACAAACTAACAAAAACCTTGAAGATTCAAAGTGTAGGCCACACAAAGGGCTTTCCCTTGAGAATGACCCTTCCCAAAACACAGGACTCATCAAATAAATGCTTCCAAGTATAGCAGATAAATGCAGATTTCCACAAAGCAGGTAATAAATTTCCTGACTTTTCAAATATAGTATGAATATCTAAAAAATGGAAATCCAGTTTTAGAGAAGGTGGGGTTAGAGTGATTAAACCAAAATCCTCATACTTAAAAATAGCTTAATATTTCATATATCCAGAATTCAGATACTGCACTAACTTGTCCTGTCTGGAAGACAACCAAGATCAGTAAAGTATGTTAAAACATTTATGAGCAGCTAAAATCTTCACTTCAAGGTCTATAATTCTGATTAAGTGCATTTTACTCATTGGAACATATACCAGGTTCCCATATCCTTACTTGGATTTTACTCATAAGTCAAGAAAGATTTGCTCTCTGACTTCCAAGTTCATAGGATATGAAAAACAGCAAATTGAGATCCAGGAGAAAGATAATTAAGAACAAGGATAATGAAAAGAATAATAGAAACTTGCACCTTGACAGTATGTAGTAGTCCTAGGATATTTGAAGGCAAAGAACACCAAGTATTTTAACAAATCCTTAAATCTGCAATGAACTTAAGAACACCTGATGTTGTTAATAATGATGTGACTAACCAAGAAAGGGTTAAATGATTTAACTGTATGATTTTTTCTTTAAATTAATTTATTTCTTTTTAGTTTTCAACATTCACTTCCATAAGCTTTTAAGTTTTAAAATTTTTTGTCTCTCTCCCCTCTCTTCTCTCCAAAAAGGCATGCAATTCGATAAAGTTTTTACATATACATTCTTATTAAACACATTTCAATTAGTCATGCCATAAAAAAAAATTAGAATGAATGAGAGAAACCACAAGAAAGAAAAAAAAAACAGAGAAGGAGGGATGGAAAGAGAGAGAGAGCAAACAGTATGTTTCAGTCTGTATTCAGACTCCATAGTTCTTTTTCTGGATATGGATAACATTTTCCATCATGAGTCTTTGAAGTTAGCTTAGATAATTGCTTTGCTGAGAAGAGCTAAGTCTATCAAAGTTAGTCATTGCGAGGGGCAGAGTCAAGGTGGAGGAGTAGAAACTGCTCTTGCTCACAGCTCTTGCTTCAACCACCTCCAAATTTATATAAAAGGGGACTCTAAACAACATCTGGAGCTCCAGAACCCAGAAAATGACACAGAGAAGCTAATCTCCCACTGAGGACAGCCTGGCAGGGAGTGGCCAGCACAGCACACTGGGAGCTGAGCCCAGGCCTTCCTGAGTAGGAGGTTTTAGCCCCAGGGCGGCCGGACCAGCAGCCAGCTGGAGGGACCCCAGAACACCAGCAGCTGTGGCATTTCCAGAATTACCAAAACATAGATGCCTAGGACAAAGAGGTTAGTGCCCTATGGGATTTGCAACTCATTAGTTGGGGGAGCATGTGGCCTCTTTCCCTGGGGGTAAGAAGCCACTGAGAAGCTTCAGCACAGCTGTGGACACTCACAGCAGCCTCAGTTCCTGCCCTGATAACTGCAGGGAGATCCAGCGATCAGTCTTGGGGGTAATGGCTCTTGATTTGGCCTTCTTGGATCTGGATTGCAGTCTGGTGTGGAGGTCTTGTGGTGTGTGACCAGCTTGCCAGAGCATGTGGGGGCCTCAGAGAGGGCACCCAACTAATACCTCCAGAAGTTGGGAAAGCCCCAGCATTTGGGACAGAAGCTCCCCAGCAGAGTCCTACTGTGGCAACAAGTCCAAAAGTCAAGTAATTGAGTGGCAACATGACTAGGCAAAGGAAACAAAATAAACAGAAAAATTTAACATTAGATGCCTATTTTGGGGGCAAAGAGGATCGATGCATGGAACAGGAGGAGGACTGGGAAGTAAGAACTCCTGCACAAAAAGCCCCAAATGAAAATATGAGCTAGTTACAGGCCATAGAGGACCTTAAGAAGGATTTTGAAAATCAAATAAGAGAAGTGGAGGAAAAATTGGAAAGAGAAATGAAAATGATGGAAGAAAATTATGAAAGGAGAGTCAACAGCCTTACTGAGGAAAATAACACCCTAAAAATAGACTAACTCAAATGGCAAAAGAGGCTATAAAAGGCAATGAGGAGTGGAATGCCTTAAAAAGTCGAATTGGCCAGATGCACAAAGAATCTCAAAGTCTCACTAAAGCGAATATTTCCTTCGGATTTAGAATGTACCGAAGGAAAGCTAGTGCTGTTAAACAGATCCAAAGAAATGAAAGAATAGAGGGCAATGTGAAATATCTCATGGGAAAAACCACTGACCTGTAAAACAGATCCAGGAGAGATAATTTAAAAATTATTGGACTACATAAAAACCATGATCAAAGAAAGAACCTAGAAATCATCCTTCAAGAAATTATCCAGGAAAATTGCCCTGATATTTTTTTTCTTTTATTTATTTATTCTTTAATTAAACAAATACTTTATTAACTTTTGGTTTACATCATTTATTTCCACCAGATTATGAGGTACATTTTCCCCCATTTTTTCCCTAACCACCACGCCAGAATAGCAGTCCCACTAGATATCCCATCATCCAATCTGCTCTCTCCCATAGCTTCTCCCATACCCCCTTTGACTTTGCCATTAGGGCAAGGTGAATCTCTGGACCCCAGTGCCTGGACATCTTATGAAACATTTAATTTTAAAACTTCGATTTTCAGATTCATTGCCTTCCTCTCTTGTCACCCACTCCCTCTGAGAAGATAATCAATTCAGTATGTGTTGTACATGTATAGCTATGCAAAACATTACCATAGTAGATATATTGTAAAAGACTGCTTATTTTTCCCTCCCACCCATCTCACCTCCCAACTGGTCCATTCCCTACTTTGATCCTGTCCCTCTTTGATAGTGGGTACTTCCAATCTCCCCTCCCCCCAGAATGCCCTCCCCTCCATCATCCCCACTCTCATCCTCCTTTCCCCTACTCAGGAGAGTGAGTGTAAGATATTCCATTTAGTATGTATGTGATTCTCTCCTTGAGCCAACTTCAATGAGAATATGATTTTGCCTTTTTGCCTTCCTGTTCTTCCCCTCCCCTCCAACTACTTCCCCTTGCCTCTTCTACATGAGATACTTTACCCTACCCTGTCTCTCTCCATCTCCTATTGCCACTTTCCTCTCTCACTTCTTGACTTCACCCCTTAAGAATCATCCCTTCGTTGGGGCGGCTAGGTGGCACAGCAAGCAGAGTGCCGGCCCCAGAGCCAGAAGGACCCGAGTTCGGATCGGGCCCCAGACACCCAACACACAAACAAAAACCCAGCCACACGATACAGGGCAAGTCACCCAACCCCAATTGCCCTCCAAAAAAAAGAAGAATCATCCCTTCCCATCAAATTCAACCTGTGCCCTCTATCCATGTATGCCTGTGAACATATGCCATCTACCCTTCTTCAATTATTTTCATAATGAGAGAGGTTTCATCAAACACAGTTATTGTTTTTCCATGTAGGAATGTAAATAGTGCAACTTTGATAAGTTCCTTTTGATTTCTTTTCCTTGATTACCTTCTCAAGCATCTCTTGCTTCTTGCGTCTGAATGTCAAATTTTCTATTCAACTCTGGTTTTTTCATCAAGAATGCTTGAAAGTCCTCTATTCCACTGAATGACCATATTTTCCCCTGAAACAAGATACTCAGTTTTGCCGGGTAGGTGACCCTTGGGTTCATTCCCAGCTCTTTTGCCCTCTGGAATATCATATTCCATGCTCTTCGATTCCTCAGTGTAGAAGCTGCCAGGTCCTGTGCTATTCTGATTGTGTTTCCACAATATTGAAATTGTTTCTTCCTGGCTGCTTGTAGTATTTTCTCCTTAATCTGGGAGTTCTGGAGCCTGGCTATAATATTCCTAGGAGTTTTCTTTTGGGGATCTTTTTTCAGGAGGTGATCAGTGGATTCTTTCAACCTCTATTTCCCTCACTGGATCTAAAACAGCAGGGCAATTTTCCTTAAGAATTTCTTTAAGGATGATTTCTAGGTTCTTTCTTTGATCATGGCTTTCAGGTAGTCCAATAATTTTTACATTATCTCGCCTGGATCTATTTTCCAGGTCAATGGTTTTGCCCATGAGATATTTCACATTGCCTTCTATTCTTTCATTTGTTTGGATCTGTTTAATAGTATCTTGATTTCTCCTAAAGTCACTGGCTTCCATTTGCTCCAGTCTAACTCTGAAGGAATGAATCTCCTCAGTGAGCTTTTCAGATTCTTTTTCCATCTGGCAAATTCGACTTTTTAAGGCATTCTTCTCCTCATTGCCTTTCTAAGCCTCTTTTGCCATTTGAGTTAGTCTATTTTTTAAGGTGTTATTTTCCTCAGTCAGGCTGTTGACTGTCATTTCATACTTTGATTGCATCTTTTCCATTTCTCTTCCCAAATTTTCCCCCACTTCTCTTATTTGCTTCTTAAGGTCCTCTACGGCCTGTAGCCAGCTTGTATTTTCATTTGGGGCTTTTGGTGCAGGAGTTCTGACCTCACAGTCCTCCTCCATGCTTTGAGTCTCTTTGCCCCTAAACTAGGAGTCCAATGTTGAACTTTCCTGTTTATTTTGTTTCCTTCGCCTAGACATATTGCCACTTAATTACTTGATTTTGGGGCTTGTTGCCATAGTAGGACTCTGCCACCAGACAGGGGAGCTTCTGTCCAAATGTGGGGTCTTCACAATTTCCGCCAGTTGTGTGGCCTCTGTAAAACCTCCACCCACTCTGGCAAGTTGGATACCCACCCCAAACTTCCCCTCCAGACCACAATCCAGATCCAGGCAGTTTAAAGCAAGAGCAATTAACCCCCAGATTGATTGCTGGATCTCCCTACAATTCGCAGACTAGGAGCTAGAGCCACTACTGAAGCTGCAAAATGGCTTCTTTGCAGCTGTTTCTTCAGCAGCTTTTCACCCCCAGGGGAGGCAGCCAGGTGTTCCCCAAATACTGGTCCCAAAGTCCATAGGGCACTAACCTCTCACGTTGTCCTAGGCATATCTGTGCTGATAATTCTGGAATCGCCACAATTGCTGGTGTTCTGGGGTCCCTGCAGCCGGCTCAAGGTCTGGCTGCCCTGGGGCTAAAACCGTAGACCTTGGCTCGGCTCTTTGCGCTGCACTGTTGGTTGGTTCCCAGTGCACTGTGCTGCTTGCTCTCAGAGCACTGCACTGGCTGCTTCCTGCAGGGCTGCTGGGCTGTCCTCAGCCAAAGGTTAGTTTCTCTGTGCCGTTCTGTGGGTGCTGTGGCTCCAGAAGTTGTTTGGAGTCCCCTTTCACATTATTTGAAATTTGGGGCAGAGCACATTGGAAATGCTATTTCTACTCCGCCATCTTGGCTCCGCCCCCTTGCCCTGATGTTTTAGAACCAGAGGGCAAACTAGAGGTTGAAAGAATTCACCAATCACCTCCTGAAAAAGATCCCCAAAAGAAAACTCCTAGGAATATTATAGACAGGTTCCAGAATTCCCAGATCAGGATGAGAATATTGCAAGCAGCCAGGAAGAAACAATTTGAATACTGTGGAAATGCAATCAGGATAACATAGGATCTGGAAGCTTCTACACTGAGGGATTGAAGGGCTTGGAATATGATATTCAGGAGGGCAAAGGACCTGGGATTAAAACAAAGAATCACCTACCCAGCCAAACAGTATCATATTTCAGGGGAAAATTTGGTCATTCAGTGGAATAGTGGACTTTCAAGCATTCTTGATGAAAAACCCAAAGTTGAATAGAAAATTTGACATTCAGATACAAGGAGCAAGAGATGCTTGAGTATGTAAACAGAAAAAAGAAATGATAATGAACTCATCAAAGTTGTACTATTTAAATTCCTACATGGAAAAATAATAACTTTAACTGATGAAACTTTTCTTAGTATGAAAATAGTTGAAGAAGGGTATAGGGGCATATGAATACATATGTGAATGTGTGTATATATGTTTACAAGTATACATAGATAGAGGACACAGGTCAAATTTAATAGGAAGGGATGATACTTAAAAGGTGAAGTTAAGAGGTGAGAGAGAAATATAATGAGAGGAAATGGGGAGAGACAGAATGGGGTAAACTCATAGAGAAGAGGCAAGGGAAAATGGTTACAAGGGAGGGGAAGAAAAGAAAAGAAAAGGCAAAACCTTATTCTCACTGAATTTGGATAAGGGAGAGAATGATATACATATTAAATAGAATATCTCACCCTTCAGGAGAGTAGGGTGAAGGGTACGAGAAGAGGGATGATGAAAGGGAGGGTGGGAAGGAAGGGGGGAGGGAGATTGAAAGCACCCACTTGTGAAAAGGGACAGGATCAAAGTAGGGAATAGACCAAGTGGGAGGTGGGATAAGAGGGAGGGTAATATATTCAGTCTTTTACAATATATCTACTATGGTAATATTTTGCATTGCTACACATGCACTACATATACTGAATTGCTTATCTTCCCAGTAAGGGTGGGTGACAAGGGAGGAAGGGAATGAATCTGGAATTCAAAATTTTAAAATCAAATGTGTAAAAATGTATAAATACTATTATTAATACTATTTTGCATATATTTGGGAAATGAGATGTACAGGTATTGGGGCACAGAGATTCACCTTGCCCTACTGGGAGAGTCAAGGGGGTATGGGAGAAGATAGGGAGAAATCAGATTCAATGAGGGAATATCCTGTGGGACTGATATTCTGGGGTGGGGGTAGGGAAATGATGGGGAAAAAAAGTTGTAACTCAAAACCTGGCAGAAATGAATGATTTAAAACACAATTTAATAAAGCATTTGGGGAAAAAAAGTTAGTCATTGCACACTATGACTGTTAAACTGTGTACAGTGTTCTAATGTTTCTGCTCATTTCATTCAGCATCAGTTCATATAAGTCTTTCCAGATTTTTCTGAATTCTGCATGCTCATCATTTCTTATAGCACAATAGCATTCCATTATATTCATATACCACAACTTGTTCAATCATTCCCTAATTGATGGGAATCCCCCAGTTTATAATTCTTGTCCACTACAAAAAGAGTTGCTATGAATATTTTTTTGCACATGGGTTCTTTTCCCATTTTTATGACCTCTTTGGGACACATCTCTAGAAGTAGTATTGCTGTATCAAAGGCTACATACATTTTATAGCCCTTCGCCATATGTACTATTTTTTCAACAAGTATTTGCTAAATAACCCCTATATGCAAGATGTTGTGCTATATGCTGGAAAACAAAGACAGAATGAACAAAAAAATCCTGTTCTAAGGAACAAGGAACTAATAATTTACTGGAAGCACCTATTTGAAATGAATTAAGGGGTTGATCACTAAAAAAAAAAAAAAAATACCCCCCTCCACCTTTCCAGTCTTTCTATAACTCAATTTCCAGCACAGACTCCTCCATCCAGTAACCTAGACTTCCTTTCTGTATCACCAAGGATTCACTCCATCTCTTAGTTCTGGGCATTTTCTCTGGCTGCCCTCCATGCCTAGAACCATCTTCCTCCATATTGTTGAATCCTGGTTTCCCTGGCAACATTTAAGTCTCAGACAAAATCCCACCTTCTACAGACAGCCTTTCCCACCCCTTCTTAATTCTAGTGCCTTCTCTCCTGTAATAATTTTATATTTTCCTGTATGTAGAATTTCCTGTAATTGAAATGGTACCTATTTGTTGACTCTTCCATTAAATTGTGAGCTTCTAGTGGGCAAGGATAGTCTTTTCCTTCTTTTTGGTACCCCTTAGTGTCTGTTATAGAGTAGACACTTAATGCTTATTGAATGCCTAGGCATGATATATTATATATACATATACATATACATACACACACATACATACCTACATATACACATACATAATATTGTATATTATACATTTACTGTGTGTATATAGTATAGAATACATATATGTATGCACATACACGTATATACACACATGTGCGAGTACATATATTTGCATAAACATATGTATGTAATTAGAATTATGTATATCTAAACACATATGTACACATATGAGTTTGTATATATATTATGTACATATGGATACACATATAGTCATGTGTATCTACATATCTACATACATATGTACATACACAGCATCCAAATATAGACATGCATGCATATACATGCATACACACATTTTATATACACACATTATATGTGTGTATGTATACACATATACATATATGTATATGCACACTCATACAAACACAAATACACACAGATTCTTCTTTTGATATGGGAGCAGTGCACTAGTGCTGTTGGGAGTCAGAAAGACCTTTGTTCCAATCTGACTTCAGACATTCACTAGTTGTGGTACCTTGGGAAAATAATGTACCTTCTCTGAACTGTAAAATGAATGATGAGCAGCTATGTGGGGCCCTAAAAAGAACACTCAGCCTGGAATCAAGGAGATTCATCTTCCTGAGTTCAAATCTGACCTCAGATACTTAGTTGTTGTGTGATTCTGGGCAAGTCTTTTAGCCCTGTTTGCCTTAGTTTTCTCATCTATAAAATGAGCTGCAGAAGGAAATGGCAAACAGCTCTATCTAGTATCTTTGCCAAGAAAACTCTAAATAGGTTCCCAAAGAGGCAGACATGACAAAGGACTCAACAACAATATGAAGGACATTCATAGGCCCTGTCTCCAAGGTAGTTTTCAGTACGGAGCAAGAAGAACTGTGGAAAGCACTTTGAAAATATTAAATCCTGTATCAATATCAGCTGTTATTATCCCTAGTAAAAGTTAAGTTTATGTTTGGGGGGAGCCAAAGATATAGCTTTTCTTAGAATGTTGACCCTGTGAACCTTCTTGCTTGTCTTACTGTTACTACCCCTCCTTATTCATTGTAAGGGCATGAAGCAAAACCTGCCTTTTGAATTGATCTGCCAAGATGAAGAGGTAATATGAAATAATATTGTATTATGTGGCTACTTTTCATTCTTCTTGATTTGGCTCTTACCAGTTGGTCCTAATATCATAACGAATGACTTTATTATTTTTGTGCCCTGAATCCTTGAAAATTGAAGAGCATATTAAAGAAAAAATAAATAAATAAATTTTGATTCTGATGATCTGCTCCTGGGGAAGGGAATGGGCTGCAAAGATATAGCATCTCCCTCTTCTTAAACCCAGACTGCAGAGGGCTTCTAAATCTGAAAACATTGGATTGATGAGCATTGCAAAGAGAAGCCTTCTGATAAGGATTAGCATTGCCCCTCCCACCCCCAGAAAAGCCTGAAAACTCAAGAGACAGGAAGTTTCTTATTGGAAACAATTATAATTCCCCTATTATAGTCATCTACCAAGAGGGCAAAGGCTTTGGGTCTAGCCCATTGATCACTTCCTCTTTGGTACTGATAGTCATGTCTAAACACCTCTGTCCTGGGTGTTTGCCTACATTCTTCTAATGGGACTAAGGATAAATTAAATGCAGGCAAAAAAAGAATGTGGTGCAAAGGCCCCCAAAATCTTGGCATACATTGGGCAAGATTTGAAAATGATATTTTCCTACAAACTCACAAGCTCTCCATATACTAGAGTCTTCAAGTCTTACCTATCCTATCTAATTGCCTACCCATATACTGGGGCAGCAAGGAAGACATCTTCCTGCGTTCAAATATGGCCTCATACATTTAACAGCTATGTAACTGGGGGGCAAGTTATTTAACCTTGTTTCCCTCAGTTTCTTACTGAGCTGAAGAAGAAGACGGAAAATAATTCCATTATTTCTGCCAAGAAAACCCCCAAAGGGGTCATAAAGAGTCAAACATGACTGAAAAACAACTAAGCAACAACTCCTGTACTATTCTTTCCATCATTTTTCAGCACTGTGCATATGCATATCTCTAAAAAGTAATATTACAAAGGTTTCTTATTATGATTTCCCTGTATCTTATGCCCTAGGCAATTGGCAATTCTGTCTAATCCTTTTCTGTTTTCTCTAATATACAGATAGTTAAAGAATGGTCCCAGTATAAGGAGATCCAGAGGTTATCCTCTAGCTGTTTTTTTTTTCCCCGCTATGTATAGTGGAAAAGTTAGCTTTATACTCCTTGCTTTACCATGAACTTTGTATACTACCTTGGGCAAGCTTCTTCAATGTTCTCCTTGCAAAAAGCAAAAGTAGTAGTTATCACTGAAATTTACATAACATGGCCCACCCAACAGTAGAGGTCACTACTGTATTTACCAAGCTGCTTCTTCCTTCTTTATCAGGAAGCTGGTCCCAGTAACCCTTAACTTCATCCTTGTATGTTTTCTTCCTTTCATAGTCTTAAAACTTAACTCTAAGATTCATATGGTCTTCAGATTTTTTAAATTTAATTTAATTTTTAATTTAATCTTTAATTTTAATTTTTAATTTAATTTGATTTTTTAAATTTTAATTTAATTTCAGATTTTAAATTTAAATGATAAATTTTGATTTAATTAATTTTAATTTAATAATTTTTAAATTTAGTCACAGAAATACAAAATCCCACATCTGAAAGTAACGTTACACATTTAGGAGAGATCATAAGTCATAATAGAGAGGGTCAACCTGCAGATTGTCATGAGCCTGTATTTCAGGGTGTTTTTTTTGCTTTTTGGAGAGGGGGAGGTAAGGCAGTTGGGTTTAAGTGACTTGACCAAGGTGACATGGCTAGTTTTGTGTTAAGTGTCTGAGGAAGAATTTGGACCCAGGTCTTCCTGACTCCCAGGCTGGTGATCTATTCATTGCACCACACAGCCACCCCAAGCCTTTCTTTCAAAATCTTTCTTCTCTAATCTTCACCTTTCCTTTCCATCCCTGGATTTATGTGGATTGATGTTTTCACCAACTCAATAGCTTAGTTCATTTTTCTCCACCCATTAGCAACTCCTGTTCACCATTCCACTAGTAATCACTAATTTACTAATTTACATCACTAATTTACATCTTCCAAGGACTTTAATTTATAAAACAATTAGAGTAGATAGAAGCAGAGGCATTACTCATATGTAACAGATATAAACCATACTTTCCTTGTGATCCTAGACCTAATCCTTCACAAAAGTGGAAACCCTTTCTGGCTTAAAGATTTTGTCCTTAGTCCCAGGAGCTGTTGCCTGTACCAAGCCCTGCATCATGAGATAATAGGAATCAATGTTCATGAACATCTTGGTCTTAACTCAGTACTTGATTGAGTCTATAGGAGAATTTGAGAGGAAGGGGGCACTCTCTTATTTGCAGCTAAATGTAAAGCAAGATATAGTATGACACAAAGTGACCCAGTTGCTATCACAGGCAACACCATCTGTGATTCATGTTAATTTATCTATATATCTCTATTCATTTATTCAGCAACAAAGTTTTTTATGGAATTTCTCCATATGGAGGAAGGCACGTACAGATATCAGCACCCCTTCAAAGGTAAATAGCATAAGGGAAGTGAAGGAGAGGAATCTATTATTAAACAATTGTTTCTCCCCTCTTACCCTCTCAAAGTCTATTCCACTTGGGCATTGAATCAGCCATGGGAAGTGCAATCAAAGCTGATCCTGGATTCGGATAGTACTTTAAATTAAGGTTTGTGAGCCAATTTATGTATTTTATGAACCACTAGTATTTAGGAAACCTAAGTGTTATTATCCCCATTTGCAGATGAAACAACTGGGACTCAGTTTGCAGATGTACAGAATCTCAGGGCTGGAAGGGACCTCAGAGACTATCTAGTCTAAATCACATTTGATTGAAAAACTTCTCTGTCACATGTCCAAAAGAAGCTATCCAGTCTCTTCTCAAAGTCTTCCATTGAAAGCAAACCCATTGCCCCCCTGAAACAGCCCATTCCATTTTGAAATAGCTCTGAATATTACACTTTTTTTGTTTTGGGTATTTTTTTGTTTTCCCTTATAGAATATTTAAATTGGCTTCTCTACACCTTGCTTGCCCATCTCTGTGCTACAAGTTAATGTCACTGGCAGTATTTGAAATCTAAGTCCTCCTCTATCAGGTCTTTCCTTATTTTAAGCTTGGTGTTCTTTCCATTACACCATTCTATGTCTCTTGGATACTTCAAAGGTCACTCCCTTTGAAGAGAAAATTCTCTGAAATTCTGCATTTCTATGATTATATTCAACACAAATAAATAAACTTGTGTACTGATGCCACATTTAAGTTATAAATCTGATGGCACCATAAATCCTAACATGGTCATCAAAACCTCATAACACTAGTAGTCAATTCTAAGAAAATGACAGGAAGAAAGTGTGATATAATTAGTAGAAGACTAAATGGTCTTTTTATATAAGGAATATTAGCAACATTCTACCATTGCTGTTCTTCTAACTTGAATATTCCATTTGACTGAGTGACTTCTCTCTCCCATCTTCACCTTGATTGGCTAAGACCTATCACCAAAATTGAGCTGAATGACCTTGATCGCCTTAACAAGAATATTTTATACTTTTATCATCAATTGCATCAATATATGGCTAAAACAAAACCCTATCTACTTCAACAGTAGAAAATTATTACATTAATCCATCAATAAACATTTATCAGGTGCCACCTATATACAAGACATTAAATGAAACAAAATCTTCCCCCAAGGCTCTTGCATTCTATTAGAGTTCTCATTATGTATGTAACCCTAGCTATACCAGAAGCCCAGTGTGGTGGAGATGAATGCTCTGTTCCTATTGAGGGGCAGGACTGAGTTGTCCAGACAGAGGGAGGCTCAGTCTTCTTCAAGCTTTCTTCAAGTTTCTCAGTCTCTTCAGAATTGTCAATATGGCTTATAGCTTCAAGAGAACAAATGGATTATGCCAAACCCATAGAAGTCATCTATAGCAAATTGCTTACTGTCTTAGGGATGGGGGAGGTAAGAGAGTGAGGAAAGGAGAAAATTTGGAACTCAAAATTTTTAAAAATGAATGTTCAAATCATCTTTGCATGTAATTTGGAAAAATAAAATATTATTTAAAGAAAAATCTCTCATCAACTATATGCTGAAAAGTTGTCTTCCCTCCTATTGAACATTCTAGCTCATACCTTAGTGATTTTGAATAGTTGATCCCCTGTGCTGCAAGCACCCCAGCATCCCCAGAGTGGCAGCCAACATAGATTCTTAGATATTCTTTTCTAAAGGAAAGCAACTCAAAATTGGTTAACAAACTTACTTTTATCAAACAAACATATATTACCTAGTTCATGAGGAAAGGTCAGCACTCCAGACTTCAGAGTATACAGACAGATCAAACAGACAGGCTTCCAAACTGTCCAACGATTATATCAATATCAAATCACAGTTACCAGAGAGGGAAGCATTAACATCTGGGTTTTCAAAGCCAGGGGGCTCTCAATGGCTGACAAAAGTGTCTCATCTGGTCAAATCACACAACACTTCTCAAAGTGAGCCCCAAAGCAAAGCCTCCCATCAGGGTTTATATAGCCTTCTCCTGGCTCAGAGAATGAAACCACCCTCTTGACCCACTGCCCAATCACACAGCATCAAGGTGTGGTCATTCCTGAAAACCAAGCCTCCTACCACAGGCTCCATGTGACCACATTCAGCCTATTAGGGGGCAGAGTATATTTTCAAATTAAAGAAGGTTCTCAGAGTCACTTAAGCCAATCAAAGGGCCTTAAGCCAATCAAAGGGCCTAAGGGCAGGGAAGATCTTCAAATCTGCATTTCCATTACCTGTGCCCACAAAGTTCTCATTCCACACTTCCACCTTTAAAATTCTCTAGCTTCCTGTAAAACATGGGTCAAATGTCATGTCCTCCATGGGGCCTCCCCTACTCCCTTGCTCTTAGTACTCCCCACCATTGCTTTCTATTTATTTGTACTTAGTTGTATGTGTACAAGGTGTTTCCTCAATAGAAGATAAAGTCCTTGAAGGCTAAAATTATTTTATGCCTGTAACCTCAGGACCTAATGCCATGCCCCAACATAACAGCTGGTGCTTAATAAATGCTCGTTGATTATTTTGGATTGATTAGTGGTGTAGAAGCAGCACAGAATGGTATCTAGCTTGACTCAAGTCCAACTTAATGCAGTCTGAAGTAAAGTCAGAGATTCTGAAGTGTGAAACGAATATCTTCAGAGGATCATAAGAGGGAAGCAGCAGAGAGAAACAAAGCAAGCAAATTTTACTGGGAAGAGGGCTTGGGGTGGGAGAGATGCCCACAAAACCAGGAAGAAGTCAGAGAGGATGAGTTCAGGTGAGCTCCATAGGGAGCCCTGGGAGAATCAGGCACCAAAGCTGGAGCATTTTTATCTGGATCGAGCAGGACCAGGCACCAGAAGAGAGTGGAGGACATGGCACAGATAAAGGTTTGGGGAATAGTTTGGATTCATGCTCGGGGATGAGGGAAGATTAGAGGCTGATTGATAGTTAAACTCTCCGCCACAGCAGGGAAAGTTGCTTTCAGCTGCTATGACTGGCCTTAGACAGGGTGACTCTGGGAAGGAAAGAAAGAAACAAGGATGTATGAAGTTCCTACTGTGTGACACGTACTGTGCTAAGCACTTTACAAAGATAAATCTCATATAATCCTTACAATAGCACTGAGAGGGAAATGTTTTTATTATCTCCATTTTATAGATGAGGAAACTGAGTCAGGAGAGGTGATATGATTGTCCGGGGTCCATAGCACCCACCATGTTCCAGGCACAGTGCTAAGTACTTTACAGTTTTTATGTCATTTGATCTTCACAACACTGGAAGGCAGGCTATCTTGTTTCCATTTTTGAGATGAAAAAACAGAGGCAAAGAGGCTAAGCAACTTGCCCAGGATCACACAAATAGTAAGCATCTGAAGCTGGATTTGAACTCAGGAAGACCTGAGTTCTAGGCTGGGTGTTATCGCTGTGCTACCTAGCTCCCTCAGGGGTTTTGAAACTCTTCTAAAGCTTCTTCACTTGACCAGCAAGGAGTCTATTGATCTATTAGAAGATTCTATCTTGTATATATACTGACTGATAACCATGTTCCCTAGCCTCACAATGTGTTGGACATTCATATATGACTATAAATTTCAGAAGAGGTAAAAATCTACAATGGCTAAGGGGATTTCCTCAAATGGAATACCCAAGACTGATGAAATCATAGCCCCCAAAATGTTTGAGTCACTCTGCTAAAAGCTTTCAGTATAAAGAAAAAAACTGAGTTGTCCTGTCCTTAAGAAACTTCCATGGCTCCCTGTAATTTTAAAATAGCTCCAGTATGTATTATCTAATTAATAAAAAATATTGATATTTATTTCAGCCTGGTATAAGTTTTTATTTTGAGAACCATTTTTTGAACTTTATGATTCTTGGTACTATTTGAATGCCTACTTATTAAACCACATCTGTATGTTGAGCAATATCAAATGATGAATTTTCTACTGTGGGGCAAAGCAAGTACCCTCCAGTGGCTCCAGTGTGAGCAATTGGCAATTATTCATGTCTGAGTTGCCTTTCTGCACAACTCACTTCCTATATGAGTTGAGCATATATGAGGCTAGCACTCTGTGCCAAGAAGACCTTTTATAAAACGAGTCATTTGCAAATGTCCGGATCTTTATGTGCTGTTCCTCGTTCTTTGCTCCCTTCCATTCCCCGACGGAGCAAGTTGAAGTCCATCTAGACAGATGTAGATATAGGCAGCCTTGCTATCCCAGCTATAATACCAGCTTCCTAAAGCTTTAGGGGAACATCATTTCTGAATTGTGGATAGTAATAAAAACAATACAAATGATAAAATTACAGGAGAAATATATTCTTTTCACATGGGAGGCACATGCTTATTAATTTAACATATCAGGTAACTAATATAATTAGAAATGAATTATACACAGTGGAAATGTATACCTGAAAAGCTGAAATTGAAATTTATTAAATCCAAATCCTAGTTTTAAATGTTCTAGAATATCCCATAATTTAAAGGAAAATTGTAATGATTTAAAAAAAAAATTTTGTAAATGCTTTGTAAGAACACTAGACTTGGAGACAGAGCCCTTTGGACTCAAATCTCAGTCCTGATCCTTATTACTTGTGTTTTTGAATAGGTCACTTCATCTCCCTTAATCTTAATTGCCTCATCTGGAAAGTGAGGATAATAAAGGTCACCTACCTCATAGCATTGTTGTGAGGAAAGAGTTTTGTAAACCTTAACTGTGCTGTATAAATGTGATTGTTTGTGTTGTAAGCTGATATACAATAGTGGGTCTTCTTAACATAGACCACACCTTTGTGGACAAGAGTTCAAATACATCAATGGGTCTATGATCTCAGGACATGATTAGTCTCTCTAATAATGCAGATCACAATCCTTCTACACTTGCACAACTTTCCAACCCTTGTCTATGTTGCCCTGTAAATTCACCAGATGAAGTCTACCTAATGTGATGGGCATTTTTATCATATTGCCATGACATGGTTTTGAAGGGATTATATCAATGGAATATTTGTTATCTCTTATTCTTGCCTTGTGAAAAGCCCATTAATCTTAATTTTGGTCAAACCTTTATCCAATGACTGTTTTCACGTTTCTTTTTTTTTTTTTTTTTTTTTGCGCTTTTTGGAGGGCAATTGGGGTTAAGTAATTTGCCCAAGGTCACATGGCTAGGTTTTTGTTTTTGTGTGCATTAAGTGTCTGAGGCCAGATCTGAATTCAGGTCCTTCTGACTCCAGGGCCGACGCTCTACTCACTGTGCCACCTAGCTGCCCCAACACATTATGTCTTTTATGTGATTCTTTATATAAAATGTACTGCAAACTGCCCCAAATCACCCTCCTTTGATTGACCCTCTACTTCAAATCTTTGCAAGATGTATTATTCTATGACTCATATTACTGGATAATTTTTAGGGAAAAGAACTTTGTAATTTCCTAAAAGTAATTCATCCTACTCTCCCCTACTCCTTTTTTAATTCTGGTAACAGCCCATTGTCTACTTTCAGCATCTGTCATGATATATGTACTCATGGAAGCATGTTACTGTTTGTTTATCCAACTACATTACAAATATGGACAACAAGGGGTGGCTAGGTGTCGCAGTGAGTAGAGTGTTGGCCCTGGGGTCAGAAGGACCTGAATTCAGATCTGGCCTCAGACATTTAATGCACACACAAGCAAAAACCTAGCCATGTGACCTTGGGCAAGTTACTTAACCCCAAATGCCCTCCAAAAAAAAAAAGCAAAATAACAAAACAAAACAAAACAAAACAAAATGGACAACAGGCATTTTTTAACAACTTGATTTTTCAAATCAAGGTAATTCTGTAAAATTCTTTTGAGTCTTTATGAATACCATTTGAGAAATTATGCAACAGCCAAAGTTTGATACAATTGGCACCATGACACCTGCAAAATGGAGCATCTAGAAGACCTTACCATAAGTAGGGAATTCCTTCTGGAAATGGGCATTGTACATGATCTCCTCCAAGATGATAGAGAATACTTTCAGTGAGTAATGAATCCCTGTTTGATGCTTCACTTAATGTTCATAATCAGGGGTTCCTGAAATAAATCTATATTTATTATTGTACCTTTTAAGGAATATTATAAGATTCTTTCATAGGTATGATGGACCCTTTTTGGGGGGAGAGTTTGTAAGACTGTTGTTTATTCTGCCATTTAAAAATTTTTGCTTCAGTGTGATTTAACCCACTGAAAGAAATATTCCAGCTAAAATACTCAGGTTAAATTTTAAATTAAACTTAAATGACTATCTAAATGATTATATGAAGCATTGGGTTACTAATTAATTCCAAAGTACATGAACATTTAGACACTTAGGTTTCGGTACATGAGATGTTAACTATTTAATATTCATCTTGATGAACTATTATAGAATTTCATTGCTTCCATATCCTCATCACATTGATTTCTTTGGCTGCTGTTTCTGCTAGCATCTCTGGTCAGAACATATATAACCTTCCTGCTAAAAGACATTTTTTTCTGGTAAGAGAAAGAGGGGAGTTTGGCAAAATTTTGTTTTGTAGTTTGCATCTCCCACTCCCCCTTCAATGCAGAATAGTCCAGATGTGGAAATAGCTTCCATAAATGTGAAGTGGTAACTCATCAGTAAATATTAGGAAGAAGTGTTAAGCATTGATTGTTTTCTCATAAATCCCTTATACCTGATGACAATTTAGGAATTGAAAGAAATTTGAAAATGGAGAGCTTTAAAGAGAGGCATCAAGTGCCCAAATTAATTTATTTTGGGAATTAATACTAAATGATTTCTTTATTCAAAGGGATCTCTAGAACCTCATCTCCATTTTTGTTTGGCAATTATTATCAAACTATTTGACTTTCCATTAAGTCTGTTGTTCCTTTTTAAAGTTCTACTTTCTGAGGACCTCTATTATCAAAATAGCAATATCACCATCAAAGCCAAAAAAAATAAATTCTTCCTAGATATTTACTAAACAAATTTTTGGTGAAGATCAAATGAGATAATATACAATATACTTAATATATTTAAAGCACAAGTATCTATGTAAAGGATGAATGATGCAAAAAAAGGAGAAAAAAATTTTAATTAATTAAAGATTAAAGAATTACTCAGAAAGGGACAGAGATAAGCAGGACAATTTTGTTAGTATCAAGTTAAATTTTATATACACACCTTGCACAAATACTGGATAATACATTGCAACTCAAAATTTCATATCGCATCTTTGCTTCTGTTCTTTGCTTATTGAAATATTTTGTTTTTCATTTTATTATCGCCATTTTACAAATGAGGCCGCTGGAATGGAGTAAGTTCCAATGACTTGCCCAGAGTCACACCATGCTTGTTCAAGGTAAGATTCTAATGTAAATCTTCTTGACTCCAAATCTGCCCTGGGATGCTCTGGGTCCAACACTAAGCATAGTCAGAGACATGAATAAGAAATGACCAGACCATGTGGGTAGTTCAAGGATGAACAGTGAACTCCATTTAATGATTCTTTGAACAAGGCTTTTTAAAGATCAAGAAGACAAGTGCTCTTATCAATAGCATAGTCTGTCATATCCTGGGCAATATTATCATCTTAATCTGTCATATCCTGGGCAATATTATCATCTTAATCTGTCATATCCTGGAAGTAGCTCAGAATTGGATAAGGCCATGTTATATTTATATTCATATATATATATATATATGTATATATATATATATGCCAAAAGAAGTGTGGAGAAACTTATATGAACTGATGCAAAGTAAAGTAATCAAAGCCAAGAAAAAATATAAAATGATATCAACAATACTATAATATAATATACTGCAATGAAATGCAATATAACATGCAATATATCTTATATATATGTAATTATGATTGAAGTATAAACATAAGCAAATGTTTATATAGATAAAATTAGCAATAAAGTAATAAAATATAAAATGATTATTACAATGATTAAAAGCACCACAAAACAATCAGAATGTTTTTCACAATTATAGATAATAAGTTTGTTTGCAAAGCAGAGTTATAATAAGACACCCCCCCATTCCTTTGCAAAGATCATTTTTTTTTAGATATTGATGAGTTTTATTGAATTATTCCTCTTTTTCCTTTTTGTTCTTTGTTGTTGTTGTAGTCATGGTTCTCACACTCTAATGGACTCCAAGAGTCATATAGATAAATCAGCAAGTCATATCAAATTGGATGAAAAAATACATCTTTCCTTTCTCTAAAGTTTGGTTTCCTTTATCATTCTATTTATTTCATTTAATCTATTTACAAACATTATTCTGAGGATTCCATAGGTTTCATCAAACTTCTAGAGTTCTCTGTGACATAAAAAATTAAGAATGCCATTTTAATATAAGTGATATCTCTAAGGGAAAGGAAGACGGAGGGGAACAGAGTCTAATCTGAATGATGTGAAAACAAAATACACCAATTAAAAAAACTGTTTCATTTAAAAAAGAAAATGTTCAACCAAATGATCTCTAATGTCCTTTTCAGTCATACTTCTTATGAAACTATAAAAATCACAGATATTTCAACATACAAAATAAGCATCCACCATCAATTCACCCTTGCAAAGCTGTGTCACCTCCTCCAAAGGCTTCTTTGTTGCCTCATCATAGTGTGGATTTGACCCTGGGTTCATACAAAGAATTCCACTGTCATGAACGCTCTTATCCAGAGGTATAATAAATGATTCTTTTTAATTATACTGAATTGTATTTGAAAATATTTTAGTCTAGCATACCGATGTACTATTTGTTTCCTGTAGGAAGACCAGTGTACTCATATTTAAGAGCCTCTTCAATAGATTGACTCTAGGATGAGAAAATTTTGGTCCACAATTCCCAGACATCATCTACTGAAGCCACAGAGGGGTCACAATGTGCATCAAAGGATAGAAGGCTCAATATTGATCAAAGCACAAGTCCTTGTATCCTTGGACCTTGGGGATGGAGAGGGAAATGTATTATAGGTATATTAGGGATCATCTAGTCTAATACCTTCATTTCACAGATGATGAAACCAAGGGTCAGACATGTTAAATGGCCTTCCAAAGCCACAAAGCTAATAAGTAGAATATTGATGTTTAGCAGTCAAATCTAACATACTTTCCACCTTTCTACCTCTGATTCATTTTGCAAATTTTACACCTCTTCCTGCATCCGTTAGTCCAGCTAAATTTGCCTTCTTCCCTATGAATTATATTCTATCTCTTCTTTTCTTGTCTTTTCAAAGCTTGTCCCCTGTGCCATAATATATTCCCTCCTCGCCCCTTCCTCTGAGAATCTCTAATTTTATTCAATACACAGCTCAAGGGACACCAACTATATGATGTCTCCTTAATCTTTTACCAAAGATTGCTTTGAATTTTTTTCTATATTATTATTTTGTATATACACATATGTGCACATGCACATACACATACACATTGCCTCCCTCTGAAGAATGTTAGTTTCTTGAAGACAAGAAAGATGTGATTTTTGCCCTTTTCTCAGAGGCTATGACTCTGGGGCTCTAGACTTCATTTTATTATAATTGTCCAGTTCACTTTTGAATCAAGGCCAATACTTGCTTTCTCATGGTTCTCCACAACATATAACACAGAGTACAATACAGAAACCTCTATCAGTACTGGCTTTGAATTCACTCATGTCCATGTAATTCATACATCATCATCCCTAATATATGAGTGTTTTTAAAAGTCCCATTCTTTCTAGCTTATTTGCTCTAAACCTGTACCCAAATGACACCTCAAAATGTGATTGATAACCTCATGATTAAGAGACACAAGTGTGAAAATCAATCACCCTGGTCTTTTGTTCTTTAGAATCAAGGGGCTGGCCTTTTTTTTTTTTCTTAACAAAACAGATAATTCAATCTTTTCCATGTACACATCACACCAGAAAAATCTACAATTCAAAATTCTTTTTAGCATAGTCATGGGGGCAGTACCAGACTCTTTGCCTGGAATGTGAGCAAATACTGTATTCTTGCTTTGTTCCTTGACAGTGATTTTCAATGTGCAGTAGGGGTGGGGGTGGCGGTTGGGGTGTGGGTTAGCCTGTGTTTGTTCACAGAGCTGACTTCATTGGAATGATCCTTTTTTTTCATAAATACACAAGAAATTAGATATTACAGGATCTAGCAGACAGGATATACACATAGTAGGCACTTTAATAATGCTGCTGAATTAAATTACAGCATATTGTGAAAAGAAACTCATGAAAAATGTTGAAAATAAAGTAAATCAATTAAGAAAATTGTAACTAGTAGTTCTTCAAATGTCTATGCACCTAATGATAAATGCTTCACTTCTATAATATATGCATGGAACTTTGTGATACATGATAGTATTTGATAGAGAAAAGACTTCACTATAAGAAGGATAATAGGAGAAGGGGTTAAGTCAGTGAAGAATTGAAAAGAACTCAATAAGGTAGGAGAGGAGTATAGTGTTTCAGGTATGCCCCATTCTCCAACCTACCCTCACTGGAAGAGGTTCTTAACCTTTCTTGTACCATGGACCCCTTTGGCAGACTAGGAAAGTCCATGACCCTGTTCTCAGAATAATTTGAAGTGCAAAAATTAAATATATAGAAAACAATATATTTAAATACAATTATAAAAATATTTTAAAATAAACTTTAAGATGTGGGTTCAAAACTTGGTTCTCATGCTACTTTTTTGACCATCTAAAAGTCATTTTATCTTTTTCAGTTTTAATTTCCTAATCTGTAAAACGGACATGATAATTTTTGCATCATCTTAGTTGGAGATAAGATAAAAACCATAAAGTTTAATACATATGCCATTTATTATTACCCCATGGCATCAACCATATTATAGTGAGACTCTTCTCATGCTCTAGCTTAAAACAACTTTCTTTTTGCTTTTTTTTTTTTGGAGGGCAATTGGGGTTAAGTGACTTGCCCAATGTCATATGGCTAGTTTTTGCGTTAAGTGTCTGAGGTCGGATTAGAACTCAGGTCCTCCTAACTCCAGGGCCGATGTTCTATTTACTGCTATTTACTGTTCTATTTACACCTAGCTGCCCATTAAAACAACTTTCAATAAAGATTTCAAATTATTTTCCAGAATGGCTTCTTTTATAATCCTTTATAAAAGACAGTTGCATAAGTGTTGCTCATTTCTTACAGATTAAAAAAACCTGTAAGTTTTTTTTTTTTAAAGTAATGTGGTATAAAGGAAAAAAATGTTAAGCTATGAATAAGAATACCTCAGTTCTAGTTCTGTATTTGGCCATTAGGTCTCATATCTCATATATATTTAAAATGACTTTCTAAAATCTCTAAGAATACAAGGCATTTCCCAACTGATAAATGGACAAAGTAGCCATGACATCTTAGAAAAGTCACACAATCTAACAAACTCTGACTTTCAAAATGACAGTGACATTCTATGTCATATCAGGGTTAGGAAGAGCAAATGTATCTATAGCTAGAAGAGACATTAGAGAAGATTTAGTTTCATGTGCTCATTTTATAGAAGAAACTAAGGCAAAGAAAGGTTGGGAAGGATCGTTCAGGGTCACACTGCTAAAGAGGTACTCTGAAGCCAGGTCTCCTGATTTTATAGCCACAGTGATCATTCCATGACAGCTCTCACCCTGTAAACTATGGAACCATCTATACATGCCCTGCATTCTTATCCCTTAAGTTAATGCCAAGGTAATGACAGGACAAGAATTGGGAATCTACTTGGTTGCCAATTTTCAGCTCTCTTCCCTGGGTGATGGTTTCTCTCTAAAATGAATGGTACAATTTAAAAGCTATTCTTCTAAAATTCTAAGTAGAAATAAGTTGCTGATACTAAAAATCTAATGATTTTGATCAAAGAAAAATTCCCCAAATCCCTAACATGTGTCTTCTTCCTGGTTACAAGAAAGATTTTTGCTAATTTGAATCCTTCAGTAAATTCTCAGTGTTTTACACAGAGTAAAGTTATTGCCTGATGGAGCTCAGCATGTTTGCCTTGAATGTGATTTTCAAATCTCTCAGGGTAACGTGTTCTTTACAAGGTCAAACTGACATGCTCAAAGCTGCTTGAATGAGTAATGGAGCAAGCCACAGAGGCTCTGTGCAGATCCCTCAATACAGCATGCCAGACTTGACATTGGAACGCAAAACAAAATCTGTCTCTGATTAGATGCAATTAAAATGTTTTATTTGTGTCAGCTAGGCACACAATGTCCCCCAACTATGTTATCTTAGAACAGCCTATATTATAAAACTTAGAGCAAAAAGGTAAGTCTCTAGACTACCCAAAACATACATATATATTTCAAAAGTTTGAAAGCTCATGAAAATTCAGTGATTAAATTTCTTCACTAAGTAGATAATTGATGATTCTTCCTCTGGGGACAACATTCATGTTGTCAATGTTAGAAAAAAAGTCTGTCCAATGCCCTTTAAATGGCAACAATGACATGGCGAACATGTGACGTTTGTCTGATTCTGTCCTCCGCTAAGGAATGTGTTTTTATTACACCATAATTATCAAGGTGGCCTAATGGATAGGGTACTGGTCCTGGAATAGAAAGCTCGTGGTGGTAGTGATGGGCAGTCATTTTTCAGTTGTGCCTGACTTTTTGTGACTCCATTTGGGTTTTCTTGGCAAAAATACCAGAGTGATTTGCCATTTCTTTCCCCAGCTCATTTTGCAGGTAAGGAAACTGGGACAAACAGGGTTAAGTGACTTGCCAAAGGTCACACAGCTAGTGAGTATCTGAGGTCAGATTTGAATTCAGGAAAATGATTCTTCATGACTCCAGGTCCAGTACTCTTTCCATTATATCATTAGCTGTCCAAGAAGTCAGGAGGACCTGTGGTCCAATCTACCTTAAGACACTTACTAGCTATGGGACAACTTAACCTCTGTCTCAGTTTCATCACCTTAAAATGGGAATAATAATAGCATCTACCTTATAGAGTTGTGAGGATTGAATAAGATAATATTTGGAAAGCACAATGCCTGACAGATATAGGCACTGTATAAATGCTAATTCTTCTTCCCTTTCCTTCCTTTTGCAAATATAAAATGGGATAGTTATTGTAAAGCTCTTAGCACATTGCCTGGAAAAATAATGGGCATTACATGTTAGATATCATTATCACCACCACCACCATCATCATCATCATCACCATCACATCATCATCCTCACCATTATCATCACTTTATCATACTAGACTCAGTCATACTTCACTTTACTTATGGTCCACCTACTCATTCAATGCTCTGCCATCATGCCTATATATGCTCTGTCGTTCCCTGTTCCCCTTTCAAGTCCTGAAACCAAAATGAAACTCATAGTTCCGTTGCTACTGGAAAGGAAGCATCAACATACTTCCTGTGACTCTATTCCTCATCCCTACAACTTTCTAAACCATAATACCCCTCTTGGATCCCACTGTCCTATATCTACTGTCTCCACAATTTGAATGCAAACATTTTAAGGGCAAAGATATTCTTCCCTTTAATATTTGTATCTCCTGTGCCCAATATAGTTTTTGGCATTAAGTCATTACTTACTGCACTCTTAAAAAATTCCTTTCATTCATTTCATTGGACATCATAGGGTCATAGGTTTCAAGCTATAAGGGACCTTGGAGCTCATATAATCCAGCTCCTTCATTTAGAGAGAATAAACTATCCTCCAGAAGTGAAGAGACTTACCAGAATTCACAGGGGGAGCAAGGAACAGTCAGGATTCAGCCCACAGCCTTGTTCCTCTGAATCATGGGACTCAACCATTTTCCTGAGGGAGTTGGAATTAAAAGTCTTGAAAGTCAAGTTAAATGTAAGTAACAGCACCCACCTTCTAAGTTTTGCATTTGACTCTTCGGGGTTTGAGGTCTCACCACATGGAATCTTGAGCTTCTATATCCACCCACAGTTTTCCCTTTAGGCATCTATGAGATTTCAGATTCTCCACCTCCAGGCCATGTGCACTACTTTCAGAAGGAGGGCTTTTAGTATACCCATGAAAGGTCAGCATTCAGGCACTTAGATCATGGCATCCACAGAGGTAGCATTACTAGGAATTAGAGACAATGATTGCAGGTGATCAAGCAACTGAGGCAGCATTGAATTCTGTTTAGATTGTTGATTGTAGAATTCAAAAGACTTAGGTTCCAAGTCTATGACACTTATTATGTGTCCACTTAGACAAGACATTTCATCTTTCTTAATTACAGTTTCTTCATGTCTAAAGTGGGGATAACAATACCTCTGGTTTCTACCTGATATACTTGTTATAAAATACAAATGAAATAGATAACGAGTTTTGTGAACTTTGATGTATACCATAAATATCATGTGTCATTCATTATTAAGGAATCCAGAAGAAGATTAATGAGTGTATCATGCCTGGGGAAGAATTAAAGGACCAGTCTCATTACCACTAAGAACATGGCCAAGGGCTCTTAGATTTACAGACAGCATGCATCAGAGAACAAGCTACCACAGAGACTCCAAAACCTGCCTATATCCCCTAAATATGCCTAATCCAACAGGTAACTCCAAAAATTCATCTATCCCCAATAGAACATATGTTTTATGACAGCTGGAACTGTTTCACTTTTATCTTTGTATCTTCAGTGCCTAGCCTGGCACATAGTAGGCATTTAATAAATATTGACTTATCAGTTGCTTAATAGATCAGTTCTGAGTTTAGCATGGTTAAGAGGAACTAGGGATATTAGTTTCTGTGGCATTTACAATGAAATGAAAAATGAACTTCTGTGCTTGTACTTATAACTAGGTCTTTCCTATGGTGCATTCTAAAACACTCAAATTACTAGTTCTATTATTTACCTTAGGCCCTCATATTCCCAAGCACTTTAAATTAAGGTTTAACACTGAAATGGGAAACTAACAGTGAAAAACAAGGCAAAAGAAGATGGGTCAAGGAAAGATATATACCTGAAGGGGCCTGAAAGGGCTCATTCCATTCTGGCTTCTCTTTCATCTAATTCTGTACTCGTCATCTTCATAGTATATATGATGTCAGGAATGACAGATAGGAAGAATTGAGACAACGACTAGAATCCTTGAAGGAAGTGATGCAGAGGAAGCAGAACAGAGCCACCAGAAGGGCAGACTCAATGAATGAGACAAGACAAATCAAGGTAATGTGGAGAGACAGCAAATGGTGCCTCTCAGACTTACAGTGGTGAAGGTTATACCCACACTGTTAAATCTTATCCTTCCTTTCTACTAATCATAACAGATAATCAAACTATTTACTCGGAGAATGTGCTTTGTAAAGACATTTGAGTAGTTGTTGGTATCTGTTTTGTCAAGACCAAATTTTAGGTATTAGCTATGTGACCCTGGTCAAGTCACTTAATTCTGTTTATAAGGAAATAGTAAGCCATTCCAGTATCTTTGCCAAATACACACACACACACACACACACACACACACACACACACACATACACACACACGCATTCATAAAAATTTGGACATGACTAAAAAACAATGAAAAAGAAATAAAAAATTATATATATATTTAAATATACATACACACATATACATATGTTTATATGCATATGTAACATACATATAAGTTTGTATATACAAAATTATTATATATGTAGGTACACACAAATATGTATTTGCATATATATGATAAATATTATATGACAGATATATATATACATACACACACTCACATACACACACACACACACACACACACACACATATATATACTAGTGCACGTATACAAATATATCTCCATCTATGTATCTATCTATCCACTTATGACTAAATACCAGTATATATTTGAGCAGAGGCTTTTGCACTACCTCTACCAGAAACTGAAAAAGTGAAATCTAAGCTGTCATACAAGATCTTTTCTAAGTCTAATGGAGCCTAGGACACCTTCTCAGAATAATGTTTCTAAATGCATACAATAATATACATAAGAATACAAAAGAAATCACTTTTATTGAAATGAAGATACTGTTTAAGATTCCCCTGAAATGTCTTCCTGGATCCTTTGAAGGTCTACAGAGCTCTGATAAAGGACCCTTGCTCCAGGCTGTGGTCTCAGGGCTGACTTTTGTCCCTTCACAGCCTTAACCTGATTCTCCTTGTCAGTGAGTTTCTGGCAGGATCACCTTCACCCAAGCATTCCAAGTGCAGAATATGCTCCAGTCTGAGTAATCCTGGGTCACAAACTATCTGCATGACATCAGATCACAAGGACACTGCATTTTTCTAGGTATTGGCAGCCTAGGGCTTACTCAATCTATCCCAGCCTTGGGAGTTCTTCCTAATCCATTTCTCATTCTATTTTACCCCTGGACAATGAAGAAGCAAAGTTCAAACTAACTTGTTTTCTAAGCTAGTATTTATATAGTACCTACTATGTGTTATTCACTGTGTTAAGAATTTTACAAATATCGATCTTCACCACAGTTCTTCAAAGTATACACTGTTATTATCCCAATTCTATACATTAGGAAACTGAGGCAGAGGTTAAGTGGCTTACCCATGGCTAGCAATGTCTGAGGCCAGATTTGAACTCAGGTCTTCCTGACTTCTGACACAGTTCTCTATACAGTGTACCACCTACCAGGAGGATTCTCATCCCCAAATTTATAATTATTTCCAAAATTAGTTTTTTTCTTTTTCAAACTTCCTTATTACTATGGAAGATAGGACCAACTGTCCAGTCACTGAGGTTCACAACCTTGCTGTTATCCTTGTCTCATTTACCCCCATATGTAATCAGTTGCCAAATATTATCAATTCTACTTTTATAACATATGTCTTCTACATCTCTTTTTCTCCACTCACATAGACACTTTCCTAATTCAGGCCTTGAGCTCCTTGAGAATAGGAATTATTTCATTCTTTACTTTTATATTGCTAGCCCTGGCACATAATAGGCATTTAGTAAATGACTGCAGAGTGACCATTTTTTATTGGTATATTTAGTACAGTAGCCTTCCTAATTGATCTCCCTGCCTTAAGCCCCGTACCCCTCCACTCTAATTTATCCTCCATACAGTTTCAGAATTTCTCTAAAATACAGGCCTGACGATGTCACCCTTCTATTCTTTTTCTTTTATACACAGACACAGACACACACACACACACATACAAACACACACACATATATATATATATATATATGTACAGATAGAGATATCTATGTGTATATGAAATAAATATATATAATACATATATTCATATACTATACATATATAATTTTCCAACTAATAATGTTAAAACGTTTTTTTTTAACATTTGGCGATTTTGTTAATAAAATATCAATGGCTCCCTTTTACCTAAAGGAATCAAAATAAATTGTCATTTAAAGCTATTCACCTCATCCATTCCTATCTTTCCAGTCTCATTATATATTACTCCCCTCCATTTACCCCCACTGTCCAAAATTTTACCTTCTTTTCCTCAAACAGAATACTACATCTCCCGTATTAATGCCTTTTTATTGGCTAGTCCTCATGCCTGGAATGCTCTCCCTTCTCACCTTTGACTCTTGGAATCTCTGCTTTCCTTTTAGACTCAGCTCAAGAGATACTCTTGAAGAGGCTCTCCCTGCTGCTGCAGTCTTTCTAGTTATTTATCTGCTAGCCATCTTCCTCATTTTTATGTAAGCTCCCTGAGGGCAGTTGCTATTTAGATTCTGCCTATTGCATAGCAAAAACTTAATAAATGATTGTTGATTAATGGATTAATTCTCAAGTTGCTCCTGCTCTACTTAGCTTCCTGCCCCCCAACCCCACCTTCACATACCCCAGGATGCTCAGCTCTCATTCTCTCTCATATTCATTAACTTAGTTTTTAGTTTCCCAGATTGCTCATAGGTCTCCCTTTTCCCTAAATTGCTTTATCCACAGCTTTTCCTCCACTATCTAGCATTGCACCAGATCGTTTCCAAACCCCCAAATGGATATTTACAAGATTTCTTCATAGATGCAGGTTATACAAATTATTTCTTTTCTCCAACAGAAGGCTTATATGAATTCCCACATAATAGAATTAACATTTCATTTCATGGTCTCTCCTCTAATTATCCACAGTGAGCAATTTCATATTTTATTGCAGACTACTCCATTTTTTGATATTATGAGACTTGATATTTCTGGCTTATCACTATGGTGAGTAGAGAATTGAACTGGGAGTCAACAAGATCTGTATCCCCATCCTATTCCTGAGTACTATATGACCACAGCCAGGAAATTATGTAACAGAGAAGTGAGTTTACCTTATCTATAAGGGGAATGTAATAATGCCTAAAAAGTATATATCACTAACAGCTGTTGTCAAGCTCAAAGGAAATGTTGTGGTCAGTAGAAGTAATAATGATTGTTATCATTATTACAGTTATTATAATTATTCAATCAAATCTATTTGGTGATAAAATAATAAGTCTTTTATTGACCAAGAAGGGGCCAAAGGAGGCAAAATAAAGCCAAATATAGGTCCTTGGTGTATTAAGATTGGCAAAGAAGGGGGCGGAGCCAAGATGGCGGAGTAGAAACAGCTCGTCCAAGCCTCTCTGCCCCCAGATTCTCCACAAACTATGTAAAAAAAGGACTCTGAAAAACTTCTGGAGCCCCAGCACCCACAGAACGACACAGAGAAGCTAACCTCCTGCTGAGGACAGGCCAGCACTATGCAGGAAGGACCAGCACAGCGGTCTGGGAGCCGGCAGCGCGCAGAGCACAGAGCGCAGGAGCTGAGCCGAGCCGAGCCCAGGTCCACGTGAGCCGAGGTTTTAACCCCAGGGCGGCAGGGCCAGCAGCCAGCTGGAGGAACCCCAGAACACCAGGAACTGTGGAGACTCCAGAATTATCAACATAGACTTGCCTAGGACAAAGTAAGAGGTTAGTGTCCTATGGACTTTGGGACCTGTATTTGGGGAATGCGTCAGCTCCCTCCCCTGGGGGCTAGAAGCCGCTGAGGAGACACGCCATTTTGTAGTTTTCAGAGGCAGTTCCGGCTCCCAGCCTGCAAATTGTGGGGAGATCCAGCGATCAGTCTTGTGGGGTAATCGCTCTTGCTTTAACCTCCCTGGATCTGGATTGTGATCTAGGGTGGAAGTTGTGGGTGGGTTTATAGCTTGCCAGAAACGGAAGTTGCCCCCCACACGTTCGGGACGAAAATTCCTCTATCTGGCCTTAAAGCCATAGTGTGGCAACAAGCCCAAAAGTCAAGCAATTAAGTGGCAACATGCCAAGGCAAAGGAAACAGAAAAATGCAACCCTAGACTCCTATTTTGGGGGCATAGAGCGGGAAAAGGACTGTGAGGTCAGAAGTCCTGCTCCAAAAGCCCCAGGGGAAAACATGAGTGGGTTGCAGGCCATAGAGGACCTTAAGAAGGACTTTAAAAATCAAATAAGAGAAGTGAAGGAAAAATTAGAAAGAGAAATGAGAAGGATGCAGGACAAGTATGAAATGAGGGTCAACAGCCTGACTGAGGAAAACAACACCTTAAAAAATAGACTAACTCAAATGGCAAAGGAGGCCCAAAAGGGCAATGAGGAGAAGAATGCCTTAAAAAGTCGAATTTGCCAGATGGAAAAAGAATCTCAAAAGTTCACTGAGGAGATTCATTCCTTCAGAGTTGGACTGGAGCAAATGGAAGCTAATGACTTTATGAGAAATCAAGATGCTGTTAAGCAGATCCAAACAAATGAAAGATTAGAAGGCAATGTGAAATATCTCATGGGAAAAACCACTGACCTGGAAAATAGATCCAGGAGAGACAATGTAAAAATTATTGGACTACCTGAAAGCCATGATCAAAGAAAGAACCTAGAAATCACCCTTCAGGAAATTCTCAAGGAAAACTGCCCTGATGTTTTAGATCCAGAGGGCAAAATAGAGGTTGAAAGAATCCACCGATCACCTCCTGAAAAAGATCCCAAAAAGAAAACTCCCAGGAATATTATAGCCAGGTTCCAGAATCCCCAGATCAAGGAGAAAATACTACAAGCAGCCAGGAAGAAACAATTTCAATATTGTGGAAACACAATCAGAATAGCCCAGGACCTGGCAGCTTCTACACTGAGGGATCGAAGGGCATGGAATATGATATTCCAGAGGGCAAAAGAACTGGGAATGAACCCAAGGGTCACCTACCCAGCAAAACTGAGTATTTTGTTTCAGGGGAAAATATGGTCATTCAGTGGAATAGAGGACTTTCAAGCATTCTTGAGGAAAAAACCAGAATTGAATAGAAAATTTGACATCCAGATACAAGAAGGAAGAGATGCCTGAGAAGGTAATCAGGGAAAAGAAATCAAAAGGAACTTATCAAAGTTGAACTATTTACATTCCTATATGGAAAAGCAATAACTGTGACTGATGATATCTTTCTCACTATGAAAATTATGGAAGAAGGGGGTGTGGTCATATGAATACATATGTGAATGTGTGTGTATATGGTTACAGTTATATATGGATAGAGGGCATAGGTTGAATTTGTTGGGAAGGGAGAATACTCAAGGGATGAAATTATGAGGTGAGAGAGGAAAGTGGCAAGAGGAGATGGGGAGAGACAGGGTAGGGTAAACTATCTCATGTAGAAGAAGCAAGGGGAAGTGGTTGCAAAGGATGGGGAGAATAAGGAAGGCTAAAAAGACAAAACCACATTCCCACTGAATTTGGTTCAGGGAGAAAATGACATACATACTAAATGGGATATCTCAACCTGCAGCAGGATAGGGGGAAGGGGGATGAGAGGAGGGATGATGGATAGGAGGGCATCCTTGGGCTGAGGGGAGGTTGGAAGTACCCACTATAGAAGAGGGACGGGATCATGTAGGGAATGGACCAGGTGGGGGGTGGGATGAATGGGAGGGAATTATAAGCAGCCTTGTACAATATATCTACTATGATAATGTTTTGCATAGCTAGACATGTACAACATATACTGAATTACTTATCTCCCAAGAGGGAATGGGTGACAAGGGAGGAAGGAAATGGATCTGAAATTCGAGGTCTTAACATTAAATGTTTCAAATATATATATAAATACTATTATTAATACTCTTTTGCCTATAATTGGGAGATAAGATGTGCAGGCATTGGGACACAAAGATTCATCTTCCTCTAATGGAAAAGTCGATGGGGGTATGGGAGAAAGTATGGGAGAGAGCAGATTGGAGGAAGTGATATCTTGTGGGACTGCTATTCTGGGAGGTTGGGTAGGGGAATAATGGGGGGAAAATGATTGTAACTCAAAATCTGGCGGAAATGAATGATGTAAAACAGAAGTTAATAAAGTATTTGTTTAAAAAAAAAAAAGATTGGCAAAGAAGTGACCAGAAATCTTTTATTTTTCCTTCCATTAGAGTCTTTTCCTCACTCTTTCTTCAAGGAGTTGGAAACATCATCTGGCCTTGTATCCAGGTAGGCTTTGCTGAGATTTGGGCTGGAATTATTCTTAATCATTGCCATTCTCTTTCTAATAATAATTATGTACCTTTGAATTTTATGGTTCTGGTTAAAGAATTCACATCTCATTATATATGAATCATTTTGTCTTCAAAGGATGCTATGTTTTAGGAAAAAACATTTTTGATAAGCTGAAGGGTGTACAGAATGAAACTACAATGATAGGAAGGGTCCTGATTTAGCACCAGTTGAAGGGACAGAGGATGTTTAGCCTGGAGAAGAGACACTGAGTGGGAAATACAATATTGGTCTTTACATATTTGAAGGGCTTTCTCATGGAAGATGTAACAAACTGTCTCTTCTTTAAAAATGATAGATTTTTTTTTAAACAAATGCTTTATTAACTTCTGTTTTGCATCATTCATTTCCGCCAGATTTTGAGTTACAATCATTTTCCCCCCATTATTCCCCTACCCAATCTCCCAGAATAGTAGTCCCACAAGATATCACTTCCTCCAATCTGCTCTCTCTCATACCTTCTCCCATACCCCCATCGACTTTTCCATTAGAGGAAGGTGAATCTTTGTGTCCCAATGCCTGCACATCTTATCTCCCTATTACAAGCGAAAGAGTATTACTAATAGTATTTATATATATTTGAAACATTTAATGTTACGACCTCTAATTTCAGATCCATTTCCTTCCTCCCTTGTCACCCATTCCTTCTTGGGAGATAAGCAATTCAGTATATGTTGTACATGTCTAGCTATGCAAAACATTATCATAGTAGATATATTGTACAAGGCTGCTTATAATTCCCTCCCACTCATCCTACCCCCCACCTGGTCCATTCCCTACATGATCCTGTCCCTCTTCTATAGTGGGTACTTCCAACCTCCCCTCACCCCAAGGATGCCCTCCCATCCATCATCCCTCCTCTCATCCCCCTTCTCCCTATCCTGCTGCAGGTTGAGATATCCCATTTAGTATGTATGTCATTTTCTCCCTGAACCAAATTCAATGGGAATGTGGTTTTGTCTTTTTAGCCTTCCTTATTCTCCCCATCCTTTGCAACCACTTCCCCTTGCTTCTTCTACATGAGATAGTTTACCCTACCCTGTCTCTCCCCATCTCCTCTTGCCACTTTCCTCTCTCACCTCATAATTTCATCCCTTGAGTATTCTCCCTTCCCAACAAATTCAACCTATGCCCTCTATCCATATAATTGTAACCATATACACACACATTCACATATGTATTCATATGACCACACCCCTTCTTCCATTATTTTCATAGTGAGAAAGATATCATCAGTCACAGTTATTGCTTTTCCATATAGGAATGTAAATAGTTCAACTTTGATAAGTTCCTTTTGATTTCTTTTCCCTGATTACCTTCTCAGGCATCTCTTGCTTCTTGTGTCTGGATGTCAAATTTTCTATTCAACTCTGGTTTTTCCCTCAAGAATGCTTGAAAGTCCTCTATTCCACTGAATGACCATATTTTCCCCTGAAACAAAATACTCAGTTTTGCTGGGTAGGTGACCCTTGGGTTCATTCCCAGCTCTTTTGCCCTCTGGAATATCATATTCCATGCCCTTCGATCCCTCAGTGTAGAAGCTGCCAGGTCCTGGCCATTCTGATTGCGTTTCCACAATATTGAAATTGTTTCTTCCTGGCTGCTTGGAGTATTTTCTCCTTGATCTGGGGATTCTGGAACCTGGCTATAATATTCCTGGGAGTTTTCTTTTTGGGATCTTTTTCAGGAGGTGATCGGTGGATTCTTTCAACCTCTATTTTGCCCTCTGGATCTAAAACATCAGGGCAGTTTTCCTTGAGAATTTCTTGAAGGGTGATTTCTAGGTTCTTTCTTGATCATGGCTTTCAGGTAGTCCAATAATTTTTAAATTGTCTCTCCTGGATCTATTCTCCAGGTCAGTGGTTTTTCCCATGAGATATTTCACATTGCCTTCTAATCTTTCGTTTGTTTGGATCTGCTTAACAGCATCTTGATTTCTCATAAAGTCACTAGCTTCCATTTGCTCCAGTCTAACTCTGACGGAATGAATCTCCTCAGTGAACTTTTGAGATTCTTTTTCCATCTGGCAAATTCGACTTTTTAAGGCATTCTTCTCCTCATTGCCCTTTTGGGCCTCCTTTGCCTTTTGAGCTAGTCTATTTTTTAAGGTGTTGTTTTCCTCAGTCAGGCTGTTGACCCTCATTTCATACTTTTCCTGCATCCTTCTCATTTCTCTTTCCAATTTTTCCTCCACTTCTCTTATTTGATTTTTAAAGTCCTTCTTAAGGTCCTCTATGGCCTGCAACCCGTTCATGTTTTCCCCTGGGGCTTTTGGAGCAGGACTTCTGACCTCACAGTCCTTTTCCCGCTCTATGCCCCCAAAATAGGAGTCTAGGGTTGCATTTTTCTGTTTCCTTTGCCTTGGCATGTTGCCACTTAATTGCTTGACTTTTGGGCTTGTTGCCACACTATGGCTTTAAGGCCAGCTAGAGGAATTTTTGTCCCGAACGTGTGGGGGGCAACTTCCGTTTCTGGCAAGCTGTAAACCCACCCACAATTCCACCCTAGATCACAATCCAGATCCAGGGAGGTTAAAGCAAGAGCGATTACCCCCAAGACTGATCGCTGGATCTCCCCACGATTTGTAGGCTGGGAGCCCGAGCTGCCTCTGAAAACTACAAAATGGCGTGTCTCCTCAGCGGCTTCTAGCCCCCAGGGGAGGGAGCTGACGCATTCCCCAAATACAGGCCCCAAAGTCCATAGGACACTAACCTCTTACTTTGTCCTAGGCATGTCTATCTTGATAATTCTGGAATCGCCACAGCTCCTGGTGTTCTGGGGTTCCTCCAGCCGGCTGCTGGCCCTGCCTCCCTGGAGCTAAAACCTCGGCTCATGCGGACCTGGGCTTGGCTCGGCTCCTGCGATCTGCGCGCTGCCGGCTCCCAGACCGCTGCACTGGTCCTTCCTGCAGGTCTGCTGGGCTGTCCTCAGCGAGAGGTTAGCTTCTCTGTGTCGTTCTGTGGGTGCTGGGGCTCCAGAAGTTGTTCACAGTCCTTTTTTACATAGTTTGTGGGGAATCTGGGGGCAGAGAGGCTTGGAAGAGCTGTTTCTACTCCGCCATCTTGGCTCCGCCCCCCAAAAATGATAGATTTTAATGAACCAAAGTAAGTCTTCTATTCATTTGTTATCAGGTTTAGGTTTCAGAACACTTATTTTCCATTAAAATAAATAATCTTCAGTGACTAGGTGTCATAGTGGATAAAATGCTGGAGTCCTAAAGACCAGAGTTGAAAACCAGCCTGAAATATTTACTATGTAACCCTGGGAAAGTTACTTGACTTCTGCCTCAGTTTCTTCAATTGTCATATGGGAATAATAATAGCATCAACCTCACAGTTATGCTAATTAAGTGATAAGATCTATGTAAAGGACTAATTATGTGCATAGGTGTTTGTTATTAATCATTAGAAGGCAGAACTAGGCAAAGGAATGGGATAAGCAGTCATATAGCACCTACCATGTGCTAGGACCTGTCCTAAATGTTTTTTCATAAATATTCTCTCATTTGATCTTCACAAACATCTGGGGAGATAGGTGCTGTTTTTATGGCTATATTACAGTCAAAGAAACTGAGGTAAGCACAGGTTAAGTGACTTTCCTAGAGTCATACAAATAGTAATTGTCTAGGGTCAAATTTGAACTCAGATCTTACTGACTTCAGACCCAATATTCTATCCACACTGTTCCATCAGCAGCCTCAGAACTAAAACCAATGCAAGGGATTTACAAAGAGCCAGAGTTATGTTTGCTTAAACTCCCTCACAGTTAGTTACCCAAAAGTGGAATGGGCTGCCTCAGAGGACAGTGAGTTCCTCCTGAGTAGAGGTCTGTAAGCAAAGGCTGAATCACTCATGCAATATATTGTAGAGAACAATATAATTGTGATAAAGGATCTATTAGCTGGCCTTCAAGGTCCTTTCCAATACTGAGATTTTCTGAATTGTTTCTGAATAAAAGAGATGCTTGTCTTTGAACTATAACCACTAACAAAAATTGAGGTTCTAATAAAAAAATCTGTCACCTGAAACACGATCTTGTTTACAAATGAATAAAGGATTTGTTTTAGTTAATTAAAATGAATCATTTAAAATACCATAGCAAGATCCATTTCAAATCTTCCTGAAACACAGCATACAGAATACTTTAACTTTAGTAACATACTCCATAACTCCAGAGTCCTGAATATGATTTAAATAAAATGTATTCTAGAAAGTGAAGGGAGCATTTATTCTGAAATAGACCCCCCTCTTCCCACAGCCCATCTATTACTCTTAAAGAAAGATCATAGGAGACCCATGTGTTCCCGTAGAGAGTTTTATGGTCTATGAGAACGTTGTAAATGTTAAGTTATTGTTCATGTATATGAGCTTCAATAACTCAATACTGCAAGGAATTGTCATTTAAAGATATTTTTTTTTTAGTTTACAGCATTCAGTTCCATAATCCCTTGAGTTCCAAATTTTGTCTCCCTCCCTCTCCCCCTCCTCCCCACCATAGCTGCATTCAATCAAATGTAGGTTCTACAGATGTCTTCACATTAAACATTGGTCAAGTTGTAAAGAAGGGTTATAAGCAATGGAGTGAGCAATGAGAAAGAAGGGACAGAACAAACACAAAAGAGAGAGAAAGTAGTTTGCTTCAATCTGTATTCAGACTCTGTAGTTCTTTCTCTGGATGTGAATATCCCTTTCCATCATTAGTCTTTTGTAGTTGTCTTCTAACCTTGCATTTCTGAGAGGAGCCAGTCTATCAAAGTTAGTTGTCACAGAAACGATGTGTCTGTAATCATGTATAAAGCTCTCCTGGTTCACTCTCCTCACTCAGCATCAGTTTATATAAGTCTCTCCAGGCTATTATGAATTCCGTCTGCTCCTCATTTCTTATAGCACAGTAGTATTCCATTACATTCATATACCACAACTTGTTTAGTCATTCCCCAGGTGATGGGCATCCCCTTGATTTCCGATTCTTTGCCACCATGAAAAGAAGTGCTATAAATATTTTTGTACATATGGGTCTTCTTCCCACATGTATGATCTCTTTGGAATACAGCCCTAGAAGTGGTATTGCTGGATCAGATGGTATGCACATTTTATAGCCCTTTTGGGCATAGTAAAAAATTGTCATTTCATCGGGGTGGATATTCTCTGAATAATATAGATTGAAATAATTTTACAACTCAGGTGATGGGCATTGGCAGTTGCTATGGTAGAAAGACAAATTATGCCATGGCCAATACATGAGCATCTCTGAACTTAGGCTAATTCTTAGATGACAGATATACTATCCATTTCTAGCCCATATCTAAAGCCATTCCATCATGGTAGAAGCTTTCAAGGCTTCAGGCATTGTTGGTATAGCCTTTGAGAACACACAATTACCATTACACAAAAAAGAGATGCTAAAATAGGCCTTTAGGGTGGAAACTAGTAATAATTAACAAATTACATTTATTTAGTGTTTTAAAGCTAAGTGACAATGTTAATTCATGATCATACATACAATTACTAAATGTCAGAGCCAGTATTTAGCCCAAAGTCTCCAGTCTCCATTGCTCTCTCAGCTCTCTACAATGCCAAGTGAATGACTCATTCTCCATAGACTAGGTTCCTGGGGAAGTGTGATTTACTCCTTGAGCACCCTCTTTCATTTACAAGTGGTATGGGAACGACTTAAAAGGCCAGTACAGAGATGCTGATACAAGTTGAACCTTACCTCATTTGTAGGCAGGATATTTTAGTATACTTAGTATGGGTACCCAATGCCTTGAACGGCTGTTTAAGTCTGTTTTATGCACCTGAACCTTCCCTAATCTTCTCCTACTCAACTGTTCCATATTATTCCTTTGTTCCAGGAATTCTTTCTCATAGGGAATCTACTATCTGTATCTGTTGTCAACGATGTTTTGGCTACTGCCAACAATACTAAAATCTAGAATCCTTTTTTCTCTCTCCACTTTTCCCTTGTGGTTTGATCTACTATTGATACGGTCATGCTTTATAGTTTTCCAATGAAAAGACCAGACTTTCATAGACAATGCCAAATAGTCATATCTGTTCTTTCCTTCCATGTAGATCGGAGGTGTCAAACACAAGCCAATGGGAAAACACTCCTCCTGAGCGAGCCAGAACAAAATTAACATGTGATTAGGAAATATTTAACTAACTCAAAATATGGTAAAACATACATGTTAGTGTATTGTTTTCTAAGCCAATATCTGGCCACAGGGGCTCCCATCTATGGTTTAATGGTCCTTGCTTTGACATGACTTTGACATCACTAACTTAGGCCAATGGCCTAATTCAAGTAAATTTTGAAGTCTTTGACTCTTCTTTACTAAGCTCTTTTTTCATGCGATATGCAGAGACCCTTTCTTTGTCATTAAAGATTCGTGTTTAATTCTCCCCCCACTCCCTTCATTTTTTCTAGAACAATACCCTTTCAGGGTGCATAAAGTCTTTGTGAGGTTATTTCAGATAGATGAAGTTAAAAATCTACCAAAAATTTCATTCCCTTGGAATATAAAAGTAAAATATATCTAATTGTCTCAGAAATGAGTCATTTCTTAAGAATATTACACTTGACATTGACACTTTCAACTTGTTTTATAATGAATCAATCTATATTGTTGTATTTAAGAGAAAATAAAAGCAAGGTTAGTGATTTATTTCTTCTTAAGAAAGGAAGATTCAGAAAGACTATTTTTTCCCATGGCCAAACCAGAAGTTAGAAGGAGTGCCAGGACTGAAGTCAGATTTCCTGACTCACTGGGCTGTGGATCATTGAGGCCTCCCAGGGTCAAGGGTGGAGGTAGAGAGAATGAATTTGTATTCTGGAATCAATTTTCCAGATGTTCTACTATGTTTTAAAGGCAAAGCAAAATGACACTGGAGATGAGTTGGCACATAAATTTGTGATGACAATAAGAATCATTGATTAATAGTACCTAAGATTTAGCTGAGAGGTTGCAGTATCAAATTGTTGTGATTTCTACTTTACAATAAAAAGAGGAAAGAACTCTTCAGGAGGAAACTGAAAACTGAAAACTAGCTGTAAGACTGGAAAACAACAAATACATTAAATCTAGAAAACAATGACAAGTTCATTCTAACAGTGAAATGATTTAAGGTCATTTGATCATATAAAAGAATAGTCTAGGCTTAAGAGGCTAAAAGGCTCTAAAATCATTTGGTTCTGATGCCAAATAGTTCTGCCTTGACTAACAAGTCTCCCAGAACCTTTCAGAATTTATCATCTTGAATTATGTTGCATTCTGTATGACAGATCAGGTTTTTTTAACAGGTTTTTTCCCCCACATTGTGTGAGTTCAGATTATATTTCTCCCTGCCCTGGGGCCTACTTTCCTTTCTGTTCTTAATTATTATTCCAAATCATGAGAAAAGGGTTCTCATCCTTCTTTATCTCAGGCCAAAGAAAATTGCAATTACCAAACTTCCTGACATCAGTAAAATGTGTTGTGTACCTAATTGGTACAAAGTACTCTACTCTTTAGACACAATAATAGAAGTCAGGGTTCTATAAGCTCTAATCTCAGAAAGACAAAGAAGATGGGCCAAGCTAGACTCAAAACTCTACTGGAGTCCCCCTCATGTAAAGTCTAGAAATCTAATAGCATATGCCCCAATATATGTTTTAATCAGTGTATACCAAGGGAGAAAACAATGAAATATTTCATCATATTTACAAGTGTACTAATGAGTTTACCCTGCCTTTCAGAGAATGACAGGGGAATAAGTGTTCTGTCCTCTACCACCATCATCATAGGCAAACCCCCATTGGTTTATCTCACCCACTATTGGGGGGCAGTAACTAAAGTCCATTTCCATGCTTTTACATGGGGACATTTATTTTAAATATAAAGCAAGAACAAACATATATACATTTTTCTCCCCTGATACCTTATGGACATATTCTCCCATTTATTACCTTCATCTCTTTAACTCACTTCTTATAAAGCATTGGTCCCATTAAATATATGTCCAGATGTGGCATGACTATGTTTGCTGGTTTTGGTCTGGAAAGTCACTCCCAAAGATTCTTCTTTGCTCCTTAGTAAACTGATTCTTCCCTGGTCCTGAAATGCAGACTCTAGAACGCCAGGTCACAGTAACACCATCCAGATGACCTTTAGAACTCTGTAGAATGTGAGGGTTCCACTCCTTTCACTGACAAAGTTAAACAACAACAACAAAAAAAAAAAAAACAACACTTTCTCAGATCAAATACTCTTAATGGGGAGAAAGATAGAAGGTATCTCCTCTGAAATAATTGTTCCTCTTCGTTGCTGTAAGCAAATTCTTTTTTAGCACACTCAGGAATCTTCATTGTCCAAATTTACTAGATTCAGTATTATTTTCTTCTTTTTGTTTGAGGGAGAATGGATAGAAAAGTGTCTGACAAAAATTATTTTCCTGCTGTTATACTTAGACATTTGGTGTTTGGCAAATCATATAGAAAGTGAATAAAATAATGGGCTGTTATTTTGTTTGTGGTTTGGTTTTGCTTTTGTTCTTTTTTTTTTTTAATTCAGTTAAAGTATTAGAATCCAAGTTCTTCATTTATAGACTAAGGGCATCTTTGGGATGACTCCAGTCAACAGAAAGAATGGCAAGCTTAATATCTACTTTTGATTCCCATAGGTTTTTCATTTCTGATACTATGTATCTATATTTTGACCTCCCAGTCTTCCTCCTGTTACATGCTTTTATCCTCTTTGCCCCCCAAATAGGAGTCTAATGTTGAATTTTTCTGTTTATTTTGTTTCCTTTGCCTAGGCATGTTGCCACTTAATTACTTTTGGGCTTGTTGCCACAGTAGGACTCTGCCACCAGACAGGGGAGCTTCCATCCGAAATGCTGTGGATTTTCCAACTGCTGGAGGTATTATTTGGGTGCGTTCCCAGAAGCCCCCACATTCTCTGCCAAGCTGGTCACACACCCCAAGCCCTCCACCCCAGATAGAAATCCAAATCCAAGAATGTTAAAGTAAGAGTGATTATCCCCCAGACACATAGCCAGATCCCTCCACAGTCCACAGGCCAGGAGCTGAAGATGCAACTGAAGCTGAAAAATGGCAGGTCCACTGGGGCTCCTCAGCAGCTTCTCGCTCCCAGGGGAAGAAGCTGACACGCTCCCAAATACTGGTCCCAAAATCAATAGGGCACTAACCTCTCACTTTGTCCTAGGCATCTATGTGTTGGTAATTCTGGAAAAGCCACAGCTGCTGGTGTTCTGGGTTCCCTCCAGTCGGCTGCTGGTCCAGCCACCCTGGGGCTAAAGCCTCCAACTCATTTGGTCCTGGGCTGGGCTCCTAGAGCACTGCTCTGGCTGCACCCTTCCGGGCTGTCCTCAGCAGGAGGTTAGCTTCTCTGGGTTGTTCTGTGGGTTCTGGAGCTCCAGAGGTTGTTCAGAGTCTCCTTTTATATAATTTTGAAGTGGTGTAGGCTGGAGTGCCGTGGAAGTGCTGTTTCTCCTCCACCATCTTGGCTCAGCCCCCTAGGTATCGAAAGCTTTTCACTGCATGAAGTTTGAAAGTGTTGAGTTTGGTGAAAGTGATATTTATTAGAAATAATTTTGTGCACCATTTTTTGATGAATGGATAATGATTAGTGGTAATTTTATCTATAAAAGAACTCTGGGTTGTTTATAGAATTCTCAAGTATATTTTGAGTTTAATATGGAATTGGGAATATTTTTTATTTTGTGAAGAATAATGAGATTCTGGTACATAATTTGGGTAACCCAAGCATATTTTCTATATACTTAGTAACTGTCATCAATTTTACAACCTGCAATGATATGCTACACAATTTCTACCATTTCCTTGCAAAGTCTTAACCAATCGATTGGTCTGAGCTTCATAAAAATACGTTTTATATAATTTGTAATGACCTGGATCATGAGTTCATAGGACCCTAAATATAGAGCTGGAAGGGGTCTAATAGGCTATTGAGTCTGACCCATTCAATTTGCAGTTGAGGAAACTAACACAGCAAAGTTAAGTGACTTGCCCATATTCTCATGAAGCCCTTGGTTTCTATAAACAGTTGTGACAGTCATTTCTTTGCCACATCTTTGTCAATATGTTGTTGATTGAAAACATGTACAAGGTACCTATGAAAGGCATTTCACTGCATTCTTTGATCTTAGCCTTTTCACATCCTCTGTGGTGGTGATAGACTAATATCACTTATATTCAATAAATCCATGTGTCTCTACCATTGTCTTTCATTATTTATTTTTTCTTTTGTGAGAAAGCTTTTCTATAAAATTTTTCATCTGTTTGCCTTTTAGAAGGAAGGAAGTAAGGAAGATAGGGAGGAAGGGAGGAAAGAAGGAAGGGAAGGAGGAAGGGAGGAAAGAAGGAAGGGAGGGAGGAAGGAAGAATGGATGGAAGAAAGAAGGGAAAGATGGAAGGAAGGAAAGAAAACATAAAGAAAGGAAGGAAAGAAGGTAGGTAGGAAGAAAATAAACACTTATTAATCACCTACTGTATGCCAGCAAATATGCTAAGCACTTTACAAAGTTTATCTCATTTGACCCTCACAACAACCTTGGGAATTATGTACCATTATTATCCCCATTTTACAGTTGAGGAAACAGATTAAGTAACACAAGCAGGGTCATGAAGCTAGTAAGTGTCTATGGTCAGATATTAAACTCAAAGTTTTTCTGAGTTCCTTCAAACAAGGAAATAGTAATCCTTCAGTAGCTTTCCATTATTGTCATCATTATCCATAGAAGTAGTAGTAGAGCTGCAGAAGCAGAAGTCAGAGCAAGAGCAGTAGCAAAGACATTCCTTCATAGTACAAGTTCTGTATTCTTTTTCTTCTGAAGTTTGAAAATTTGGGAAATTCGTGTAACTTTCTCCATAATTAGAACAACCAGTGCAATAAACTCCAATGAAAGTAATTCTCTTTTGTGACTTATCTCTCTGTTAAAAATCCTGGCAATTGATACCTGGTAGCTAAACACATTAATGCTTCCAACTGGTAATGAGCAGTAGTCCTAGTGGCTTGCATTTGGTGAAATAGTAGACAGTAGGAATTAGAATGTCCATGTTGGGGAGGAAGTGAAATCTCCAGAGTTGGCTAAAAAAAATCTCACTTTGGAATGACAACAAATTCTACTGTCAGAAAGCTGTTAAAAAAAGCTAGAGCTCTTATCAAGTTGTCCTCTATGAAAAATGACTAAACATCTAGTTTACCACTGGATGTTTATTAATACCAACTTCTGTGAAAGTCAGAAAGTGTAGGAGAGAGAACCCTAGACTGAGAAGAAGGATATGTGAGTTCCAGTCCTAACTTGTCCATTAACTAATTATGTTATTTTGGGAGAGTCACTTCAATTCTCTTGACTCATAGAATAATAGATTTTAAGAGTTGGAAAGACTCTCCATGACCATCTAGTCCAACCCATATATGAAAAGAATACTCCATGTTCTCATCTATAAAATATTGTGGTTGGACTACGTGGTCCCTAATGTCCTTTCCAGTTCTGTAGTTCCATGATTCCCCACGAGGAAAAACAAACATTGTAAAGTTAGCTCATTATTTGAATTGTCTGGACACCTAGAAATAGTAACAAAACACCTGTCATAAGGAAAGCATCTTTTTTCCAGTTCAGCTTGTAATATTTTCCATAGATATAGAACAAGGATTCCAGCCATATCATCTTACTTTCTTGAGAATAGGAATTGAAAAATAAACCTCTTGTCTATTAACTTTGTGTTGGTCCTTAATCAAGTATTGTTCTTTTCACTGATAAATCCTTCATCCTTATCATAATCATGATTGTGTATTTGCCATGAGGATAGGAATATTTTCCTCTTCTCCAGCTGTGTGTGTGTGTGTGTGTGTGTGTGTGACTTCTTACAACTTAAACATATTTTAAGAAAATTTCCATGGTAAGATTCTCATTGAGTCATGATGGAACTTAAGAGGGCAAAACAAAAGGAGTGGGTGTGTTTACATCTCTAGTCTAGAAGTCTCACTGTGAGTTGCAGGCCATGTCAAGGGCACAATTATTCAATTTTAAGATAGAGAAAGAGGGGAATGAATTCACTTGTCCTAAGTCAGTTAGGAGTAAAGAATGAGAACCTTTTGTTGAAGTCAAAGTGGAAAAAAGTTTTATGGTCACCTAAATAACCCTTTCATGTGCCAGATAAGTGAGACTATGAGGCCTACTTGTACTAAAAATGTAGAGTAACCCAAAGGCTGGCAGAGCAGAAGATCTTACTGAAAACTTTGGCATTTCTCTGAAATAGAATCTGTGACATAGAAAAAAGTCTGAGAGGCATAATTTTTGAGTAATAAATCATTTTATTAATCATGCTAGCAAATAATTAATAAAAATCCCTCATGGGATCCATTCAATGTTTATAGGCCTTTGGAAGAATGGGTGTTCCTAAGGATACTAATCAACTCTGATTGGTTAACAGTAAAGGAAAGAAGGGCAGCTAGAAGGTGCAGAGAGTAGAGCATCAGTCCTGGAATCAGGAGGACCTGAGTTCAAATCTTGACTCAGACACTTGACACACTTATTATCTGTGTGACTTCGTGCAGGTCACTTAACTCCAATAGCCTTGCCTTCCCCCCTCCAAAAAATTAAGAACGATGAATATTATATTGAGAAGTGGGCTTATTCTAATGATGGACTGAGGGACTCTGATCACTCAGTTTGGGAAAAGAGACTTAGTTTATCCAGACTACCCTTGCCTAGGACGATCTAGAAAAAGGGGGTCTACCTCTACTCAGTGGAACACAATAGGCCTGAATTCACCTTAGATTAATTTCTTAGTAAGATTCTCTAGTTGGGTGAGGTCTCCCATCCAAGATAAAAAAGCACATACCTCAGGGATTTGGACAATCTTATCCATCAGCAAGGTCCTTCAGAGACTGAACTGACAGGTTTCTGAAAAAATCCTGGTCCCAATGCAATAATCAATTATTAACATGAGAGAAATAATCATTTTACTCAAATAGTAGCAGCAGCTTCAGTCAGAGGCAATTTTGAAGTCATAGAGACAAAAGAAGAAATGTAAGTGATTAACAAACACATAACAGAATGTTCCAGATCACTAACAATAAAAGAAATGAAAATTTAAGCCATCTGGGGGTCTCACCTCATAGCCAGCAAATTGGCAAAGACAACCAAGGATAGGAATAGTCGATGATGAAAAGGGTGTGGGAAAACAAGTTCACTGGTAAGGATATTGTTGATGGTGCTATGAATCAGGACAGCCATTTTGGAAAACAATTTGGGATTATGCAAATAAAGTAACTGCTATGCTCTTGCCTTGTGACTAAGAGATTCTACTCATAAATTTATACTCCCAAGAGGTCATTGGTAAGAAGGAAGCCCCTATATACCCCAAAATATTTAAAGTAATACTTTTTGTGATGACAAAAAATTGGAAACAAAGTAGATGTGCATTGATTGGGGAACAGCTAAACAAACTGCTACATGAATGAAATAAAATATGCTATAATAAATTACAACTGTCAAACATGTAGACAAGTATGGAAAGGTTTATTTGAACCAATAAAGAAAGAAATAATCAGACCAACAAAAACTATACATAACTATAACAATGTAGATGGAGAGAATAAAAGTAATGAACTAAGAAAAAGTGAATGTTGCAAAATTATAAAGAAGAGAAATGACTTGAAAGAGTAGAAATGAGAAGATAATTTCCCCCTCCACTCTTTTGCAAAGAGAGGTCAAAGGGTATGAAATATTGCTTCTATTTTCAGAGTCTTTTTTGTAATGCATTGATCAAATTTGATGATTTTTTCTTTTCTTCTTACATACATATATATAAACACATATATGTATATGTGTACATATATATATATATATATTCTTTGTAATATGATATGTATCTCTTGGGAGGAAAAAGGGGGTGGTGACAGAAATTCAAGTGATGTTAAAATATAATAACAAATATTATAATAATAATGATTACTTAAACCTATTTATGAAATTAATATAGTGTGTGATTTACAATAATTATAATTTGTAGAATCAGTGCAGGTAGGGCTCTAGCCGGGCGGTAGAAGATCTAGAATGTGTCAGGAAGTCCTGAGTTCAAATCCTAGCTCATGCTCTTACTAGCTATGTGACCCTGGACAAATCACTTAATCTTTTTCAATTTCAATTTCCTCATCTGTAAAATAGGGATATTAATAGCACCTACTTCCTAGGGCTATTATAGAGGTAAATAAATATTTTAAAGAGTTTTGCAAGCCTACCACTACTTAAATGCTAGTTATAATTTATACTATTTAATCAGATAGGAATAGCAGTAGAGTCATCAAACAGCAGCTTTGAAGTCAGAAAGGAGTAGCAACAAAGGAATTTCAGGACCTTGCCAAGTCACTGAGTAGGCTGAACTGACAGCAGAAGCAAGTCTCAGTCAAATGGTAGAAATGAGGCCCTAGAGGTTAGGAAACTCTCGCCTTCTCCAATCTTAATTCCTGTGAAAAAGAACTCTAGGCTGCCTAGGGTTACAGCATCATACTCCCCCTATTGCCATTCCATGTCTGCTCTTCCTGAATCCCTATCTGGCTCTGTCCGCCCCTTTCATCTTGGAGACATGGATCCCCATAAAAGACAAAGCATACCTGATCATTCTTTTCAGTTTTAGATACATCTATTAGACCCCTTGAAATACTAGAAAAAGAGAATATGTGCCTTTTCATCCTTCTTTCCACTCCCAGGTTCTCCTTCTGCTGCCCATCACTTAAGAACCTTTCCTCCCTTGAAGTTTACTCCATCTAGATATATCCCATTCTCAGATTCTAGAGTTGTCTAGCAGGCCCCAAATCATTCTCTCTCCTTTTGCAAGGGGGTTGCTTACCTAATTCATTCCTCTTCACCCAACCCCAAAACATTTACTTGTTCTCCAGTGTTGGTCTCCCTGAGATCCTGCCTAGCTTTCTAGTTCTCCAATGTCTTCAAGTCAGAGGATCTACACTTTCAGGCTTTCCAAGTACACACAGGGATGGTTATACTTTCAATCTCCCCATCACCTACCAGGGATACACTCTTACCTTTTCCAAGTTCAAAGCTTCAACAAGAAGAGACCAGGCCAGTTGTCCTTCCCAGAACATCAAAGTTACTAGACAATTATCCCAATCACTGCAATTGTTTTCTTTTGACACTCTATAATTTAATGCAATTTGGCTGGTGAGGGTCACATTTTGGATAAATGCTCTAGCATACCACCTAATTTCACATGTCATTTGAATTTTCACCCACCTCTGTAGATGACTACCTAAGCATCATCTCACTGCTGTTCCTATTAGAGTACATATCAATTTCCCAGAATCCATCTATTACCATCAAATCTTCCTAATTTTTATATGGAGCATGCGAAACCTCTTTTACCTTAGGAGATCTGGGTATGTCTTTTATGGGAAATGCATGGTATCTTTCATGGAAATGCTGGATAATATCATTAAAGTGTAAGCGATCTCAGAAGTGATCTAGCTTAATCCAATATTTTTACAGATGAGGAAACTGTGAGGTTAATTGATTTGCTAATGGACATACAGGTAGTAAATAAAAGAGCCAGGACTGGCTTGGAGGTATTCCTACTCCAAATTCTTTGCTCTAATTTCTAACCCTTCCTCAACCCTAGCTCATCTTTTCCTTCACTTTCTACTCTGTGTCAGGTTTCTCCTCATCTCATTCTGCCTAATTTTCACCACTTCAAAACGACAGTCCCCTCTTTCCCTACTGATTTTGACAACTACCATAGTCCTGTCAGTTATCTGTACTTGATGATTGATTAAATGAATACATACTAACTGCAACACATTCATAGGAAAGTGTTACCACAGGGAGCATTTGCATTTTAAGTCTTTTATCTAGAATTGTGTTTAAAGTATTTCAAGCATAGTCAAGTAGATAGGGAGTGGATTTATTTTTAAGCAGAGAGGAGGATATTGAATCTTCTGAAAACACAATACAATAAGACAACCTGTCTGGCTCTGATTTAGTCCACTTAGGATAACTTTCAGGGGGCTGAGGAGGGGGTGGATATAAGAAATGATAGGTTATCATTTCTCCTGTTATAAACACAATTCCATTAATGGATTCTATTTCTAGACAAAAATTCTCAGGACTCTGAACAAATGACCAATAGGACAACATGGCCACCAAGTTAGCATAGAATGAAGCAGAAACAACTGGGAGAGTGGGAGATGTGAGCACTTTTAATAATTACTTGCTAAAACTATGTACTTTCAGGGAAAATTCTGTGTTAAAACAAAGGGTATTTAAAAATAATAATAATCTTAATGACAAAGATGTGCAAATCTTTCTGTGAAAAGGATGGACTTATGGTTCTGCCCAGGGAGGTGCCAGTGATATGAGGTGATGTGATATGAGGTGGGGGAAGCAGAAAGGGGAGAAAGAAAATGAGAGACGATCTGAAAGGGAACCAAAATCAGAGAAGATGAAGCCAGATCTTTAGTCTGTCTACCCCAAAATAGAAAACTTGAGAAAGTAAATTCTATGTAGACTTTGTCTTTGTTATTTTCACTTATAGTATGATCAGGTTATGAGATGTGAGCAGTTTCTCCCACTTTTGCTAATTCCTCTAGAATGCTTCTAAACTTCTTTTCTGGAATAAAACACTTCCACCTTTATCAGAAGGTTTGATCAAGCTCTGATGGCCATTGGGGTACCACCCCCTTTTCAAGAACAAGGCAGTTAGGGGGAAAAAAAGGAAACAAAACAACAACAAAAAAATAAGGCAGTTGCAAATTGAGGTATTGCACCTATTTGCAACATGAAGACACCATTTTCAATCTAGTTCTTCATCCATTCCAGTCTTCTTTTCTATCTGACATTCTTATGGAGCTGGGAGATATACAGAAATACATCTATCATCCAAATAACTAGAAGGTATCAATGAGCCAGCTGAAACTTTCATTTGTATGAAACCTAGAACCCTGCCTAGGATAGTAGGCAGTTGAGGTCACTGGCACAGGACAGAGGATAGGTAAGCTATAGGGCTGGATTTATAGTTAGGAAAGTCTGAGTTCAAAAGTACCTTAGAACTTTATTATCTGTGTGAGCCTGGGCAACTCACTTTACCTCCTTCAACCTTTGATTCCTCAAGTATAAGATGGAAATAATAATGTCTACCTCAGAGGGCTTGTAGGAAAATCAAATGAGATGTTGCCAGTGCTTTACAGATCTTAAAATCTATCTATCTTAAATAGATAAATAGATAAATCTATCTATCTTAAATAGATAAATGAGAAGTGGAGAAGAAATTATAATGATGAAGACGATAATTATGACGACAGTGATGTCAATGAAATATAATGTATGTACTTCTCAGTGTTGCTATAAGGATCAAATGAGATATTCTATGTTAGGCACTTCATAAATCTCAAAGTACTTTATAAATGCTAGGTAGTAATGGTGATAAGTAGTAGTACTATTACTAGTAGTAATAGTAATACTAGTGGTTTTAGTTGCAATAGTAATAATAGTAATACTAGTTGTATGGTAGTAATAATACTAAGAGTAATACTAGTTGTAATAGTCATTGTGGGCATTGTTATAGTTCTAGTCATAGTAGCATTGAGCTGTAGAAGTCCCAAGAAACAACATAATCCATAGCTTGCCTGGCTCTAACAAATGTTAATTCAGAGGGATTCATTCATCGCCTCTAATTTTCCCACCTGACCCTAGGTAGGGTTCCATTTCCTATTTCTCTCACTTTATCCTAACCCCTCTTTACCTCTCTGCTCTAGTACTCCCACATACACTTTTTTGTGTACTTTTGATGCTATTTCGGTTTTCCCTTAATGGTTTATCATACAAGAATTCCACTTACCCTATGTTCTCATATTCAACTGTATATTTTTTCTGCTTTGGCTAACTACAACTGATTGTAGAGTTCCTGACAAAGAAATATGCCATTGGAATGCATCATGAATCATCTTTCGAAAGCAGTGTTACAGTCATGATAGCATTTGAAAGGAGCAATGGCAATTTAAGGTAGTTTGGTACAATGTGTCACATAAAATACAGAATTTCACAAATGGAAAATCTAAGACCTCTAGAATCAAGGTGCTTTGAACATTTTCATCATGCTAAATTAGGTGCATACCAAGTTATATGATCACCATAATCCAACATGTGTATCATACGATGATCAAGGAGAAAATCCAAGGCACATTTACAACAGATCTTGAATAACCACTTTAAGCCTTAGGATAACATCAGAACTGCCATTCAGAAAAACAGCCGAGTCTTTAAAATACTTACAGCAAAATGCTCTGGATATTGTCAGATCCTCATAAAGGACACTTCCCTGCATACTTGAGACTGCTTCTGGGGGCTGGGGCTCAAACATCGCAATGTTCAAAACCAATCTCTAGCTTTGTGATGCTTAATGTGATTTTAAGGAGAGCTGCTCCATTAAGAGTAGTAAACACCATACTTTCATCTAAGGGCACATTCAGAGATCAAGATGCTATCCACTAAAGACCAAGGTTCAAGAATTATGTGTCTCCATATAAAGAAGCTTCTATTTTAAATATATCGATGTTATGTATGCATATATGTATCTAGCTCTCTAAAACTATATTTTATTTCCCTTGAAATATTTTATGCATTTAGAACATCACTAAGAAGGAGGCCCATGGGCTTCACTAGACTGCCAAAGGCATCCATTAGGTGAGGGGAGCTGGTAATGTTGAGAAAGCCCAGATTAGTCAAAAAAAAAGCAAAAACAAACAAAAACCTGGACACTAGACACCAGACACTGTAGCCTTTTTTGTCACTTTGGATATAGACAGAGATGAAAATAAAATCCCAAAGAAGAAGCCTTTTCACATCTTTTCATTCTATTCCAAGGAATGGCTGTGTTATTTTGTGTGGAGACCTCAATTTTTCTCCTTGATAAGGCTGCTACAACACAGAGGATGGATAATTAAACCAAATGCTTGTCAACACACTGAAGAGAGAGGCTTTTGGAGAACAAAGTCAACAATTCTTTCTAAAATATACAGTGAGCTTAACTGAAGGGACCTGAAACACTTTTGCAAAATGAGGTTGAAGGAGAAACTGAAAGATAAATGAGTGTTTCAAATGACTTGTGGACAGGACTCCCATCATAAATATTTGAAGTATTCAGGCCTCCAGGCACCTGTTCAAGTTTATGCTTATTCTCCCTCGGGGCAGCTGCTTAGCTCGCCTCTGCCTCAGGCTTGTCCTGAATGGAGTCCAGAATGAATATCTGATGAGTAAGTTCAGCTGGTGGTAAATGACAGGTGTTCATTTGTGAATGCCTTGAACAGGCTTGCCTGGATAATTCTAAAAAAGGAAATAGAAGGAATAAAACCAATAGAAACTTGTCCCCTAAGTGTAGCTTTAGTATACAATCATAAGCTCTTAAAACTTTAGAGCTGGAAACAAACCTTAGAAATTAACAAGTCCAACCCTCTCATTGGACAGAAGTGAAACAGATGCTTTAGTAAATTATTTAAAAAAATAACTTGCTTAAGGTCAGTCAGCATTTTTTCATTGGAGTCCACTCTGGATCCCAGGACACTTGCTTTCCATTTCAGTTCTCTTATCATTATAAAATGCTACCTATTTTAAAAATAGTCATGTTTAAGAAAGACTTAATAAATTATACCGGCTAAGGATTAATAATATTGTGTGAGCATCTGACCAATACTTTGCATTTTGTTAAGGACCCAGAACCAGGAATGGAGAGGAAAGGATGTCATACTGAGATTTTTTTTTTGTGTTGCATTGCATAAAGCAGGGGATTTCGAGTCACAGAAAATGAATTTAAATTTTACCTATAGTTCCCTAGTACCTGTGTCACCATGGGAAAGTGACATGGGAAACCCTCTTGGCTTCTATTGTATGTATGTATGTATGTATGTATGTATGTATGTATGTATCTATCTATCTATCTATCTATCTATCTATCTACCTATGTATCTATTTATCATCTGTTTATTATCTATCAATCTGTTCATCTATATAAAGGTCAGACATGGCTTGGAAAGACATTAAAATACCTATGTATTTTAAAAAGTGTTTAAATCATTGGTTTTGTCTTTAAATTAGTTGCTTCCTACACAATACTATGTTAAACTAGGTTTTGTGAGAAAGAACAAAATATTAAGCAAAAATAGCTGATACAGATTTTTTTTCCAATGTATGTAATATTCTTTCCTGGCATTTCCTCACCTCCTTGCCATGAGAAAGGAGGCCTCTTTATTTTTCCCTGAGTCTTCACTACCATTTCCATGATTCAAAGTTCAAAAACCTTTCTCTGATCTTTTCATTTACATTGTCATAATAATTTTGATGATGATGGTCTTATTTCTGTTTATGTCTCTTTATGTAATGTTTCTATAATTTAGGGCATTTTTTAATATTCATTTCTTCCTGTACAATAATATTCCTCTATATTCACAGGCAATTTTTTCACCCATTTCCCAAATGATAGACACTTAATTGGCTTTGAATTTTTTGATTCCACCAATAATTCTGTTATTATTTTGGTAATACATTGGACCTTTATTTCAATTTTTGCCTTCCTTGTAGTATATGCCAATGGTGAGGTTACTGGTTAAAGAACTTTTTTTTCTTAAATAATTACCAATTAAAATCCAGGAAAGCTGGAACATTTCATACTACCAAGAATGCATCATTATGGCATCCACCATCCCTCCAGCATTGACTGTTGTTAGCTCTTTTTCATCTTGGTACTTAAAATCAGAAAAAAAATTCAGAGTTGTTATAAGTTGAATTTTTTTAAAATTATTTTTAGCTTGTTTTCATACAGATATTTAGAGTTTTCGGATCTTTTGTAAACATTTTGTTCAGACCCTTTAGCCAGTTGTCTATTGGAAGATGGCTTTGCCGCAGCCACATTATTTGTATTGACACTGCATATTACCATTGGGCTAAAACCAAATACATTATCTTTTATAATTATGAATTTGAATACATACAACTATGGTATAGGACTCATTATTTGCACTAATCAAGACTTTGCTGTGTTATATATTTGTGTCAATTCC